>BTGD01000017.1:0-39238 GCA_037102785.1 Maudiozyma humilis | reverse complement strand
GAGAAATCATTTATGAATCGTGTTAGAAAGTCATCTGTTCCTGCGCCATACCTCCAGGAACTCAATCAGAGAGTGGGGACAACACCTGCTATCGACGAGACAGAGAGTGGTGCTGCAAGCAGTGACAGTGATTCTGACGAGGCAAGCAAATATAACAAAACGTTTGAGTTGGCAAACAATGATTCGGATTCCAATGACGTCGAGGATGAAGAGAATAAAACACTGGATGCCAAGGATAACGAGGATGACGGATTAGAGGACAACGATGACGGTGAGAAGAGCGCAGTTCCACCACCACCACCTCCTCCCCCACTACCACCAAATGGTTTGTTTAATATTGACAGTGCAAATGGCACTGATAAATCCGTTAGCACAACCGGTGCTCCACCTCCACCTCCTCCTCCGCCACCTCCTCCAATGCCAATGAGCAAATCATCATCTACCACTTCGATGACACCTCCACCACCTCCACCGGCTCCACCTATTCCAACTCCTGGTTCTTTGAAACACGATATGTCTTCTCCATTATTGACACAGTCCCCATCATTATTTGAGAGATACCCAAGACCTCAAAAGAAGCTGAAGCAATTACATTGGGAGAAGATTGAACCAGCCGACAATTCGGTGTGGAATGCTAGCAAGGCTGAGAGATTTGCCGATGATCTGTATGAGAAGGGTGTTTTGGCTAATCTGGAGAGGGCTTTTGCAGCCAGAGAAGTCAAGTCACTGGCCTCGAAGAAGAAGGAGGATTTGGACAAGATTTCGTTCTTGTCCCGTGATATATCGCAACAATTTGGTATCAATCTCCACATGTTCAGCTCTCTGACAGTCGAAGAGTTAATTCTAAAGGTACTGAAATGTGATCGGGATTTCTTAGGCAGTCCTAGTGTAATCGAGTTCCTCTCTAAACCTGAAATTATCGAGGTGTCGATCAACTTAGCCAAGAACTACGCACCTTACACTACTGATTGGGAAGGCGTAAAACATGTCGAGGATGCCAAACCCCCAGAGAAGGATCCAAACGAGTTACAAAGAGCTGACCAGGTCTACTTACAACTGATGGTAAATTTACAATCATACTGGGGTTCTCGTATGAGAGCTCTTACTGTAGTGACTACTTTTGAGAAAGAATACAGTGAACTTCTGGTAAAATTGAGAAAGGTCGATAAGGCAGTTGGATCACTACAGGATTCCGAAAATATCCACAATGTGTTTAACGTCATTCTTGCTGTTGGTAATTACATGAATGACACTTCCAAGCAAGCTCAAGGTTTCAAGCTAACCACACTTCAGAGACTAACTTTTATCAAGGATTACAATAACAGCATGACTTTCTTGAATTATGTTGAAAAGATTGTCAGACTCAACTATCCATCATTCAACGATTTCCTGAAGGAACTAGAGCCATTAACTGATGTAGTTAAGGTTTCTGTAGACCAGCTGATTAATGACTGCAGATCTTTCACACAATCAATCATAAATGTTGAGCGTTCTGTAGAGATCGGAAATCTAAGCGACTCGTCTAAGTTCCATCCTCAGGACAGAGTGTTAGCAAAGGTCCTACCAGTTCTGCAGGAAGCTCGTAAGAAGGCTGATCTGCTTGAAAATGAGGTGAAGCTGACAATGCTCGAATTTTCTGGGTTGATGCAGGTATATGGTGAGGATTCCTCTGATAAGTTTGCAAAGAATTCTTTCTTCAGAAAGTTTGTTGATTTCATAAATGAGTATAAACGCGCTCAAGAACAGAATATTAAGAGTGAAGAAGAGGAGAAACTATATGAGAAACACAAGAAGATGGTTGAGGATCAACAAAGAAAACAACAAGAGGAAGATGAAAAACGCAAGAAACACAGTGAAGGAAGTGGGAACGGTGATGGTGACGATGTCGCAGATGAGGAAGACGACAGACGCGCTGTCATGGATAAACTTCTAGAGCAGTTGAAGAATGCTGGCCCCAAGAAGGCTGACCCAACCTCTGCCAGAAAAAGAGCTCTCGTTAGAAAGAAGGTTACAGAGGATCTGGATCAAACTGAAACCAGCCAGGACCTTGAAACAGACGAGGAGTCTCTGGTGTATTCGCCAGACATCAGCAATATGGTGAAAACTCCACTGGGTGTTAACTCGCCATCATCTGCATTCAGCTCAGCCAACAAACATTCTGTCTCCCCTTCGAAACACTCTAGATTAAGAAGCATCAATAGAAGCATTAATGAGGAAGAAGGTGAAGACGAAGAAGAGGAAGAGATACAGGATAGGGCGACTGCTCTGCTGATGGAACTTAGAGGTTCATCTGGTCCGTTGACAGCATCTTCGCCTAAGAAGGGCTCAGCCCTCGACGAGCGCAAGGAGAGACTTCGCGCGCGTCGTTTGAAATCTTCTAATGCAAGCAGTGCTGATGTTGGTACTAAACTGAAGTTCTTCGATTCCCATCAGGCCACTACCACTGAAAGCAATCTACCAGATAAAAAGACCGAAGCTTCATCTGAAGTTCAAGAGAAGACAGGTGACCAAGCAGCCGCTAATAACGAGAGTGATGAAGACAAGGAGAAAACATCAGACTCTCCAGGCGATGAGACATTCACCGATGCTGAAAGTAAAGAGGGGACAGAAACCCCACAGCAGCAGTAATCACTGACACTGCACATTCTAAGTAGAAAAAGAGTGTGATTGACGAATACATTTCACTCTATTAAAATATGTAATTAAGAATAACGATGCATTTTATTATGAACGAACGATACCATAGTAGTTTCAGCACATTTGTTTTACCTGTAATATTACATGCGCAAGTCGAAACAATGTCCTGTTTACTATTGCCTCACATAGACATCCTAGCCATCCTTGAGATCATCTCTGATTAACCAGGGGTGTGTCATCGACACCTGTCTACAGTTTGTTGCCGTGCTTTGCTCTACGATCTCGCCCTGTCCATTGTACGAGCGCGAGGACACACACTCACCACAACTAAAAAATAACCGCACCGCGTGAAGACCGCCCGGGACTCTTTTGCCACATTGTTTACACATCAGCAGTGGACTTACGGCATATTCGATCACGTTAGGACAGGTAAAAGAGCTAGAATTTCGTGCAGATTCATACTACATTACCTGTATTTCCCAATTTTTCTTACCATACCTGCAACATAGCAACAGTCAGTCCGGTTATCACCCGTATCGCACGTATCCGTATCCAACCCCAAATTGCCATGACTGAGGTATCGGAGGAAACACAGCGCATTAGGGAGCAGGTGACTTCCCTGTCAACCCAACTAATAGAGAGTATCGAGAGACAGTCACAACTCGAGGAAAAGCTAAACCAGGCCGGCAGAGTTATTAATTCCAACAAGGACAGCGTGGCGAAACTCGCCACATTGCAACAGGATCACGATGCCCTGAAAGCTGAGCTAACTACCAAGAAGAATAAGATTGAAGAGCTCAACGCCAGCTTGGAGTCCGAGACCAAGCTGAGAACTGATGCGGAAGCTGAGGTAGAGAAGCTGAGTCATGAGGTTGAGGATCTCACAGCCACACTCTTTGATGAGGCCAACAACATGGTGGCCGACGCAAGAAAGGAGACACACAACACAGAGGTTCGCAACACCAAACTCATCGAGCAACTGAAAGATAAAGATAATATGTTGGAAACTATGACACTGCAGTTGAAAAATCTTAAAAAGGTCCTGCAAGACATCGAAAAGGAGTCTTCCACGAATAGATCGAGCAGATATTCTGTTGTGCTGAATGAATCTGACAATGGCTCTGGAAAATCGTTAAACAGAGTTTCAACTGCTGGTTCTCTACAACCAAAGGAACAGGAGAATGTTATACTGTATTCGCCCAATGTCACGGCTATCAGATACGATCTATCTCTCTTTAACGAATTTTTGAAATTCATTGCGGTACTACCCTATTGTAAGTCTATCAGAGAGTCTGCGTCGGAATCTAAGTTGCTGCGCCGTCTGGTCAACGACGAGATTCAGCCAGTTTTGCGCATTGATAATGCTCCTGGGATCGGTTGGTTAGCTAAGAAGTCACTATTGCAACAGATGATCGACGGACTTGTAGTACTAGAGCCACTGAGCGGTGTAAACGAGACATACCAAATGGGATACCGCACAGCTAGTGGAACCACTCCACAACTTAACAAGGCTGATCCAAATGGCAAGGAATCTCATTTGTTCAACTACCCTGCAAACTCGCCTCCTGTGGCTGTCCACGGTCCATGCGCTCTCTGTGGCGAGAACAGGGATGACATTATAGAACATGCGAGAATGCATGTCCTAAAAGTACAAAGTAAGGCCGAAGATGGTACCCTGAGTGTAACCAATTCGTATTCTCTGTGTTTCTGCTGTGTAAATAAGGTGAGACAGACATGCCAGGTATTCGCCTTCCTAAGAACATTGAAATTAGGGACATGGCATTTGGAGCGGGTCACCTTGAAAAACATCGAGAAGGGAGACTGGAGTAAGGTTGGTAACGTCAAGAAAGTAGGGAAGCCACCTGGTGCATTGGATAAGAAATCAAAGAGAATGAGTTTTATGGAGGGCCTTGGCATGGCTCCACAGAAGAGTGCTCCTCAGATGGAAACTAGTGAAGCTGTAATTGAGCGCGCCGGTTTCCCAACAACAAATATCCAAAGAGCATGGTTACACCTCTGTCAGCTTCGTTCTATGCTCTTCTGGAGCCACATTGGTGTCTGGGCCACAGATGATTCAGTGTCGGGTAAAATCGGACCTGTGATTAAGTCAAAGGATGATGAAGTCAGTGAGCCACAAACTCCAAGCGAGCAAAATGACTGGAAGCCAGCATCAATTGAGGTGTCGCTTGACTCTCATCACGATGTCGACGCAGGTGATGATGAATTTGATTTTGAGAGCAAGAGCGACCTGGGTGAGGAATCCGAGAAGGATGAAGCAGGCGAGGAAAAGTCTATTCCTACTGTAGCGGAAAATGCCAACATTGAAGATGCAAATGATGAGACATTTACGAGAGAGGACACCGATAAACCAGCCGAAACGGAAACAACGAATGAGAAATCAGTTCAAAACCCAGATTCAACAGAAGACTCTGCCACCGCGGACTCTACAGCAGAAGATGAAGATGTTAATGCAACCGAGAATTCAGAGCCTGTTGAACCTCACTCAACAGAAGAAAAAGTTGAAAGTGACGAACAGAGCATCGATATATTAAATGATTACGGTGAGAACGAACACAGTAAAGAAGGAACTGTATCATCATCAAACGACGATTTTGATGACGCTAAGGACGAAATTGGTGAGACTAAATGATTGTCTTAATTGCCATATAACTATAGATTATATATACTTATAAACATTTTGAATAATATATCTTGCATACCAAATTGTGCAAAGAGCGATATTAGTTATTACGGTGTTACTCCTCTTCCTCCTCATCGTCCAAGACTGCCCTCTGTCTTTTGCGATTCATAGTGTTTGTAGACACATCGCCATCTCCATCATCATCATCTTCTAGATGTCTCTTCCCACTAGATAATTCACTACCATAATCATTATCCGATAGTTCTTCACTTTCTGGTTCATCAGTGTTCTCGTTTGTATTTTGTGTGGATTGCTCATCCTTACCGTTGTCTTCAGCTGGAGTTGCATCTACCCTGGAATCAACAGCGTCATGTTCTTCATCATCAAAGGTCTCATTCATTTTCTTCGAAGATAAGTCGTGAAGTAGCTGGTTAGGTCCCTTTGTGCCGGCACTCGAAGCATTCAATGCCTCTAAACTAGGCACTGGACCATTAAACAATTCAGTATAATCATTGATAATTTTACCCTTGTTGGCAATTCTTTCATCCTTGAATTTACCATACAAACTGAATTTTTCGAGTGGTAGTTGGCCGTTGTTCTGATCCAGTAGATATCTGAGGAATGTTTCGTTCTCAAAGAAAATCGGGTTGAGAACTTCATCCTCGTCGTCGGAGTCAGAAATATATTCTTTACTCGCAACTGCAGAGTAATGCGTTGTTTGAGCTACCTCATTACCATCTTCATCAATATCAAATGTTGGAAGACCACCTCTGATACGGGTACGACGTACTCTTTGTGATTTCTTGGGCTTCTTTTTCGTAGAGGCGCGACCCTTAGATAGTTTCTTACCACGTAATCTCTTTTCCATGTTATCTTCCAAAGATTTAAAGTACTCGTCATCATCTCTCACGATTGACGGATCATCATAGTCGTAATCCTCATAACCGTTCCAACCATCTTGTTCACCGGAGGAAGTCTGCCTGTTAGTTGGTCTTATGAGGTATGTCGAAGATGGAGCACCGTTTGGTGTCTCGAATGGGATACCCATATATTTCTTCAGTGAATCAAAATCAATTTCCAACTCCGCAAACGAGGCATCCCGATTGAATTTACATGAGTCTAGGGAAATTTCGGGGATAGTGTAATTTATCAAGACCAATAATGCTCTTAAATCACTGTTCAGCCATAAGTGATGCTTTATTTCTTGGGGAAGGACAAACGGTGGAATGGTCACCTCTCCTTCAATTGGTTGACCACTGGTTTCAGCTGCTTTCCGGGCTTCGTTAAATGAAATACACAGCTCCATATTCTTTCTCAATACTTCTAGAATGTCGTTATGACCATCATCGATAAGCGTCGATACAACAATGCCAATCTTCATATCTCTCACAACAGAAGGTGGTAGCATTTGCTCTTCCTCAATGGGTTTGAAGGTACTTGGTTCAACACCACGAAGTATCTTGTTAGAACTAGTCTTAATCTCTCCAAACCTTTGGAAATAGCCAACTTGGCTGTCATGAAGCGAAGGAAAGAGAAGGCCCACAAACCAGGCTGGCGAAGCCTTTAGTCTCTTTTTGAGCCTATAAAGGAGATATTTCGAAAAGTCATCAATGTCTCTGTATATTTTGGCATTTTTCTGTAATCCAGATGGTCCAAGCATGTCATGTAGTAGCATAAGGATATCTAAACGGAAAAGATTAGTTTCTTGGTTCTCATCATACAAGGCTCTCCCTAGGAAGCGCATTGCACGCTTGATGGATTTATCATTTAGTTCCCTGAATCTTTGCAGGTAGTTTAGGTAAAAGTCCATGGTCTGCTCGTTCATATATCCGTTACGCACCCTGTTGAAATTTACCTCTATTCTACGCACCTGAGGTGTTAGCGCTTCTATGGCTGTATCTCTGTCGATGTTTTCGGACTCCATCAGATTCTTCACATCATCCTCTGTAACACCATTCTTGAGTAACTTACCCTTCTTTCTGTTTTCGACAACAAGGTTATTACCCGTATTGTGTTCTATAACCCTTAAACATTCATGCGTAACATTGATACACGCCTCCATATATGGCTGTGAATGTCTGATAGCTGTTTTTGGAAGACTGGTAAGTAGTTGGAGTCTATCGTCACTGAATAGCCGGCTGAGAATATACTCTACATCGAACTCGTCGTTGTCAGCAGGGATGAACTGGTCAACGAGAATCAGTAGTTCGTAGAAGGCAATCATCGCAGCATGAACAATAGGCCAGTTCTTATTACCGTAGGCTGTTCTCAGCAGTTGACAAGTAAGGATGTAGGATGTCTCATTGAGGGTTTCAGAAATTGGAAGTATATCAACTGTCTTGCCAAACCTACACCTACCGGTTTGGTATCTGATAAACCAGGCGACAAAAAGAAGGAATTCAATTTGCTCGATTGTAATTAATTTATCCTGCTCCGTGGTGAAATGGTTGTTAATACTGTGGAGAAGAATATTGAAACTGGAATCGACAAAATTGTTCAAGAATTTCACAAAAGTCTTTGCTGTAGAATCGAGTAAAGGATTGTTCTCACTTTGGGAATTGAGAAATCCGCTAGGCAGTCCTTCTTCTAAAGGATCACTCTTGATTTGAGGTTGTCTTTTATTCCACTTTTTTCTGGCATCAATTCTATCCATTGCGGATGCATCGTTTAACAACGACTGGCCACCTGAAACAGTGAGTCTACCACCCTCGGGGGTTTGGATTGAAAGCATGGCACCAAAGCGAGAATGTCTGGAAGATGTATTTTGAATCAGATTTTTCTTCATCTGATTCTCACGTTGAAGTAAATCTTTCAGTTCCATATTTGGCGTAGACGAATAGACACCCTTTAATTGATCGACGCTATTAGCTGTTTCTGATTGGCTAGTTGGCCGGAATTGGGACCTCAGAAGTTGCTCGGTGTTAACGTCCTTGGTTAGATACACCATAATTTCCATCAGTGGCATATTGAGAAAATCTTGGTCAAATTCTTCGGTCATAGAACTACTCAGTGTTAAAAGCAGTTTAAAGATCTTATTCTTCTGAAAACTGGTGATGATTGTATTCAAAGAAATGTCATCCCTTGTTACACCCGGGGGAAGGGTATCAATTGAATTAATTCCCTTAGTGGTTCTCTGCTTATTGGAAATGGTAAGCTCTCCCGGCTCAATTGCAATGATATTTCTGAGAAGATTCAAAGCCAACTTCATGATCATATTGTCACGGCCAGTTCTGTCCTGACGGTTAATTCTCATTACATTGATCACAATTCTGGCAATAGCTCGGAGAACTTTCCCATCCTGGGTTGCTAGAATACTCTTTTTGTATATTAGTTGATATTTCTTTACCTCGGCATAGTTATCAACCTGACTCTGTGTAGATTGTTCTGTTAAAATCAACGGCCAGGTCATCAAGACCATCAGTTGCATAGCTTGGAGGGCAACCTTGTCATAGTATGACTTGCCTATCATTTTCTCGGATTTCAAATCCTTTTCGGCAACTGATCTGTTTTCCCATTCAATCAGTATCGGCACAAGATCGTCTGTGAGAATTTTATATTCACCAGCGGCCATAGCCACATCGAGTCGGCGTTGATCATCATCGACCAGTTTGAACCATCTTTTCAAATCCTTCAGACATGGCAGAGCTTCGTCACCTAATTTATAGACCGGATCGGTGTCATTTGTGGTGTAGTCGGGACCTCCAATTGCTGTTGAAAGCAGAGCAATTCTTGCCTTCAAAATGACAGAAGCCGACGCTTCTTCAAGGACACTGGACGTCATTGGATAGTTGGCGATAAAGTACGAGCGAGATCAATACAAATCTTGTCAATCTAGATTATATATCGAAATTTTATTGGCAAGTACAATTTCAATACCTGCTGATGAGCAACGAACGCGAAACTTTTTGAAAGATACGCGTCGCGCAAGACTTCAATCATAAGATTTTATGAGCACGTGACTTCTCTATATAAGTGAATTAGAGACACTATCTTGAGGATGCCGCTAAGCCAAGTATTAAATACATTGTGTCAATGATATAACACTGGTAGTTCACTTAAACTTTACAGCTATGAAATACATCGATATTGTTCTGAGAACCACTGTAAGACCTCTCATAGATAATGGATGGCGTCATAGATGAATTAGGGTAGTCGAGATATGTTGCCCATAAAAGTGCTGACGATTATTGTTCAATCGCCTACTGTAATACCTTTCGCTAAGACGATCGTTTCATCACAACTGTCAAATCAGATCTTTCAACCACCACTGAGTCACTGAGCGGCGTTAAGGCGTCTCGGCGGGCGGTGTTAAAATATCTTCAGTGGAACGGGGAGAAGTGCCCTGTAAACAAGGCGCACAACCGTCCGGTTACACGGACAATAGCAACTGTCACCGTATATAACGGAGATGCATATCTATCATTATTCACGCTATCTAGGATCTGGGTCTCAGTGGTTCTACTAATCTGATTCATCTTCTTGTCTTGTTCAGTTACATACATCTGTCTCTCATTTGAGTATTTCCTTACCAAATACATCAATCCCTTACACCAATGTCTGAAAAGCCTATACTTCTGTGCCTCGGCGCTGTATCCTTCCCTGATGGCGATTTCGCCAAGCTGCAGGATGTTGCTAAAGTTGTCACCTTACCTGAAACATGCTCCCGTGAGGAGTTCATCAAGAGATGCGCCGACCCTAATGATGAACTATCCAAGATTAAGGTTATTACTAGAACATTTAGCAGTATCAAGAACACTGGTAGGTTTGATGAGGAAATTGCCAAGGCCCTACCTTCGTCAGTCATAGCTATCTGCCACAACGGTGCAGGTTACGACCAGATTGACGTTGAGTTCTTTAACCAGAGACACATTCAGGTTTCCAACACCCCTGATGTTGTCAGCAATGCCACTGCTGACACCCACGTCTTCCTGCTACTCAGTGCCTTGCGTAACTTTTCATGGGGTGTTAGAGAGATGCTCGTCACCAAGAACTCTAAGGATGCTGCTAATAAGGTTCCTTTCGGTAACGACCCTGACGGAAAGACCGTGGGTATTCTCGGCCTAGGTGGCATTGGCCACCAGATTGTCAAGAGACTGCAGCCTTTCGGATTTGCTAAATTCATCTACTACAACAGACATAAACTACCAGCCGATAAGGAGAACGGTTGTGAATATGTTTCATTCGATGAGCTTTTGAAACAGAGTGATATCATATCGATTAACATTCCGCTGAATGAGCACACTAGACATACCATCGACAAGGCTGCCTTTGAGAAGATGAAGGACAGAGTGGTTATTGTTAACACAGCACGTGGTGCTGTTATGGATGAGGCTGCGCTAGTATCTGCTTTGCAAAGTGGAAAGGTAAAGTCTGCAGGTTTGGATGTGTTTGAGTTTGAGCCACTGGTCAAACAGGAATTGCTAGACATGCCACAAGTCGTCTGTACCCCTCACCTGGGTACTCAGTGTATTGAGACTAGACAAAAGATGGAGGAGCTTGTTTACACTAATGCACTGGAGGCTCTTACGAAGGGTAAGGTTAAGACTATTGTCCCTGAAATTGTCAACGAGGAATGGTACCAAAAGCTTTGATATTGGTAGTAAAACAGTGAAACCTTGAATAGTCTTACCTCAGAATATATAAAATGCGTATTATATGTATATAAAATTTAAAAATCAACTGTCCCCATTTGAGAATCGTCTGCTTTTGTGTGATGACCACACAGGTTTTCCATCAGTAAATTCTTAATAGTGAATCTCTGGGCGACATGAGGATCAAGTATTTCTAACTCCTCCTTTGTGAAAATTCGAGGAAATATGAAGCACACAATGACTGTTAGGAGGAGAATTAATGGGAAACCGATAGCAGCTATGGTGTTCGTAATTGCAAATTCTCCTACGAATCCAGCCAAGCTGAAACACAAAAATATCACTAAAGAGCGTGTTCGAATATTGTTCAACGGATCCGACAGATTCTTCCTTGTGGAATCAGTGAAGAGCCAGATGATCCTGGACACAATAACATTGCCCATGAGTCCACTGATCCCCATGATAAAGAAAAGTCCAGATAAAACTGCTTGTGGAATTTGATGTAAGCAAACTAGGAATGGTCTGGTCATTGTTCCAAGCATCATCACTCCCTGGACAGTATTAGTAAATCTCTGTTCGACACATTTTATTACGCTGCCGTCAACATCGTGTACCAACAAGGATTCTGTGTGGAGGGGAGCCTGTGGAATAAGGCCATTTGGGGCTGGGATACCGAGAACCCCTGCGATACCAGTTGTGACACCCAGCAGTAAGAAATCGTAATGGAATGACGATGGTTTGGTCAATTTGTATTGGTAACGTTGAGCCATTAGAGATGAAACATTATGATCGAAGTAGAATAGGATGGTCAGAATTATTCCAAAAGGCAATGCAATGAATACATCCCGGGCGGGAATGGAGTGGTAAGCCAACCATGTAGTTGGGTCCCTCATAGTTTGTGATGTTGGGAAGAAGGACTTGGTGATTGGCAACTTCTCAAAATGGATGTCGTTGAGACGACCTCCGAAATGGGTGAATGCTGACCAGAACAGGACAGAAAGAGCAGTCGAATAATCAGAGATGAATGTCCTAATTGTATGGTTTAGTAATGGTGTTCTTGTGAACTGTTTAAATATCAATCCGAATATCAGCATCAGTAGTGCCACTACAATACTTGCGAAGCCAGATGCATTGTTGTCAGCATCAGGAGCATTGTCATTATTAAACTGAAGTATCAGAATCTGTATCCCCTTTTGGATGTACACCACATTAATGAAGAATCCAAAAATATCACATGGAAAAGTTGTAACATATTGCAGCAATCCCACGAGATTTGTGATGGCCATGATAAAATGAAAAATCATCGACCATATGCATACCCAGAACATAAACCCAAAGTAGTCTGTGTTCAGAGGTTTAATGATGTCGTACACTGTGTAGTTAAATATAGATACAGGTCCGGTGACACCCACTATACAAAGTGGTTGTCCGGACATCACTCCAAACACTATACCTGCCATGGCGCTCGATAGTAAGACTTCATTTACCCCGTAGGCATTATCTGTTCTGTCAAACATATCTTGGGCAAACGCCAGGGCTGGAAGTAGATTGTTGAAGTATGTCTCTATAACAGACGGTATCACTCTGTAGTCCCAGGCATCGGTCCAGTCCTTGCCATACAGTGGGAGACGGTCGTGCAGATCTAACCATATACCCATCCCAGGTTTGGGTATCCGCCACCGCCTCCTTCGTTGGTGAGTGTCTGGTGAATTGCTGTAGTCTGTAGAGTTGTCCTGTAGTACTGATTCGGCGAGTTCTTTGGAAGTTAATACACTTTCAGTCTCAGTCATTTTTGATGACCTACCTGGACGTTTCTTGTACAACATGCTCGATCAAAAGGCTAAATTTGGGCATTTACCCTCATTTATATATATATAAGGGTGGTTACGGCATCTGAAACCCACTCCCTTTAACCCCTTGACAACGTGTTCCTGTTTTCATTGTATGCATTCACACAGCCACCTGCCATGTGGATCTCGCATCGCTCGGCATGTGGATACATTACTTTCTACCCGTCCTGCGAATCTGTCTGAGGAAAAATACCAGCCGGGCTATATTGCCTAAGGAAACAGGAAGAGACTTCTGTTGAGTGGCTGCGGTGCACGTTGTTGGTATAAGGGTGACATCAGCGCTCGCTGAATCTCCGCTAAGCCATCGATCAGACTGTTCTCGGAGGGATGGCCTCTGTTACTAGGGGGGCAAGGATGTAGCTTCTACTCCCTTCAGTATTGCCAAGACATGTGAAAGTAACCTAGACATATACAGTCTCAGGCGATAAGCACCTTGATAATACCCCCTCCACCCCTAACTTGTTTGATATATTCTTTTATAGAGCATCTACGTACAAGTAGTGGCCTACTTTTGCATTACATAACTTCTCATCATAAGAGAAGAGGGTGAACCAGTGGAAGTTATCGCCACATGCATCAAAGTAATATTTCCAACTAACTCCTACGTCTCCTCCCCTACTATACCTGCTCTTCCAACGCAAACACTTGATGTTACAGATGTTGTTTTTTATGATGTGCAGAGTGAATAGATAAACATAACTATATATTAGTGGATATGGGTTGGTTTGTATGATTGTTCATTAAATGCGAGGGAGACTAGCCCATCTACCAGTTGGTGACCTCCTCGGCCTCGCCAAAGACAGAGTCCTTGGGGTAGCAGGTCTCGATGTCCTCGTCCTCTTCCGAGACGACTGGCTTCTTGCTCATGATCTCAGGGATGTTCTTCTTCATGAAGTCGATCATGAGTCTGTTGATCAGCTCGAACTCCAGCAGGAATGCGTCGTGGCCCTCTGGGGACTCAATCTTCTCCAGCGTGGAGTTAGGGATGTGCTCAGCCAGGAACTCCTGCTCGCTGTAGGTGAACAGGCCGTCGGAGCTGATGCCGATGACGAGCGTGGGCTGCTGGATGGAGCCGAGGATCTTCTCCATGTCCTCGTCGTAGCCGTCGATGGAGCGGTCGCGGGCGAGGTCGTGGGTGTCCAGCTTTCTTGTGATGGCGATGTAGCAGTTGGCGTCGAACCTGTTGACGAACTTGGTGCCCTGATATCTTAGGTAGCTCTGGGCGGAGAAGTACGTCTGTGCAGGCTTGAGGTCGGTGACCTCGCCGCTGATGGAGGAGACGGATGAGACGGAGTGAAGCGACTCGGAGGACCCCGTGGACACCTGGGAGTCGTTGGACTGTGTGCTGGCGATGCTACCGTTGCGGCCGACCGCGGTGGCACTTGGGGATGTGGGGACGGCCAGGGTGGAGTATCCTTTTCTCATGCCGTCGTTGTGGATGCGCAGGGAGCGCTCGTTGATGGTAGAAGGCGATCTGTGGATCTCTGTGAAGCTGCCATTGAGCACATTCGGCGTGTCGCTCTTCTTGCTCTTGCACTCCTGCTGCTTGGAAGGCTGTCTTCTCGAGAACTTCTTCTCGAAACTGTTGCGGGACCTGTATGTGAGCAGTGCGGCCATTCTTGCGGCACTGAGTCCCGCGGAAGGTGGGTCCTCGGGGGAGTAGTAGCCGTCCATGTACTTGGGGTCGGAGTAGACAGACTGTCTCTGTGCCTCGGACCAGGAAATGCACCAGGCGGAGTGTCTGGCGGAAGTAGCGAGTGCGACAAGGTTGCGGACGTACTGCTTGTTGAACATGGTGGTCCACTCGAGTGCGAGCATACCACCCATGGAACCACCGACGACACAGGCAATGGACTTGACACCAAGGGAGTCGAGAACCATCTTGTGGGCGCGGACATCGTCACGCACCGTGCATAATGGGAACTCTGGCCCGTATGGTCTACCGGTCTCCTCGTTGATAGATAGCGGGGAGAAAGAACCGTAGGGGGAGCCCATTGAGTTGAGACAGATGATGAAGTAGCGGGTAGGGTCGAACGCCTTGCCCTTTCCTAGCAGTGGGCCCCACCAGTCCGCGACGTCGGAAGAACCGGTGAGAGCATGGCAGATAACGAGACAGTTGTCGCCGGCGGCGTTGAGCTTACCCCATGTCTTGTATGCGATGGGGAAGTTGCGCAGGGTGAGTCCTGACTCGAGCACGAGCGCAGGCAGCTGCACGATGTGCTGGTTGTGTACTAGTTTTGTGAACGGGTTGGTCCTGTGGGCCTCCTCGATGTCCAGCTGCGGCAGATTCGAGAGCGAGACGAAAGTAGAAGTCATTATGGGATAGTGAAGCTTTGTATTTTTTTTCGTTGAATTTAAATTACGCAAGGATGTGTTGCTGTCCGTGGGTATGCTTTCTGTTGAAAAAGTTGATATAGTCGGACTATCACAGCACTTTGTTGAAAAGGTAATAGGGAAATGCTATAAGCGCTTGGGTGGACTAATGCACAATAATAATAATACAAAGGGAAGGAGGGAAAGAGATGAAACCTCGCGACACATATAAAAGCGCACGGACAGCGCCAGCGCCAACGGTATATATACAACCTGCAGATGGGCGCCCGTTGCAGAAACGTGCCAGTACAGGCTCATCAAAACGCCACTGTCCACACTAACCACTGCCTCCAGCGGCTCACCGTCCCGCCCTCGAGGGTATGTGCTCCTGCCCCTGCTCCCCGCCCCATTACTAAGGCTGGGCAGACGCCACAGCTGGCAGTCAGCTTCTCGGTGACAGAGCAGCGGCGCAGGGCGCAGGCGGCCCGGATGTGCTCAGGGGCGCACGAGCCTCGGGGCGAAAACTGTGGCGCGCGTGCGGGCTCTGCAAGCACAGCGGGAAAAACCGGCGCACACAGGGCACAGCGCGCACAGAGGGGGCCGCAGCGTGGGCGGCCACCGCGGACGACGCAAGGCACACGGCGCGATCAGACTCCACAGTTCGGGCGCCTGGGCGCGAGAGAAAACACGGAGTGCCGCGGAGTTCGGGTGCGGGGTGGCGCCCAGTGGGAGGCGGAGATGCCACAGTCACGTGCGTGTGCGCTGTGGCAGGAGAGAATGGCAGGTATCACGTGCAGCAGATGATCTGTTGCTCATGGACGGCCACGGCCCTGCGGCATCGCAGGGTATGGCCCCTGGGTGCGCGGCTGTGGCATCTGCTGTGGCTGCTGTCTGTTGCCCTGATTGTACCCGTGTGGGGGAGGGCCCCGTTGCTGGGGACCGTAGCCCTGCTGGGGAGCGTAGCCCTGCTGGGGAGCGTAGCCCTGTTGGGGAGGGAAGCCTTGCTGAGGGTATTGGGGGTAGCCCAGGTTACCCTGGTGCTGCTGCGGATAGCCTTGCTGGTAGCCCTGCTGGTATCCCTGAGGGTAGCCTTGCTGGTAGCCCTGCTGTGGGTACTGGTTGTAGCCCTGTGGTGGATACTGGTTGTAGCCCTGCTGCTGCTGCTGCTGCTTCTGCTGTCTTGGCCAGTTCTGTTGGCTTGGCGGCTGTGGGCGCTGGTTCTGGCCCTGGGGTGGTGGGCGGTGGTCCTGAGGCTGCGGACGTTGGTTTGGACCCTGTGGAGATGAGCCGCGTTGCTGTGGTGGGTACATCTGAGGTTGTCCATGTGGTGGGCTCTGCTGCTGGTCGCCCCGAGGTGCTTGCCGCTGAGGCGACTGCCTGTTGGGGTATTCCCCCTGCTGTTGCTGAGGAGTTTGCCTGTTGGGGTAATCTCTCTCGGTCTGCTGAGGGGCCTGCCTGTTGGGGTAATCTGTCTCCCGCTGAGGGGAAACCCTCTGTGGAGACGCTCTCTCCTGCAGCTGGCGTTGGGGTTGTCCCTCCCCGGGTCTCACTCTCTGCGGTGAGCCCCTCCTCTGCTCTTGGGGAATGGAAGGACGCTGTGGTTGCTGCTCCCTCGCAGTCTCCCTGGCACTCTCCCTGGGCGACTCCTCGTTCTCCTTAGCAAAGGGATTGTACTTGGGCTTCGTGGGCGGTGTGGCCACCTGCTCCCGTGGCAACGACTCCACACTGCCATATGGCATAGCACCCCTTCCACTGCGCCCAGACCCGATACTGCGCGCACTCATCGCATTGTCCTCCTCCATCATGCGCTCCTCCTCCATCGCCTCGGGGTCGAAGGGGTCTGCGTCGGTGTAAGCGCTGATGCCACTCGTACTGGCACTGCTTGCAGCGGTGCCCGCACTGTCGAAGCGGCCAATGGCAGGCCTTGGTCCCAGGGAGATGTCCTGGATACCCCGCCCGAGGTTCTGTATCTCCGACGCCACGCGCTTCCCGGGGCTTGCACCGCGGCCCTCTTCCCCCTGGGCTCTCCGGGGCGAGCCGCCCATCTGCACGAATGCATTGTACGGGTCAGCAGCGGGCGGTTTGTCCCCGCTGTGTGGAGAGCTGCGCCCCTTGCTGTTGGTGGGTAACGGCGGCAGCACGGGTACCTCCCCCGCGTCCTCGCCTGCACCCCCGTACATGTTGAAGATGGACGAGAGGCTGGCCTGGCTGCCGGGTGGGGCTGCGCCTGTAGCTAGAGCGCCCGCAGTGTCCGCGCCTGTCTTGTTGGGGGAACGCGCGTGCGGTGGCGTCTGGGCGGGCGCGGGTGCCTCGGCGGCTAGGCGCGTTTTCTCCCCGCGCTTCGCCACCTTGAGCGGGCTCGCGCTGTGCGAGCGGGGGGGTTGCCCCTGTGCACTGCGCGGTGGTGCTTCTCCGGTACGGGCGAGTTGCTCGCGTTTGCGGGGCGGCTCGCGCGACCCGCGGGACTCCACACGGGTCTCGTTCTTGGTTTGCTTCTGGGCCTGGGCCTTTGCTCCCGAGAGAATGGGCCCAGCCGACTCGAACAGCTCCCCGGATTCCACGGCGTTGGAGCTGGCCGCGTTGCCGCGGAGGTCCGCAGATGTACCACACCCTGAGTACCCCGTCCGTTGCTTCTCCACGAGCAGGTCGCTCACGCGGGCCTTCCAGTCTGCGCTGCTCCACTGGTCACTCGCTCCGGACTGTGCCAAGGGAAGCAGGTCCCGGGGCTCGAGGTAGTAAAGGTGGGGTAGTGTAGGCAGTGCGAACAGCAGCGACCGCGGGTCGTCCTTCGAGGCGATGAGCCGCTTGGGGCGGCCGTACAGCTCGAAGGCGTTCATCGCGGGGACCAGGAACCGGATGATGGTGTCGTATCCCTGTACCGCGTTGTGCTTCTCGGGCATGATGAATATATCGCTGGCGCCCATCGCCGCGGCGTCCTCGCCCTCCGTCACCACTGCGCCCTCGACCTTGATGATGGTGGAGCTGTCGATGAGTCGCGGGGATGAAGGGTACACTGCGTACACTTCCGACGCGGCAGTGATGGTGGCCATCGCGCCCTTGCTCTTCTTGGCGTGCTTCTCGCTCTCGTAGAACGACACCTTGCCGCCTTTGCCTTTCCCCTTGCCTTTGCTCTTGCCGCTGGGGGAGACCACCGCGAAGCAGCGGCGCCACGGCATGCCGGCGCCGAAGCGCACGCCGACCCACTCCGCGTACTCGTGCTTCGTGGACCCCAGGATCACCTGGATGTCGCCGAGGCGCGCGCCGCGGCTCGAGAGGAACGCGCCGGTGTACGCCTCCTGCAGCGCGACGTTCTCGAACAGCGACAGCCGCACCGCGGCCTGCCAGCGCGCGTACGTCGCCGCGTCGCCAAACTGCAGGAAGTACCGGTTCTTGAGCGTCGTCGAGACCGCTACTGCGTGCTTGAGCGGTTTCTTGCTCGACGCGGTCGTGACGCTCGGCCCGCTGAGCCCGTCCACGGGCCGCAGTGTCGCGTCTGCGAGGTTCAGGTACGAGGGCTTCGATGCGAACTTGCGGAAGTCAGCGTCGGGCGTGCCCGCGATTTCCCGCGTGTCCCAGAACGCGATCTGTGTGCCGATGAGCACGCCGTACACTTCTTGCCAGGTGCGCGCCGCGGCTGTCCCGTCGCTTTTGAGGTCGTGTAGAACCATGAGCACGCCCTCGTGGTACCGACGGTGCGTGTGTGCCGTGAGCAGGGTCACGATGGGGACCAGCTCCCCTGAGAGCGGCTCGTCTGAGAGCACCTGTGGCGGGCCTTGCAGCTTGCTGCCGCTGTACGCGGGGGGTGTCGTGGTGGCGGGGGAGCTGTACAGGTCTGGCTCCGTTTTGGTGCTGCCGCCAGAGAACAGTCGTTTCATCGTCTCGTAGTTGCTGTAATGTAACGAATTTGCTAAAGTGCGATATGGTATTTACACTATACGGTTGTGTTGTCTAGTACGTATACGCTTACAATGTCTAGCTATGCGAACTTCCTTGCTTGGTAATCGTCACAACGTATTGATATGCTATTTCTAGAACCTTATCTCACTATATATTGTATTGCCTTGTTCCCCTGAACCTCAACACACACATACATATATACAATCGGCTGATCCCAGGCAGATCGCAGACCTGGCTCGGCGCTGGCCCCCCGCGGGTCTCTGCGGCCCCGCAGTCCTTGGCCCTGGCCCCTGCTCGCCCAGCCCGTATGCCCCGAACCCACCCGCGTATCCCGCACGCACGCGCGGCGCCGGCGTGTATCTCGGGCCCCCCGCCGCATCGGGCGGGTGCACCTTCCCGATCCGGCTGCGGTGTCCCGATTCGGCAGGGCGCGCCCGTTCGGGAAATATACTGCGCCTCACACAAACACCGGCAGCGCGCCGCGCCCTACGGCCCGTTCACTGCGCGCGACAGGCGAGGATAGCCGCCGCAACGGGCCACTGCAGCGCCCAGGCGCCGAGCAGCGCGAGCGCCACGTACAGCTCCTGGAGCGCCGCGCCCCTGAACGCGCGCAGCACGCGCAGCACGCCCTGGCGCGCCTCGTCCGCCACCTCGTCTACGGCCCTCGAGAGCTGGTGCGCAGTTGTGTCTGTGGCGTTGCCGTTGCCGTTGTTGGAGAGGGTGCTCTGCAATAGCTCGGTGGCGTTGACACGTGGGAGGGCGAGCTGGGCGTGGTGGTTCACCCACGTCATGGCGCGCTCGACGGCGCGCAGCTTGTCCCCGATCACACACTTCACCACCCCCCTCATCGGGCGGTACAGCAGCGTGCCGTTGAAGATGTCGCCCAGCGTGGAGTCGATCTCGTCCAGCATGTGCACCACGGTGCTGTTTATCTGCGTCGTGGTGTGGTTGATCCAGCCGAATGCTTCTTGGTTCACGTGCTGCTCGGTGTCAGCGATGTACAGGTTGGTCGCGAGCGACCACGCGGTCATGTCCCGCTGCAGCATCTTGCTCGTAGAGTCGTTGCCTGCAGAGAGTGCGGTGCGGAGTGCGTGTGACTGCGCGGCCGTCGCCACCTTGCGCTGTAGTGGGCCGATTATTGCGAGTTGGAGAATGCATACGAGCAACGCGAGAAGGCCGATGCCCAATAGGGTCAGCGCGCGCGCGGAAGTGACGTACGCCACGAACCACTCGATCCGGGATTGTCGTTCTGCGCTTAGTTTGAGGCGGTTCCCCAGAGTGAGCACGTAGACAAACGCGCTCGCGATGCGTGTCTGCCACCGGTGGAACACCCGCTGGTACAGTGCAAACACGTCTGTGTTGTTGCAGTGGGGGGAGGGTACCGTCGCAAGACTGCTCTTGCCGCTGCTGTGGCTGTACGTCTCTTGGCAGAACTCCGCCTCCTTCGAGATCTCGCCCCGCGGGTTTGTCTGGGCGGGCGCCGTCACCGCCGAGTTCAGCTCCTGTAGCCGGCGCCACTGCCGCCACTCGTCGTACGCCACGGGAACGAGCGCACACACGGCGCCCACCGCGAGGAGAACCACGAATATTTTGGTCGCAGTATGCACGCTACGGAGAAGGTCACTGTAAACGTGGCGGATGGCGGGGATGTTCCGAGTGCACACGCCGTTGCCATCGAGCAATGTGGTATTGCTGAGTGACGGAACGTACAGGGTTGAGGTGCGGTCCTGGAAGATCTGCGTGACGTTCACTTTCTTCACTTCTTTGTGGGCGTACGAGAATGGGAGCGCGATCTTCTGCTTGGTGGAGTTCTTGAGCTCGTCGAAGCTTGGCGTGTCGCGCGACAGCTTACGGAGTTTGTCGTTGATGGAGGACGGGATGTACAAATTGCGCAGACCGGACACGGTCAGGTTGACCCGGGACAATTTCTTCACGACGTCGTGACCATCCTCATCCTCCTCATCATCATCGTCGTCGTCGTCGGTAAACACCTTTTCGACCTTCGAAGCAACCGAAATTATCTTATTGATCACCTTCGACAGGTCGTCCAGACCGTCATCCAGATCACTTGCAATGTTGTGGACAGTGCCGTTCAATGCACCAAGTAGCTTCTCGGTGGTGTTCGTTGCAACGTCAACAGTGCCATCAATCGCACTCACGATCAAACACGCATACGTTCCCAAGTAGAGGTCGACCATGAAGGTAAAGAGGCCCTCGCTCGCAGATATCATCAGCGAAAGTGTCTTGAGCGACAGCTTCACCGTCTCTATCATGGACTTCTCAATCATGTAGTTTCCCATGGTTCCCAGATAGTGCGGGGTGTTGTTCATGATATTGTTGTACAGTTTGTCCACCGAGGAACAATGTCCGATGACCTGCTCTTCAGAATTGCTAAGCGCCGAGGACAGTGATCGGCTAAAGAGAACCAGTTTCACCATGGAGAGTAACAAAGCAAGTGTATACTTGTTGATCCATATTTGGCTGAGTCGCTCACCTAGTCGGAGGTAGTTGACGAAGACCATGGCGAGTGTCGTGAGTTTCGATGCTGTGTGTTGGATATTTGCATTGTGAAGGGGAAATTTTGTGATTGGGACGTTGCAACAACGCTAACTCGATTGATATTTATAGAAAGCAACAGCTTCCAGTACATAGGCTCGATTAAATTTCTATGCGATATTCACACAATAGAGATGACCTCATTGTGTGGACCTGTTTTCTGCTCCGCCCGAATCGTGTATTTTTTTGCATCAAAGCGCGCCCCGTTTCACCTTTGTCAGAAACTATGACAGTCTAAAACGCTGCCCGGCGACAATCACTCACTAACACCATCCGTTCGTAGTATTACTTTTCTAGAAATGTTTCATTCTTATTTAGTCTATTTATTATACATGCGGCGTTCTACACTGGCTGTTCTCTCTGTGGTCTCAAGTGTCCACAAATCTACAGAATACCCCAGGCATCCTCAGCACCGTGGCAGAACTTCGAGCACGCAACAGACGCAGATAGAGGGTAGTTGGACAGACCGATCTTCTCGTCAACAAACTCATCGGCAAAGTTATCTCTACCTCTGGCCATGGCACCGACAAAGACACAGATACTCTCGTCCTCATCCAGCTTGTTGATGTAGTCCTGGACACGCACGACTGGAGCATCGAAGGATAGGGTGACCTTGCGGCACTTCGTTGGAAGGTGGTCAGTGATTGGGTTCTTGATAACCTTCAGAAGCTTCTCCTCGGAGTTGACAGATCTGATGGAAAGCTTGTGTAGGAGCTGCACCATCAGGCCTGAGAATCTCTTGAAAGTTCTTGGAATACGAACGGTTGGGTTAACCTCGATAAGAACACCTCGGCTGGTGTGAATGTACACCTGTAGCTTGCCTGCCTTGTTGATGGGGGAGTCTAGTAGCGTCAGTAGACACTGGTGGGTGATATCTGGTCTGGCTTCACTAATGTCTCTGCCCATCTTCTTCAGGATACCTTGGTGGTCATCACAGTTCAGCAGAGCGTACTTGTCACCACCTGGACCATTGGATGATATTTTGTATGTCTCCAATGAGGCCTCGGACAGAACAACAACCATTCTCTTGGTGTTCTTGTCTCTCGAGGTCAGCACAGCGGGGGCCTCTGGAACGAGGGAGGCAGGCAAGGCCTTCTCCTCACCGCTTCTCTTGGCATCTCTGACTCTGGAATCCTCAACCATGTTGCGTGGGTATTACTGATGATGAAACTAGTTGTCTTGCTTTAAAGCAGTTTCGAGAACAGAGAGTAGATATGCAAAATTTCAACTTCGTAAAAATATACTGTCCGATCTGTAATGAAAAGCGATTGGTTAAACGACAGTCCTCAACGGTCATCTCTGCCTATTCGGATGATCATCGGTACAACAGAACCAACAAATTTTTATCAGTCGTTGAAAGTGATATTTCATTGAAATAAATGCAATACAATTTGTGGAAGAGTAAATTTAAGACAAATTTGAGAGAGTTATCTACGTTATATTTTGGCTTGTATACACCACAGTACTGTCTTGTGTTAATCAGAAACAATATGAAGCTATCTCCCTACATCCGGTTCTCTGGTATTATAGTAACTTTGTTCGCTAAATCAACCCTACTCACTTGAAAGTTAGGGTTAATTTCAAAAAATATCACGTTGCACGGTCTATTTTGGTTTTCACACCGAGAAAAGTTCAGGCGTCCCTTTTCCTAAAACGTTAGTAACACAAATAGACGGCTGGTGGACAATTAATGACAAATAGGTTCAGGGAGAGAGCCCACCGTTATCCTCACAGAAATAGAACTTTAACAACAAGGTTAGCCCAAAGAACACCAATTGAACAGATATTGGTTCTAGAAACGATACACACATACACATCAAGATGTCGAGAGCCAAGAGAATTATGAAAGAGATGCAGGCCGTCAAGGACGATCCTGAGGCCCATATTACCCTAGAGTTCGTTAACGAATCTGATATCCACCATCTCAAGGGTTCCTTTGAAGGTCCACCAGGTACGCCATATGAGAACGGTAAGTTTGTTGTTGATATCGAGGTGCCCATGGAGTACCCATTCAAGCCACCTAAGATGAATTTTGACACTAAGGTGTACCATCCTAATGTGTCTTCTGTCACTGGCGCCATCTGTCTGGATATCCTGAAGAATGCTTGGTCTCCAGTTATAACGTTAAAATCTGCGTTGATCTCGCTACAAGCGCTTCTGCAATCTCCAGAGCCAAGCGATCCGCAGGATGCTGAGGTCGCCCAGCATTATATGAAAGACAGAGAGTCCTTTAACAAGACTGCTGCTCTTTGGACGAAATTGTATGCCTCTCCAGACGGGAGCACCGGAAGTGCTGATGAAGCCGATCTCTATGGTATCAGTCCGGATGTTGTTCAGGAATTTGAGTCCCAAGGTTTCGAGAAGGACAGGGTTGTCGAGGTCCTAAGAAGACTCGGTGTTAAGTCTCTTGACCCAAGTGACAACGATACTGCTAATCGTGTCCTGGAGGAACTTCTAAAGTAGATTGATGAATAAGCATTTTGTATCTTTTTTTCTATACTTGGCATATACACATAAGAAACGCAGTGCGTCCATCGGCATTGTTTGACGGCTAAGGGAGTACTATAAGTGTACAGATACTAAAGTTCTTATTGGGTGATTGCCACCCATTAATTAATATCATTTTGGTCTTGTCGATGAAAAAGTACAAGAGGTCATGCTTGCCGATGTTGCCTGTTTTGCCTGTCTCATCAATGAGGCACCACAATTGCTTATGCCACGAGCTATTGTCCCATCAAGTTTCCGTGTTGTCTCATAACTTTTGCGTGCTCGCCCTCCGTCCGAATTTCTCCATTCGTCCCGGCCAATGAAAGTGAAGCATATACAACCCCACACCACAGCCAACACCTGAACTCCGGAGATCGGAAAAGCGCTTTCTCGGGCGAGGGGGCAACTACTGCGACCACAAGTATATATACGTTCGGCAAAGGGGAAAACGAGCGCTGGAGGCGAGTTGTTAGCCAGCCATCTTAACCTAGAAAACTGACTACGTTGCTTGAGGTGTACATTATCATTTGTGATTAGCAGAATTTTAAATATATTAAATTTCTACTTTTTCGATCCCATATCTTATTGTTACCATTACAAAATAATTACATTATCCACATTAATACATATTAAGACGACATGCTTTCCAGAACGAACCTTCTGTTCCCACTAAACAGAACCATGAACATTGCCTCGCGCAGGGCCTTCCAGACTTCCGCCAAGAAGTGTCTAACTATCCCATTCCTTCCAGTTCTTGCTCAGAAGCCAGGTGGTGTCGTTGGTACTCCAAACGACGCGTTCGTTCCACCTAAGGCAAACAAGGCTGAAGGTTCCGTGCATTGGTGGTTGGAGAAGGCTTTTGCCGTCACGACTCTCCCACTTGCTGCCACTGCCCTAGTTACCGGCCCTCTAGGCACTACGTGTGACTCTATCTTCTCTGTGGCGCTTCTAGGTTACTGCTACATGGAGTTCCACTCCTGCATCACTGACTACATTCCAAAGAGAGTCTACGGAAATTACCACAACTACGCTCTGTACCTTCTAGGTGGCGGCTCTCTGCTGTCTCTTGTTGGTATCTACAAGCTTGAGACGGAGAATGATGGTGTTACTGGTTTCGCCAAGAGTTTGTGGACTGGTAAGACAGTTGCCAAGGAGGAAGCTGAGGTTAAGGAGACAAAATAGATCATTTGAGTAACAACATGAAGATACATTCTCTCTTTTGTGAGTATTATTTCTTTGTTTTATTCATTAAGCTGATGGTCATAATCACGTTTATTCAAAGTCCTATTCAACTATCTCATTCCATTCACTATTTATTTTTGTTCTATATATTTATAGTCAATAAACATATATTCCACATTAGATTATCCTTATCAGCTCCTATGCAGGTTCTTTTATTTGCTTGTTTAGCTTATGCTGCCACTGTGTAAGTTTGGTTACTAGCTCGCTTTTCGTATGCAATGGATTGATACCAAGAAGAAGTGGTTTCTCATAACAGTACACATCCCTTCCATCAATGAGATGGGTTATTCTTGCGACATGCCTTACAGGATCCAGCTTGACAGTGAAAAAGTTGCGCAATTCAATCATATATCGCTCCAGTATGTCTATTGAGGTGATGAGGCAAGTCTCCATTATTTTAGAATACGTGAGTTCACGCTCCAGTTGAGCAAGGGAGACTATAGTGAGCAGTTGTAGCTTCTTAAGCATTAACGGGGAGAGTATTAACGCATTAGGAACATCTCTCGTTGTACCGAAAGTGAACAGCTCAAATAGCATGTTTAGTTCATCGTCTTGTACTTCCAACCAATCTTGCTTGTAGTGAAACCTCGAGGGGTCCTCTAATTTCATGATCACCGCTTCTCTCACAGACATAGCTTGTACATTATCTGCCTATTGGTTGTATTATCAGTTTCTAAACTCGTTAATGTTGCAGGATGTTGAGGAAGTACTCCCTTGTCACCTCTCTATTATGGTGATTTTGCGTTTTTCTGGACGATTAACATTTTGGAAAATATTGAGTGATCATTTTCAAAAAACAACTAACTGAGGAAAGTATCAACAACGGGAGAAAGTTCAACAAGAAGGAAACTTTCTATAACGAGTACCACACCTGGAGAACAACAGTTAGGAGACTACTCGAGGGAATCAAAAGGATGTCATCGATCCTATACAACACCAACTCATCTTTTATCCAACGATATCAAAGAAACAACCTACGACAGAATCGATTCACACAAAACAACCACAGCAAGAATGGGGCCATAACTAACAGTTCCGAAGAACATGTCGATGATGTTCCATTCGTCTCCAAATACGACAAGGATTCTCAAAAGTATCTTCAAGAACTCTGCAAGTCGTGCTTCCCACCATCCTTACATCAAAGAATCCGCAATTTGAAAGCGTCTCCAGATCTCGAGATTGTCGCATTGGTGTCTTTGGTGTACAAAAACTTCATAAGTACGTGGTATGGTCCAAAAATCCCTACTATGGATGATCAATTTCCAACAGAGGTATTCAATCTAATCGAGAGATTAATATCGTTCGGTAGACAGGCCGAGATAGATTTCAAATCAATTCTTTTGGATGAATTTGCAGCACTTCTATCCACCCATATTAATGCAGTTAGAGAACTTAGTAGTACCATCGAAGATCCGGATACATTCTATGAAAAGTATTGCCAATTAACCCTCTATGATCAAGATACGTATCCATACGTAATAACAGAACTCGTACAACAATCATTGCATAGTCGATCAATATTACAGAGCACATTTATCGATGGTATATTGGATGAACTGTTATTAGGAAGAATATTTGACAGTATATCCGAACCATACTACCTACTGCGAGGAATCTCAAAGATCTGCACCAAAATTATACAGCGGAAAATACAGAAAGAGAACCACAAACAATTATCTATATGGACTAAACTCAAGTTAAAGGTGAGAACCATAGTAAGCAGCTTTAACTACATTTCGTCAATAAACCTTCAAAAAGATACAGTGAAAGACTCGCCAATAACAGGACGGTACATATTCCACACAATATTCGTAGATTTGCTCCAACTGGAAATCAAGAAACCTCTTTTATATTATACGCTCAGGTGCGTTAAAGAGCTCTCTTTAAGAAGCTCACTCTTCATCGACATTTCAAACAATGCTCTGAACAATATATTGCAAAAGAGATTAACTAACAATTTAGCCATAGGTTCCTATATCCGGTTAATTAGACACACAATATTTCCGAATGACAACGGCATGGGTCCTAGGACTGTCATCCCTACTGGCGAAGAGTTTGAAGAATTCAAAAGACAGAGAGTGTCAGAAATATCGACCGTTCTCGAACTACACCATGTTTCAAGCATATTATCCATATCTCAAGACCAAATTTCAGAATTTGTTGAATGCATCTCTGTAAACCAGAAGTGTAATAAATTGCTCTATTATAGATTCATTGATTGTCTGCTGGCACATATGGTTAAATCTGATATGAATGTTGCTTAGTCAATTTCCCTGCCACTTTTTAGTACTACTAAGCTTTAACGACACCTTAAATATGCTCCACAATTCTCATGTAATATTATAATTATATTCTTTAATTTTCAATAGGCAGCTTTATGTAAGAAACCCGCATCGCGGAACAGTGGTAATAGATTTCTAACGCGCGCATCGCGCATCTCTAGTCAGAAAAAAAATAGAAACGCCACTCATACTAGATGCACGTAAGTTTGTTGGGGGTAACGCGAATATCAAACTTTCTATAACAGTCGAAAGTACCACCTACACATACGCCTTTTCTAACGTACAATCGATCATCCCTATCGAGACTTTGTGGATTTCCAAATCATTCGTTTTCGTATCTGAATTTTCAACTCACGAAAGTTATCAAGTATAGGTGTCTCATTGTTAGGCGGCTATGGCAAATTTTCCAGGTGAAGATGATCCAACTATTCCCAAACGCATGATCAATGCAATAAATAAGCAACCACTTTCACACCTAATACCAAAAGAAAGTTTAAACAGCTTAATCAATGAGCAATTGCACGCCTCTATCTGTCTTAATAACAGTATCCAAGAATTGAGTTCAAATGAAAGTTTGATGACAAATACAACAAAAGATGAAAATTCAAACAAATATTCCTTATTGCTAGATGAAAAACTTTCCCTTAGATTTAATTGTCCGACAAATATATCTCTATCTGGTCCGGAAACTAATTCATTGAGCGATGATAAGCTTGCAATGCTATCAGCCACTACCCAGGAATACATAACAAAGCGAGGTATACACGTGGATGAGAAAGATCTTATAATACCCACTGAAACTTCATCTAACAATAATGGTAAAAAGAGAAGAAGAGATTCTGATTCTGATGAGAGTCAACCCGATGATATTGATAGTAGCTTTGTTAAGAAGACTAATATCTCTGCAAATGTTTCCCTAAACCAAGAAAATATCGGTTTACAATATCTAAAGGATTTTAATGTGCTAATGAATAAAATAAGCGGGAACAATGAAATTGAGAAATGCAATAATATGGAATACTGGTATCCCCTAGCAAATGAAACATTCCTCTTGAATGAGTATAGTCTGAACAAACTACTATTCATTTTAAAGAATATATCAAGCATTCCTCAAGCATGGACCAAGTTAAATACAGATACTCTCCTTGAATTATTAAACATCATGACAGACAACATTCTAGAAGTCCGAGATAATGTCAATCTGGATTACGACTCTGAGCTATTAAAGGGTGTAGCATACCTCTCCATAAACGTGATGTTCAGCATATTTAAATTCAACTTGGATGACCCTAGACTTTATATGGAAAAATTTGTTCTGGAACCTGTAAACTTTCTTACCGAAAATCTCAATTTAACAGATTTTAAATTTAATACTAAATCGGAGGAATACCTGCAACTTTTTGACAGTGCCATCGAGGCTATACCTAGCTATATCAATAACAGACCGTTTATTGACGACGGATTATCAACCAGACTGATCTACATATTCTCGGAAATAATGATGTGTGACATTACCTTTCCGAATAATGAGGTTGCTGTCGAGAATACTTGGGCAAGTATTAAATGGACAAGTTCAATGATATTGATATCCTTATTTGAAAAAGTACCCGCCCAACGTGAGTTTATTTTTGATGAATTACTCTCACATATAGAAAAACTACCTCCAAAACGCATACAAAAGAAACTAATTAAGATAGGAGGAAACACTTACATTTCCTACTTTACATTAACCATTATCATAATGCTAGAGAAGATCAATTATTATCAATTACTAAATTCTATTGTTATCAGCGACAAGTCTGCCATCCAGACCCTGAAACATCATAAAACAATTACAGAAGAAGAATTGACAAAACTAATAGATCATACTATTGATTTCGTCATCAATAGATTATACGAGAACCTGATTAAATACCGGCACTGCTTAGAGAATATTGTCCAAGATTTGCTTAGCGCTCTAATAAGTTGCCAGTATCTAGTCTCCGAACGCATTCTTACAGCTTTGACAAAGAAGATGATTGGTCTGTTCAGACCGACTAAAAAACCAAATGCCAATATCGAGACCACATTGCTACAGCAGTTAGGTCAAATTGGAGGCGTTTTGTTTGATATAAAGTCCCAAACTAAATCAAATCAATCAAACAATCTTATCAAACTTTGTAATTATCCTGATATGCTCTCTCAATGGTTGTCTTCTTTTCAAAATGTTCTTATCTTTGCAAAAAGTATGGATGACGAGATTTCATCATGGAATTACGCTTATTGTCTACAAATTGACTCACTTTTAGAACTGTATGAGCAAATGAAAGACTCAAATACCAGTAACACAGAATCTGAATCGTTTATTGTCAAATGTCTAGAAGACTCCTTGAATTCAAGATTCGAAAATCATCGTTGCAACTTGACCTATGATGTTGTGAAGTATGACTACTTCTCAATATTACATAGTTTTGAACTATTAGGACAATACGAATTCTATTTGAAATTAGTTCTCTCGATTCTAGATGAAGATAAAATTAAATTGAGATCGGTAGCCATTAAATCTCTCTCTATTTTAGTTTCCAAAGATGATAAGATCCTATCAGATCCATTAGTTGAAGGAACCTTAACAGATCTACTTGCTGCGAAGTCAGCTGCGTCAGTTAAGGATGCAATTCTGGATCTATTCAGTGTCAATTCAGCCTACCTGACATTCTACAAGGTTATCAATCTGAATTTCGACTCAGATAGTTTACAAGTGAGAAGACATGTTCTAAAAATCAACGAAAAGATATACGACGAAACGGATCAAATTGATGTTAAAGTGTTCGTCTGTTCTAAAATTTTGCAAAGGGTAGAGGATGAAGAAGATTCCATAATAGACATGGCAAGGGAGATCTTGGTACACAAATGGATTAATGATGTAAACAAGGTCGAAAATACTCATCATGTTAAGGCCGACCTTTTAAAAGAAAATGTCTTGGTCATGTCTGGTGTAATATTTGAGAATGAGAAATGTGCCAGTATCTTTAATTGGTTTTTCAACTTTTATTTACTGAATAGCTCTCTTCATACGGAGCAAACATTCAGGAACATCTTAAAGTGCATGAGACTTCTCACAGATATCCTCGTACAAAACATTATTGAATTGCAAGCAGATGGTACATCTGAGATCAATCCACAGTTAAAAAGTCAACTTCTGAACCTCTTATCTGTCTTTTCAGATGCTGTCGTATTATTCATCACAAAGGACCACATTATGAGTTTGTATCCATATATGGTGAGTGACACAAGAAGTGAGTTGTTTTATCACATTCTCCATGTTTTTAGAAGTTCCATCGTGAAATTGACAAATTTCAAACCAAAGTTCCTATTTGATCTCGAGACAACGTTACTTACTGACCTACCCAAAATGACAGTCAGAGAAATCGACGAGGCGGTGCCTCTTGTCTTATCTGTGGCACAAAAGCGCCAGGATTTGGGACGTATAGCCAAGGCGTGTTCTTCTTGTTTCAAGCACCTAAACCCATACATCGCGACAGCTAATAAGACCCCCAACGGCTTGAAGTTAGATACTAAACTACAGCGTCTTCTTTATCTCGCCACTGCCTTTGCAAGGTTCACCTCATTCGATACGTCAATTATCCACATTTCGTACGTCAAGGATGGTGAACCGGTTTATGAATATGTCGCAAAGTGCCTGCTCCTCCTCTCCAAACATGAAGTTAACCATGTGATTCGAAGAATTGCCATAAAGAATCTAACGAAACTATGTGGTAATAAACCTCGCCTATTCAATTCCAAACATATCCTATCAATTCTAGACGAGGTATTCAAAGGGGAGGACACCGACATCCAACTGGTCATTCTGGAGAGTTTTTATGACTTCTTTGTCCAAGAAGAGAAACACACCGTTCGAGAGTCTGGCGAGAGCACATTTACATCGAGGGACCAGCATGTCAAGAAAGATGTGCAAAAAGAGGTTCTAAGTGATGGTATATGCACAGCATTAGTGGCAAGATATTTGAAGAATATCCTGAAGATATGCCGGCTACCCAATTTCAAAAACGCTTTAGTTGGCATTCGTCTGTTAAGGCTCATTCTAGAAAATGGCTACACGAACCCATCGTTGTGTGTTCCCACTGTAATTTCGTTGCTATCATCTACCAGTATCTACATTTCCCGAATTGCTTTGAAGATGTTTACCCCACTCATGGAGAAGTATGAATCAATGGTGTACAGTGGGATTACCAAGGGAGTATTACTTTCTGTGCAATACTTGAGAGGAATTTCAAGTGAGCTCTTTTACGAGAGGGACAAGTCTATACGTTTATTGCAAGACAACATGACTACGAATAGAGGATTATTCACGAAATTCAACAAGCACATCAATAAAGTGATACAGGGAATATTCAACCAATTCTTAGCTGACCCTGAAAGTGACACCGCAAAGTGCAACGTGCTGTTCCTTGTTGCGAACCTTCCAAACATCAAATACACAAATCAATACGAGGTTGTGAAACTGATAAAATATTGCGAGTTGATTTCTGAGCAGATCAAGGAAGTATTAGTGGATGCGGATGGGGTTAATATCGATATGATGGACTCGGATGACGATGAGGACAGCTTTTCCAAGATGCAAAACTGTGTGGTGTGTTCCAAGGTCATTGCTGAATTGAAAACTTATTTAATGGAGATCTATGGAATCACCACTGAGGAGTTGCTGTACGAAGGATCCGATGAAACTGACCTCAAGGATGTCGCGGCTGTCATTGTGAAGGTGATTCCCCAGCCTTTCCATATATTCATCACTGACACAATAGCCTCTTATAGTTCACAGGAAGAGGTGCAGGAGTATCTGGAAACGTTAGCTTGAAGTGTATGTTGGGGGCTTGCAACGTCGCAGCTGTTAGCGTGTTGTGCGATGATGGAATATACGAGTTTGTTCGATTGAATAAAACACCAATGATTTCATAGCTCTATACGGTAATATACAAGAAATGCTATATATTTGATGAGCGATTCGCAAATAGACATAGTGTCCTTTTGATATTTGCATTGAATAGACTGTGGCAGTAGTGGCTGTTCAATTCAACAATGCTTATGTGAAGATGTACTCTGTAACATATGACTATCAAGAGAGGGAGAGGCGGGGTATAACACCCCGTAGCACTGTGTATACGCAGAAGACGAGGCTACAAAATCCCCACTTACTGCAGCGTCTTCTTTACCTTTTGTTTCTTGCGTGGAATCAATACGTTAGCTGTTTGAATCGGTGACTGCTGCGAGGGACCTGGTGTCGACACGCTGTCCTTTGGCATCACATTCTCAGGCGATTGACGCCGTTTCTTGCGCGGTATGAGAACTGTAGGACTCGACTGATCAGACAGAGGCTGTGCACTGTTCCCCTTCACGATATTTTGCACCGGCTGCGAAGAATCCAAGGGGAGAGTATGCTCGGCGGCTACAGCACCAAACGTGCCCACGCCACCTTGCACCATAGCTATAGCGCCAGACGCCTGCACAAACGCACCATTGCCGAGCACCACACCCACGGGCGGGTGCAAAGAATGAGAATTCTGCACCGTAGCAATCTGGTCACCCGCACTTTCCCCCAACACACCCCTAAACGCCGAGCTCTCCGACTTCCCCGCGCAGCCGCCCTGCACTGGAGAGGAGGGGACAATCGCACCGAGACCCGGCGCGGGCGAGGACCGCGGCGCGCCACCGGAAACATCGCTCGCTCCCAGCGACACAAACCGCAGCTCGGACGGCGTGTCCTCCGGCACGTCCGAGATCACATCGGAGCTGGGCGAGCCCGCCGCGAGCGCAGCGAGCGCCAGGCAACTGTCGGGGTTCTCCACCATCTCCTTGCCCTCGGTGCCTTCGGCACCTTCAGGCCCCTCAGGCGCCTCGGCGGCAAACTCCCGCGCATACTCCCGCTTCTCCCCCTCCGACAGCACAAACGTGCGGGGCACCGCCGCCCGCCGCCGCACCGTCGCCGCGGCCTGCGTTGCCGCGCCGGGGTATCGGAACACCTTCTGCGGAATCCCCGCCCGCACCACGTCGCGGCGCTCCTGTGTAGTCAGCTTGAGCACGTACGGCTGCTGAAGGGGTTCTGCCACAATGGCAAACATGGGCGGCTGCGGCCCCGCCGTGAGACCGACAGTGATGCGGCCCCCGCACGCGGCGCGGCGCGCGCGGTCCCGGTGCGCGCGTATCTCCGCGGGCGCCATCGCCTCCTCGTCCTCGTCGGAAGAGGCGCCGTAGCCCTCAACGAACAGCCGGTCCACGCGGCGGTACATGCGCGCCCAGTCGCGTGCGGGGTCGAGTACCCCCTTGCCGGGGCGCCCCTGTGTCTTCCCCCTGGCGGACGCGCCCGCTGCCGCGCTCCCGTTTCCACTTTTGTGGCGCAGGGCGGCTGCGCGGCGCTGCATGCGGCGGTAGCTGTGGAGCATCTGTGCGAGGCGGCGCTGTGTGCGCGCGCGCATGCGGAGCATCTCGTCGGGGTCGTCGGGGTGCGCCACATGTGTGGCGCGCAGCAGCGCGGGCTGCCACGCGGGCATCGCGAGGCGGTTCTGCAGCAGCTCCAGCTGCTCCGCGGTCTCGTGGCTCTCCTGCACGTCCATCTCCAGCCAGCGGTTCTCCTGCCGCCGCATCTTGCGGTGGAAGGCCTCGTAGAGTGTGTTGGGGAGGGGGTCCGGCAGGGGCGAATCTCCCGCTGTGTTGGGGTGATGCAGTTCCCTCTGCTCAATGTCCAGAACCATGCCGCCGATGGCGGTGCGCGTGGCGCCGACACCGTCGAGCAGGAGCGGGGTCCCGGACATGTTCAGGCGGCGCGGCACGATCTCCAGCCGCCGGTGCTTCCCCACCTCGTGCTCGTGCTCGAAGTCGAACAGCAGTTCTGGTGGCGCCGCCTCCCCGTGCTGCTTCGCGCTGCGTGTCGCGCGGGTGCTGTCGCCAGGCCTGCAAGAGAGGGGAGTGTCTTCCCTCTGCGTGTGTGTTCCCTCTACCATCTGTGTTGGTGTGTTGCAGCCTTGTTGTTGGGGTATTCTGCTTGCCGCTGAGGGTCCTGGCACTGGTGTTCACACGCAGATGTATGGTGGGTGGATCAGTTCACGCGTCGCTGCTGCGGGCTTGTCTGGGCGGTGTCGCCTGGAACCTCGCGTCGCTGTTGGGCGGCCGCTGCCTCGCGTCGTTCTCCTTCGCCCGCCCGATGTGTTTGTGTCTGCGCGCGCGGTGCGCCTGTTGTGTTTATTAGGGTTTTGTAGGGTAACTGCAGTGGAGCGTATTTTGCTGTTGTTGCACAGCCTCTTTTGCCGGGGGGCATGTCTACAGGATATTATGTTAAGAATGGTTGTCGTGGCTACTTCTACACTGCATATATGTATTGCATTTACGTATGAGAATGGGATGTTATCTATATAGTAGGGAATGGATAGGAGACCCGGCTCGTTTCTTGCATTGCAATGATCCGACACAAACAGTGCCATGTATTGGTTACTGTTACATACGTCCTCAATATCTCGTTTGCTCTATATCTTTCTTGTTCTTGAACACTTGCGCCCCCTTCAGCGGCTACCCTGCCTGCGCTCTGCCCTGTCTGCACTGCATCACGGTGAATTTTCTTGCTTTCGGGTTACCCGGCCCGCCCTATCTCTGCCGTCACAACATCGCCGGTGGCTCCACTTCTGTCCCGAGCTATTTATCACAGGAGGTCTGTGTTTATTGCATTACGCTGCTCTCTATAGTCTCTATTACAACCCGTACTGCATCACATTGCATCACTACACCTCCCCACCTCATGCTCAAACGCAACACCAAGAGCAAGGCTGCGGCCCGCGCCAAGGACAGGAAGAAGAAGGGCGGCAAGAAGCCGCTCTTCAACAGGAAGCACAAGGGAATCATACAGATCAACGTGCCGTACTTCAAGTGGAAGCTGCGCGTCTTCTGGAAACTCTGCGCCGTCTCCCTCATCGCCTGGTTCCTCGTCATCAACCACTACGAGCACATCGCCGTGAAACACGCCCTCAACAAGTGCGCCTGGGACCGCTGGGAGCACTGGCCCACGGACCCCACTGTGCCCAAGAAGAAGCAGCACGTCGACTCCCACAAGGTCGCGCTTTTCGCGGACCCACAGATCATGGACAAGCACTCATACCCAAACAGACCATGGATCGTCAACTACGTCACGCAGATCCTCGTCGACCACTACCACAAGCGCAACTGGCGCTACGTGCAGTACCACTTAAAGCCACAGACCAACTTCTTCCTAGGAGACCTGTTTGACGGCGGCAGTTACTGGGACGACGACTACTGGATGAAGGAGTACAACCGCTTCAACGAGATCTTCCCAAAGAAGCCAGAGACACGCACCGTCATGTCCCTCCCGGGCAACCACGACATCGGATTCGGCGACACCATCGTCGAGTCCAGCCTCGACAGGTTCGCCGCCTACTTCGGTCCCACTTCTTCCTCCATAGACGTCGGAAACCACACGTTCGTCCTCGTCGACACCATCTCCTTGTCAGACAGAACCAACCCCAACGTCTCAGACGTCCCAAGGCAGTTCCTCAACAACTGGACAAGACAGGCACACCCATACCCGCGCATCCTGCTCACCCACGTGCCCCTCTACAGAAACCCAGAGGTCCAGACCTGCGGCAAGCAGCGCGAGTCCCACAAGAAGTTCCCAATACAGAAGGGCGTCCAGTACCAGACCGTCATCGACAGCGACCTCTCCCAGGAGGTCCTCGCCAAGGTGCAGCCTTCTTTTGTTTTCTCCGGCGACGACCACGACTACTGCCACATCAAGCACTCCTACACCACCCCCCGCAACACCATCGCTGAGACAGAGGAAATCACCGTCAAGTCCTGCGCCATGAACATGGGCATCTCCCGCCCCGCCATTCAGCTTCTTTCCTTGCACAACGACGGCGCCGCGCCGGGATTGCCCACCATGCAGACCCAGATCTGCTACCTCCCAGACCCATACTCCCCTATCTGGGCATACATCGCCATGGCGGTGTGCAACTTCCTCGGCATGGTTTGGTACCTCGCCAAGTTCGACAAGGTCAAGGGCGCCCGCATCGCCGACTACAAGGACAAGGGCGAGCTCCCACTCCCAGTCTCGGCAGACAGCAAGGCAGAGAAGTCTAAGCTCCGCAAGAAGCGCTTCAAGACGCTGCTCAACGACGTGAACGTCAATCTGAATGTCATCGTCACGCTCCTGGGCTATATATTTATGTACTACTACAAGTGTTTGTAGCCGTAGCTAAATAGACCAATTCTTTATCGTGTAAGGTGGTTGTCTCAATGTCAGAACGCCATTCCTTCGTGTACTAAAAATTATTTGGCGATGCGGCTGTCGCGTTTGCAGATACGCATCACTACAAAGCAATGACATAGCGCTGTACCATAAGCAGATCACCAAATTGTGAAACTGCCCCCATAACCCTATAGCATCAACATGTCCCAAAAGGTATCGCAATTCGAGAAGGACGCCTTCGCCGCAAACTCCGACTCAGACGTCGACCTCGACGAGCTCATGGACGAGCTCGAAAACGACGAGGAAACAGACGCCATCATGGCTCGCCACCGCGAGCAGCGCATGCATGAGATTTCCCAGCATCTGAAGAGTGTCGCCAAAAACGTTGCAGAGGACAAGAACTACGGAAACCTCGAGACCATTGACGACGAGTCCCGGCTCATCAAGCTGTCCAGTAGCTCAGATATCCCAGTCGTCATTCACTTCCAACTGCCACATTTCAAAAAGTGCCAGTACATGGACGAGCAGCTCTCCAAGCTGGCACGTAAATACCTCAGAACAAAGTTCGTAAGGATAGACGTGCAGAATAGCCCGTTCTTGGTCGACAAGCTCGACATAAAGGTGCTACCATGCGTGATAGCGTACGTTGGCGGACTCGAGAGAACAAGACTTGTCGGGTTTTCGAAACTGGGTAACGATCCTAATTCATTCGAGCCAGCGTCACTCGAGAGGTTCTTGTTGTCGGAACGGATAATCGAATCCAACACGAGGGGTATGTTCGCATCGCGGAAGACCACCAGCACAGACGATAGCGATGATGATCTGGATATCTAGACAAATTTCTAGTCAATTGCTGCATCAAAATAAGCATACCCACGTACAGTATACTCCAGGCCTCGCCATTTATTTATAGATATTGATATTTTTTCTTTTATATATTTAATTAATAATGATTATTTGATGCGTTCCCTCTTGAGAAGAGATTTTGGTAATTGGTGTGTAGCAATGGAGATTTGTCCTGATAGACAGTTCTCCAAGGCAATGCAAAAAAGGCGAACGTGATCTTTGAGAATGTGGATCCTAATTTAGAAGCACAGCGGATATTCCATGATCTATAATGGGGTGTAGTAGTAGCCAACTATTACCTTAGTAAATAATTAAGGCTCCTCCTTAATAGGATTTGATAGTGCAGCCAGCTTTCTCTTCAGATGTTCGTTCTCGGCCATCAAATGAGCTCTGTGGAGTTCACTGTCCTTTAGACAACTCATGGCCTTCTTCAATTCAACGCAGGTTCTGGCGTAGCCGTCCTTGAGGAAATTGAAGTTCAGAATTAGTTTATGGGTATTGATGATTCTCTTCTTCACGTCAGCAACTTGGTGCATGGTGAATTCGTTGGTGTTCTTCTCTGGTACAACCAACTGTGCCTTCTCTGGGACAACGATCGATGTCTTCTTTGGCACAACGAGGCTCTTTTCTTGTTGTAGGTTGGTTAATGCAATTGAGTCTAGTTTGATTGGCGCGTCGCTGTTTGCAGGGGATGTAGATGATGATGGCGAGAGCGACGCTGGAGACATGAATGGCTCGTTGGTTTTCTTGAAGATCCGTATTTCCTTAATAGTCTTTTGAACTTTCGGCCTTTTGACCTGCTCGTCATTCTGATTGGTCCCCTGCTCATCATCTTCGAGTGGGCGCTTTCCTTGCGGTTGGAAATCCCCAAGGAAGTTGCCCATATCCAGGTCAGCGTCTACGTGGGAGCCCTCGCCCAATATGGCATCGAGAGAAAGCTGTTTATCGTTCAGTAATTCAGTGTCTATCATATCATTTGACTGGATGTGGGCAATAACACTGGCCATAGCTTTCTCGATTTCGTTGGGAGTATGTACAGGTTCGGTGCTAAGGCTGTTATTATCGTCGTCCCCATCGCTACCAAAAAGTTCAGCAGCATCGTCATCTCCAAATGGGTCGTCAGAGCCACTCAGCAATCTGTGCAGAGTAGACTCAATATTAGTGTCCTGGCTCTCCTCGGTAGGTCTGATTTCAACTGTGGCCTCACTCATCGCGGGAAATCTGTTGTTATAACTGTTCAGTATCGGGGAAAAGATGATCTTACCGATTCAATCTATCAAAAGGACGCTGCTCTTACACAATGTATCTATAATTTGACTTTGTGGTCTTGTGTTCACTTGAGTACACTCCCAGCTTATACAGCCCAATTTGCTTATGGCAGCAGCTCTGCTGAAAAATTTACGGAACAAAAAAAAAATTGCGATGAGCTCAAAAATTTCCTCGATGAGACAAAAAAAAAATTGCTGCGATGAGATGCGCGGCGCCCGACAAGATGCGAATATGTACTACGGGGTTGTCTGAGTGTGACGTAAATAATGATATTGAAATGTATGTAAGAATGTAGAGTTTTTGTTATGAATAATAGTATAATGTGGTTGGAATGCATGGGCGGATGGGATGCAGGAGGGAGTGGGCCAAGATCTGAATGTTGG
>BTGD01000016.1:0-506532 GCA_037102785.1 Maudiozyma humilis | reverse complement strand
CACACCCACACACCCACACGTCCAGGGTTGCTAACTCGCATATAATGTGTGCCACACCCACAGCGCCCCCGCGCTGCACGGCTCTCTCCGGTGAAGGCTGCGGCTCGTATCATATGGGACTCGATGATGCCCCTGTAGACATCTCTGTGCTGCCACGTACTTCTCTAACTAACCCAACGCCTGCGATGCTCTCTGTGCGCATACCCTCTGCAGGTATCTCTGTGTGACACATGTGCCACTTCCTGCCACAGTTCTCCCGCACAAAGGATTTACTCAGAACACGCTGCACGCACCGTAGAACAACCCGATTCGGCGTGTCCGTAAGAACATCTCGCACAAAAGGGACATATTTTCCCTGCTCGCGTTGTTAGACAGACCATTCTGTTTTTCTCGCTAAGCAACAGCGCACGGCCGGCCTGCGGCATTTGTCAGGAGACGCGCGGTCACGTTTCTCGCGACGGGAGGGTAACTTCACGGACGGGGGAAGAGGCGAGAGGCGAGGGGACAGACTGGAACTAGAGCCAAGTGCTCACCACTATGGGGCAAAGGAAGGGGAGAAGAAAGGGTGAAGCAGGGACTACCAGGGTGTAAGACTTGACACAACTACTAAACAAGCATCGCTCTATCGACCTAGACTATCCTTATCGAGCATGACACACTACTTCCTCCCCATTACTTAACACACCTCTTACAGCTAACAGCGGCATGTCGGAGGGTAACATAACCTCATACTGAACGCAATAAAGGACCCATATAATATCGATTATAACTATTGCAATGGGATACACAATACATACCTGGAATGTATTCTACCTTCTACCTCAAATTACTACTTTACTCACTACCTCATTCTGGACCCTATCTAGTTACCACCAGAGAGTACGTACCTTGACCTCAGTTGAACTAGACATCTAGACCAACAAGTAAGCATCCATTATTACTCTACTACCCTATGCCCACATTACCTTGAAGTATAAAATATCCATGACTCCTACAGTACTAACAATCAATCCTCTAAGTATGTTACTTCTCAGCAACCTATACTCACATATGCCACCATTGCTCCATCTACAACTATCCCTATGAAACAAGACTAATACTACTTGATAACATAAATTTGATGAACCTTCTAATGAGGTATCAATTCACCAATACCTCAACTCATCATCTGATGAACCATTCTTTCTACTGACTTCTTCACCTAGAATATGACGATTATCGACGATAACAAGATCAAATAAGAGAATAATATAAAACCAAGCCCAATTAGACAACCAGAATACACTACGCTTCCATACTACATAACCCCAAGTCGATAGGACCTCACTTCACTATTGGTGATTTACTATGGGACAAGAATAATGGCCATATTTGGCACGACATATCTACTGACATAGACAAGTGAAGGACACCAACACCTGAGGCAATCATCTACTATATGTACTCTATCCAATGACACCTTAACTTCCTGGTACAGTATAATACTACATGAACAACCACTGTTTCAACTCAATAATAAGCCAATTACTGGCAATATTACCTTAGTATCCTAACAAGACAGTACCACACACCTTCCTACAATATATCCAATACTTCTAGTGTATCCCTCCGTAGTTACCACACATCACTGACTTAATAACAGTGAATACCCACCAATCTTGGACGTTATATATCACTTTGCTATGGCATACACGCCTCTCTTGAATACCTCTGTACTCTGTACCACTCGTAACGATATAACAATCATCCCCACCTCTTGTCAGATCATCTCTATGCACCACCGCCGCTAACCAGCACCTTAACCATGACATCCTGACCACTTCCCGTCTCACCCTCCAGAAACATCCTGGTGGGTGAACTACCTCACACCACAGCGAGCCCAAACTTCTGGAGGGTGAGGGCGGTATACAGTGTGGTGTACAAGCCACACCCACACCCCCAATACCCCCACCCTCCAGAACGCGCGCCGCCACCCTCCCAAACGTTTTCGCCATAGTAAAACACGCCCTCCAGGATTTCATTTTTCGCCCGCACCCTCCAGGATTCGGTAACTCGCATACTATGTGTGTTGTCATTTACCACATCTAGACATAAACAAATAGACTTACGACTGATTTTTCCCAAACTTACGGCAACCCGTTTCTGCAGACCGTTTGTATGGCAAAACGCCTACGACAATCTTTGGCTTAACTATGTATTTACGTCAATATCTCGAACGTACATAGGAGTGACATCCGGGATTCCAACACCCATACCACCAGCTTCCTACACCCATACATTCGGACCCCGCCACCCATACACCACGCCCCACTTACATTAATAAAGCATTACATAACCGTAAGACACGCTACTACCTTCCTTATCTTGCTAACTAACTTATTTACGCTAACATTACACTCCGTAACTTCTTTATCTAACATACTCCCATATTACTCCAACTCCGCCACCATTACTTCCCCGTATTACCACAAAACACTTCCTAATTACTACTAACTTACAAACCCTTATTCAAATAACATTATAATAAACATAACTTAACTCTATCTACGCTCTAACCAACAATATTAACAATCATACGTATATTAATATTTATCAATCTTCACTTACATTTTACAAACATACATACATATATTATTTTACATTTACCAACTATAATTCCATTCAATATATAAATTCAATTATAAAATTAGATAAAACCTCATACCATTACGCCCACGATCTAAAACTTAACACCCCCACTAAAACAACGACGCTCTATCTTCCTGACCAATAAAATATTTTCACGTAAAATAAAATTCTCCCACGATTCGAACACCTGCTCTTCTACACTTCTCCCAGCTTCAGCGTTCCCTATCTCGATCAATATTCGACACCCAAAACTCTCACTACAACGATCGTAATCCTCGTCCCCGTTTACCCCGGACTAGACCTTAAAATAAAATTCGTTCTCCCCTTCCCTCCTTCCCCGTTATTCCCGGCTCCCCCCTTTAATTACGTCACTTTACCATGGCAACGACGCGCCTCCCCTTTTTTTTTCAGCCTCATCGCGCGCGCCGTGCCATCGCCTTTTTCGCGTCGCTTATTTTTCGCGTCTCTCCGAAATCACTAGCGACGGCTTCTCCCGCGGAAGCTTACTTTTTTTCCGCGGATTCTTCCTCGCGTAGAGATGCCGCTTTCGGACAGCCCTAACTGCGTCGCGTAGAGATACCGCATTTGGGCAAGCCCTAATTTTCGCTCGCGGCGGGCCTCTCCGGGCTCGCTTTTCTTGACGGCCCGCGACAGCGAAGACTTCGGGAAAGGCCACAGACCGTTATGAAAAGGCCTGCCTAAGCACCAGCAGAGAAAAGACACTTAGAGAAGACTTTTCGTTCCCATATTCGACATTATTACTATACCGACACCGCTCTTTCCAACGCCGCATCTAACTTTCCACGAGACTATAGATATCTCCTTTTGCATTCCCCGGCCTCCCTGACTTCAACCCTGCGTAACTCGCGGAATACTTATCCTGCTCTCTTCTAACATTAACGGCCGTACTTTCCGACATCTAATTATCCCAGACCTCCCTTCATGAAATCACACGTCTACCCCTTCCCTCTTTACTCTTCCTCTCTTTCTGCCTCTATTTTCCAATTCCCCCGTGCCAAACCGCTCGATTGAAAAATCTCTCGCCTCGCGCGCGGGACCAGATCAAAATATCACGTGCCTTAGCGTCCCACTTGAACAGGACAAGCAAGCGACAGACGGACGTACAGGCTACACCCTGATCCCTTACTCTACCACCCTACTATTTTGACACCGCCCTATTCAACGCCGCCTCTAACTTTTCTAAAGAGCGCCCATCTGCCTCTCTACTGCCCCTCCACTTCGCTCTCTTCGACAGCGCTTATCTCTTGAAATATCAATCGACCAGACTTCTTACTATGACCGTCGTATTCCCCACCGTCTCTTTACCTATATACAATCTTAACTTCGTAGCTTCGTACGCTCCCCTCTTGCACTTCTATACCTCCCAGCCCCCATCGCTTCCGCCTGAGCCAGCCATCTGACCGCGCCGCCGGACAATCCGCCCGGACCAGCCAGCCAATTTTCAACGCGACGGCGCAGAGCAACAAAACAAAGGACTGAAAGAGACAGCGACTAGCAGAGACACTCCTTGCAGCTGATACTCCGCATAGCATCTGAACAACGACACTTCCTTCTATTACTATTTCGAACTTATCATGACTGACTCTCATCCTCATTTGACCTTCGTCTAACCTACGTCCCTGAGACCCTACTGCGTTAGATAGACAACTACAGCTTAGCAAAGACTATTTGGATACGATACACTGCTTTTCAATTACTCCCATACCGGAGTATGACAGTGCTGCTCTATCCTATACATCCCCTGCCATAACACGTTCATATAACTAGCCGCAATTAGATATGATCACCATGGGGACAGACAGCTACGCTTCCAATACAGGTCTACGGAACCATCGGAATAAAACCCCTTCGATCAACGTAGCAATGCTAACTACACTCTCTAGAAGCCATTAACTATTATAATCTACTATATGAGCATCTAATCGTTATTATACTATTCGTTATAATTCATTCCATAACCTAGGAGCCTCCCCCTCTCCAGCTATTACCCATTGACTCTCCATAATGACCAGAACGTATGAAGATAATACACAATTGCCCATCGTAACTTAATCCAGCAAGACAATGACCCTCTTGAAGCTACCACCAGATCCCTGCCTTTATACTGCAGGACTATGCCATTCTCTAGCTATACATCTGCGACATATCCCCTGCTTGAGGAAAGCTAGCCTTTCCGGCACTGCTGATTCTAACATCTAATCCGTAATATAGCATCCCGTAGCGATCATTTATTCACCTACTAACATCCTTCTGCTCTGACGGCTACTCAGCCAGCCTTATACTACTACTATTGCCCGTATATTCTGATATAATTGATCACTTCTGCCTTAATAAATCAATACAACCAACTCTAACTCTATCGATGGAATACCCATTCCTGGATAAAATGATCGTCATCAACATAATCCCCTCGATCCAAAGATCGGATTCCACTGTCCCTTCTAGATACATTTCCATTTGCCTGATGTATACCTGCGACATCTTCATTACCTTGATAGGGCCTACCACTCGAACACCGCCAATACTAACGTGTAATACCTGAATTAATATCCCCTACCATGCCTTCAATAATCTACAGCCCCCTACTTCTCCTACAATTATGCATATTCCCTCCATCGTTGCTATGATGCTATTATATGAGACCACTTAATCAGACTACCTGGTCATCGTAGGCTTAGTAGATCAACGCAACTGCCTCTACTTTAATATAACACTACAGCCATCCCTTCAATTCAACATAGAGATCCCTTATTTCATATCCTGATGCATCATCACTTCAGCGATATACGCCTAGAATATATCTACGGCGACTGACTCAACCTCTGTAATAGCCGTGATATCGACAACTAATACCCGATATAAAGATCCATTCCGTCTATCTCCCCAGCTACTACCGGCCTCTTCCGCCACCATTATTCATTTACTATCCGTAATCGACATGGCCTTTACAATATGATATAACTCCGACTGCTTGATGTAATGCAACAAGACAGCTATTCAATCGAAACTACGGCCAGATACTACATTGGTACTCTAGATACATTGCCATTTGCTTGATATGAACCTGGGATATATCAACCTGCTTGACCAGTTCAGCTCATCGTACATTGCTGATATTAATGGCTGATCCTTAATACGGCTTTCTATCAGTAACTGACTGATTAACACGAACTCCTAGATGCAATGAGCAGATATCTAAACCCTTCTTCCATGACACATCTGCTTAGCATTTCTACCTATCAACCTTCCATTACGTTGATTTGCTATAACATAATATACTGCCATGCTACACACTGATGCAAGTAATCTGACATCCGTTTATTAATATACCATTTCTAAGCATTGACGTTGAAATCCAGACAGCGATCTACCTGTAGCTATGCACTCCCTTGACAACCATTAATACCTGACTGCACATCATTCCTGACATAGCGGCCGTTAAATCTACAAGACACCAAGGACTACAGTCAGCTACATTAAACGTCCTTATAACGAAGAGGACATTGAAACCCCGTCTCCATATGCCCATTTCTGAGCGAACTAGCCACTTGAACTGCAGGAGGACCCCTAGAATATTACAGATATTACCTTAAACTCGTCTATTTGACAGATTCCAGCGTCTTCCAATAGCAGACAGACCTTCATATGGCCTTCTTGTAATAGCATCTAACATCACCCAATTGACCAGAGAATAGGACTAGTCATGAGCTGATTATATTGCGCCACGTCAGAATACAGCAGTGCACATCGCTAATATAGCTTCTCTATGAACATTTCCTTAATTAACAACACTAGTATTACAACTTCCAAGCAAGGTATGACTTCTAGAGCTTCTCTTCCCAATAACCATGGACAGACGACTTTACTTCTAAGACGTATTCATTATGATCAACAGTACTAAAATAATAGATTAACCCTTAGACTACACGTTACACTTCCAGGGCTCTTTCCAACTAGCTACTATACGTTTAAATGACCCTCAATCTACAACATAATAAGGTGCTATAATACCTATTGACAAGAAACAGGGATAACTCTACGCTGTAACATATTATAAACGATATTTTGCCACACTACAGCACACTACATTAGCTGAAATACCTCGCTGTTAGCCCAGCTCCAATACGAAGATGACATATCTAAACCTTAGATTAAAAAGATGCCCTCCCTTGAATATGAACACCCCAATAGATGCCCATTCCAGTACAGGGATATAATACCACTGACTCGATCGAACGTCCAGGCAGTACACCTTGATGTGACAGGCGTACAATTCACCTATTTGACTTATCAAATGTTGGCAAGTGTCTACTCTACAAATGAACCCCCTTATCTCTTGACTTGATATTACTGACTCTCAGTAAAACAGCCCTGGCATATAAGATCAGTGATACTTGACGATGCTCCTCCTCACCTCTTTAAGCTCTTGGCAATCGTTCTCTAGCAGTAATGACGAGAACCTATAGGATTTCAATACTTTTTTGTAGTACAACAGATAGAGAATGCATGTAGTCTTATAAGTCATCAAGCTAAGACGAATAACTAGTAGTAATTACGATCGCCACCGTATTCCAGTCAATTCTACTACTCCTTAACACTATTAAATAGACCAGGCATGAACGAGATGATGCATGGCAGGGATAGCCACAACTCTGTGACCCCCTGAGAACATAATGTAGTTCTACCACAAACGATCTGCCAAACACCTGGACTTGGTGCAAACAGAATCACACCCTGCAACATGCCTATTTATCCTTCTGTGCACCTTGCCATGTTACCCATCAATATGCCTACAACCAAGCCTCACATACGTGGCTGTTGCCGTGCAGTCTGATAGAACGCCTAGTCGTGTCCTACAAGATGTCCTTCAGCTTATATATACGTGCGCATCGAGTAGCAACGCTGCCCAACAGGCCGGTGCCCGCCTGGCATGGGGCCATCAGTCTGAAGAGGCAATATGGCATCTACGGACGTCTCTGGGTCAACACAGGCGGAGACAACAACTAAACCCGCTGCGGCATCCCTGTGGCTGCACAGCGGCTGCTTAACAAACGCCCCTCCTACGGACATCTCTCTGCGCGCGCATCCCGATTTCTCGGGTCTCCGCCCTGCGGCCGCGTCTGCGCGCCCCTCACTTTGCCGCCTTGCTGCAAGCCGCCTCCAAGAAACCGCCTAGAAAGAACGCCCGACAGTGTTGTCATTTACCACATCTAGACATAAACAAACCACATTTGGGGATAACTTTGCTCAGATTTGGGGTTGTCCACTTTTTCAGCCTTTTTGTATGGCAAATCATTTGGGGATATCTTGCGCTTAACTATGTATTTGGGGTTAATTTTCGAACGTACATAGGAGTGATATCACAAAGGGAGGGCATTCCATCACGCTGTAGTTCAAACCCCCGTACTCTTGCTTTGCACTCCCAACTCTACGTAAAACTGTCTTGATATATAAAATTGATAGTAGCTACGCCCACTTCCTGGCTTTATGACAATAACAAGTGATCCATTGCAAAGGTGGTAAGAAAGTGGCAGACCGCGCCGTGATGCGAGAGAAGAGGGGTCGTGCATTTTCGGAACGGAACAGAACGGAACGGAACGGAAAGATTTTCTCGGAACGGAACGGAACAAAAGGGAACGGAACGGAAAGATTTTCTCGGACGGAACGGAGCAAATGGGAACGGAACGGAAAGATTTTCTCGGAACGGAACAAAAGGGAACGGAACGGAACTGAGCTGATAATTTTCTTTGGACGGAGGAAGAGGCGAGGACAGCAGACCGAAACTACAGCCAGCTGCACACCACTATAGAGCAGAGAGAGAAGAGAGATGAGGGGGGAGGAGGGACTACCACGACTGAAGACTTGGCTCTACTACTAAACGAACATCGCTCTATCGCTCTGCGCAATCATCATCTGCCATGAGGCACTACTTCGTCTTCGTTACTTAGGCCCCTTCCCTCAGCTAACTACGACACCCAGGAGGTAATGAGGACGTTATAATGAGAGCAACAGAGCATCTATCCGATATCGACCTATGCTATTCCAATTGCTTACCCGAGACATTACCAGAACCTACCTTACTTTCTCATACGTATTACTACTGAACTCACTACCGCACTTGGAACCCATTTACCTCAACCATATCGACTACCAACCGGGGCCTCTGCCGGACGTGACTTCTGAGACAGCAAGTAAGCATCGAAACCTGTTCTACCATGCTATGCTCATCTCCCCTTGACGTATAAATCTACCATCACCTCTACAGCACTGACAATCTACCCTCCAATTATGCTACTGCTCACCAACCCCTATTCAGAGAAGCAGCCACTACTCCCTCTACAACCCTCTACGTGAAACGAGGGTAATTCCAAATGATAATGTGTGCTAGAGAGACCTTCCACCCATGATAACAGTTCACCGATGCCTCATTCTATCCTCTAGTTATCTACTCCTTCTACTTATCAATTCAGCACGATTAGGGGTCCTGTTCAGAATAACAAGATCAAATGAGAGAATAACACGACTCCTACTTCAATTGGACAACTGGAATACACTAAGGTTGTATATTATAGACACACGGTTGGAATGAAGTACCCATTGATATTGGTAATTTACTATGGGTTAAAATAATGGCTATATTTGACACGGCATATCAACTGACACAGTCTAGTAAAGGAAACCAACACCTGAGGCAATCACATACTACCTATACTGAATCCAACGAGACCTTAACTTCCTAGTTCGGGTGAATATTGCATCTGCTATCGCTGCTGTAAACGAAATGCATTCCAGACAGCGAACAAATGCTAATAAATGATGATTATAATGGGAACTCTCTACGTATTACTGCTCAGTACTGTATAATTACCATTGCTAATGGTCCCTGTATACATAGATGTGTGTAATATACTACTTTTCTTTATATATACCGTCTATATTAATTAACGATTAGAGAATAATGATGGGTTGTAACATTATACGAATATTTAGATGAAGACAGTTGTATATGCATTTCTCAAAATACTAAACACAATCTACAGTTTACTTTCTGCTCACAAAGTGATGTTGAGAATATAATTGTCTAAAATTGGAAGTTTAGTAGTGGAATACATAATTAACCGCTTACTCATGACCCCAGTAGAGTATGCCGCTCCTTAGAGCACTATTGATGGAGATCACATCTCTAACTTTGGAACGAGGAGAGATCATGAGTTCTACCTATGACAATCAAATTCTACACCACCAATTATCCTATATCAGCACTTAATATCATCACTTTACCACTATTCTTACCTTCTTTTGCGCATTACCGCCGTCTTGCCATCCAACCGACTAAATGGGGCTGCGCGAGGCCGAATCGGGGATGTCCTGCCGAATCGGGAAGTCTTGCCGGATCGGGCGTCGGGAGGAGTGAAAATTTTCACGCACCCCGGATAGAGGGGTGGTTGACAGGCTGAAACCACAGCCAAATCTACACCACTATAGAAGAGTAAAGGGAGAGAGATTAGGGGAAGGAGACATCACAATGACTTAAGACTCTGTACAACTACTAAACGAACATTACTCTACCAACCTGGTCTATCATCGTTGACCATGAGACACTCCGTCCTCCCCTTTACTTAGCACGCTCTTCCAAGCAAACACCGACATGGCAGAGGGCACTAGTAAATCATACTGACCGCAACAAGGCATCCATATACTATCGATCATTACTATTGAAATACCCTATAAATGACATACCCGGAATGCATCCTACTTTTTCCCCCAGATTACTACTTCATTCACTACCACACTCGGAACCATACATAGTCACCGCTAGAAAGAAACAACCTCGATGTCAGCCGAACCAGACATCTGGACCAACAAGTAAACATCCAACCATACTCTACTAGACTATGCCCACTTTACCTTCAAGCAAGAAACTGCCATGACTTCCACTGCCTTGGCAATCTACACTCCAACTCTGGTGCTGATCACCAACCCCTAATTACTACTGTCACCAATAGTCACTCTACATCCATCCGTATGAAACAGGAGTAACACCAAACGATAACGGAGATTCTAGGAAAATCCCAATGCGATAGTAGCTCACCAATACCTTGATTCATCGTCTGATGCCCCGCCCTTTGTACTGACTTCTTCCCCTCAAATGAGAGTGCCGACCACTATAACAAGATCGAATATCAAAACGATGAATCTACAAGTACAATCAGAGAAACAGAGTACACTAAGCTTACTTCATGAAGTACTACAAGTTGATAAGAACTCACTTCAGTATTGGTGATTTACTATGGGACAAGAATAGTAGCCATCTTTGACACGACATATTGACTAATGCAGACAGCTGGAGGATACCAACTCCTCAGCTAATCATCTAATACCAATGCCTAATGCAATGAGACCTTAACCTCCTGGTTCAGTCGAATACTTCATGAATAATCGCTGTTGCAACCCAACATTACGCCAATTAGTGACAGTATTACCTTAGAATCCTGACAATAATACATCAAACAACATTTTAACATAGACTTAAGGTTCCTAATACATCCATGCGTAGTTACCACACATCACTGACTTAGTAACAGTCAACAGCCATTAATCTTGGACGTTTATCTACCACATTGTCATGGCATACACGCTTCCTCTAACATATATCTACTCTGTAACTCTTGCAGTGATGTAATAATCATCCCCACCTCTTGTCATCTTTACCGTGTGAACCACCACATCTTATTAGCATCTTAACCACAATACCTTGACGTGATATGTACCCATAGCTGCCCTCGTCGTCCAGGGTTGCTAACTCGCATATAATGTGTGCCACACCCACAGCGCCCCCGCGCTGCACGGCTCTCTCCGGTGAAGGCTGCGGCTCGTATCATATGGGACTCGATGATGCCCCTGTAGACATCTCTGTGCTGCCACGTACTTCTCTAACTAACCCAACGCCTGCGATGCTCTCTGTGCGCATACCCTCTGCAGGTATCTCTGTGTGACACATGTGCCACTTCCTGCCACAGTTCTCCCGCACAAAGGATTTACTCAGAACACGCTGCACGCACCGTAGAACAACCCGATTCGGCGTGTCCGTAAGAACATCTCGCACAAAAGGGACATATTTTCCCTGCTCGCGTTGTTAGACAGACCATTCTGTTTTTCTCGCTAAGCAACAGCGCACGGCCGGCCTGCGGCATTTGTCAGGAGACGCGCGGTCACGTTTCTCGCGACGGGAGGGTAACTTCACGGACGGGGGAAGAGGCGAGAGGCGAGGGGACAGACTGGAACTAGAGCCAAGTGCTCACCACTATGGGGCAAAGGAAGGGGAGAAGAAAGGGTGAAGCAGGGACTACCAGGGTGTAAGACTTGACACAACTACTAAACAAGCATCGCTCTATCGACCTAGACTATCCTTATCGAGCATGACACACTACTTCCTCCCCATTACTTAACACACCTCTTACAGCTAACAGCGGCATGTCGGAGGGTAACATAACCTCATACTGAACGCAATAAAGGACCCATATAATATCGATTATAACTATTGCAATGGGATACACAATACATACCTGGAATGTATTCTACCTTCTACCTCAAATTACTACTTTACTCACTACCTCATTCTGGACCCTATCTAGTTACCACCAGAGAGTACGTACCTTGACCTCAGTTGAACTAGACATCTAGACCAACAAGTAAGCATCCATTATTACTCTACTACCCTATGCCCACATTACCTTGAAGTATAAAATATCCATGACTCCTACAGTACTAACAATCAATCCTCTAAGTATGTTACTTCTCAGCAACCTATACTCACATATGCCACCATTGCTCCATCTACAACTATCCCTATGAAACAAGACTAATACTACTTGATAACATAAATTTGATGAACCTTCTAATGAGGTATCAATTCACCAATACCTCAACTCATCATCTGATGAACCATTCTTTCTACTGACTTCTTCACCTAGAATATGACGATTATCGACGATAACAAGATCAAATAAGAGAATAATATAAAACCAAGCCCAATTAGACAACCAGAATACACTACGCTTCCATACTACATAACCCCAAGTCGATAGGACCTCACTTCACTATTGGTGATTTACTATGGGACAAGAATAATGGCCATATTTGGCACGACATATCTACTGACATAGACAAGTGAAGGACACCAACACCTGAGGCAATCATCTACTATATGTACTCTATCCAATGACACCTTAACTTCCTGGTACAGTATAATACTACATGAACAACCACTGTTTCAACTCAATAATAAGCCAATTACTGGCAATATTACCTTAGTATCCTAACAAGACAGTACCACACACCTTCCTACAATATATCCAATACTTCTAGTGTATCCCTCCGTAGTTACCACACATCACTGACTTAATAACAGTGAATACCCACCAATCTTGGACGTTATATATCACTTTGCTATGGCATACACGCCTCTCTTGAATACCTCTGTACTCTGTACCACTCGTAACGATATAACAATCATCCCCACCTCTTGTCAGATCATCTCTATGCACCACCGCCGCTAACCAGCACCTTAACCATGACATCCTGACCACTTCCCGTCTCACCCTCCAGAAACATCCTGGTGGGTGAACTACCTCACACCACAGCGAGCCCAAACTTCTGGAGGGTGAGGGCGGTATACAGTGTGGTGTACAAGCCACACCCACACCCCCAATACCCCCACCCTCCAGAACGCGCGCCGCCACCCTCCCAAACGTTTTCGCCATAGTAAAACACGCCCTCCAGGATTTCATTTTTCGCCCGCACCCTCCAGGATTCGGTAACTCGCATACTATGTGTGTTGTCATTTACCACATCTAGACATAAACAAATAGACTTACGACTGATTTTTCCCAAACTTACGGCAACCCGTTTCTGCAGACCGTTTGTATGGCAAAACGCCTACGACAATCTTTGGCTTAACTATGTATTTACGTCAATATCTCGAACGTACATAGGAGTGACATCCGGGATTCCAACACCCATACCACCAGCTTCCTACACCCATACATTCGGACCCCGCCACCCATACACCACGCCCCACTTACATTAATAAAGCATTACATAACCGTAAGACACGCTACTACCTTCCTTATCTTGCTAACTAACTTATTTACGCTAACATTACACTCCGTAACTTCTTTATCTAACATACTCCCATATTACTCCAACTCCGCCACCATTACTTCCCCGTATTACCACAAAACACTTCCTAATTACTACTAACTTACAAACCCTTATTCAAATAACATTATAATAAACATAACTTAACTCTATCTACGCTCTAACCAACAATATTAACAATCATACGTATATTAATATTTATCAATCTTCACTTACATTTTACAAACATACATACATATATTATTTTACATTTACCAACTATAATTCCATTCAATATATAAATTCAATTATAAAATTAGATAAAACCTCATACCATTACGCCCACGATCTAAAACTTAACACCCCCACTAAAACAACGACGCTCTATCTTCCTGACCAATAAAATATTTTCACGTAAAATAAAATTCTCCCACGATTCGAACACCTGCTCTTCTACACTTCTCCCAGCTTCAGCGTTCCCTATCTCGATCAATATTCGACACCCAAAACTCTCACTACAACGATCGTAATCCTCGTCCCCGTTTACCCCGGACTAGACCTTAAAATAAAATTCGTTCTCCCCTTCCCTCCTTCCCCGTTATTCCCGGCTCCCCCCTTTAATTACGTCACTTTACCATGGCAACGACGCGCCTCCCCTTTTTTTTTCAGCCTCATCGCGCGCGCCGTGCCATCGCCTTTTTCGCGTCGCTTATTTTTCGCGTCTCTCCGAAATCACTAGCGACGGCTTCTCCCGCGGAAGCTTACTTTTTTTCCGCGGATTCTTCCTCGCGTAGAGATGCCGCTTTCGGACAGCCCTAACTGCGTCGCGTAGAGATACCGCATTTGGGCAAGCCCTAATTTTCGCTCGCGGCGGGCCTCTCCGGGCTCGCTTTTCTTGACGGCCCGCGACAGCGAAGACTTCGGGAAAGGCCACAGACCGTTATGAAAAGGCCTGCCTAAGCACCAGCAGAGAAAAGACACTTAGAGAAGACTTTTCGTTCCCATATTCGACATTATTACTATACCGACACCGCTCTTTCCAACGCCGCATCTAACTTTCCACGAGACTATAGATATCTCCTTTTGCATTCCCCGGCCTCCCTGACTTCAACCCTGCGTAACTCGCGGAATACTTATCCTGCTCTCTTCTAACATTAACGGCCGTACTTTCCGACATCTAATTATCCCAGACCTCCCTTCATGAAATCACACGTCTACCCCTTCCCTCTTTACTCTTCCTCTCTTTCTGCCTCTATTTTCCAATTCCCCCGTGCCAAACCGCTCGATTGAAAAATCTCTCGCCTCGCGCGCGGGACCAGATCAAAATATCACGTGCCTTAGCGTCCCACTTGAACAGGACAAGCAAGCGACAGACGGACGTACAGGCTACACCCTGATCCCTTACTCTACCACCCTACTATTTTGACACCGCCCTATTCAACGCCGCCTCTAACTTTTCTAAAGAGCGCCCATCTGCCTCTCTACTGCCCCTCCACTTCGCTCTCTTCGACAGCGCTTATCTCTTGAAATATCAATCGACCAGACTTCTTACTATGACCGTCGTATTCCCCACCGTCTCTTTACCTATATACAATCTTAACTTCGTAGCTTCGTACGCTCCCCTCTTGCACTTCTATACCTCCCAGCCCCCATCGCTTCCGCCTGAGCCAGCCATCTGACCGCGCCGCCGGACAATCCGCCCGGACCAGCCAGCCAATTTTCAACGCGACGGCGCAGAGCAACAAAACAAAGGACTGAAAGAGACAGCGACTAGCAGAGACACTCCTTGCAGCTGATACTCCGCATAGCATCTGAACAACGACACTTCCTTCTATTACTATTTCGAACTTATCATGACTGACTCTCATCCTCATTTGACCTTCGTCTAACCTACGTCCCTGAGACCCTACTGCGTTAGATAGACAACTACAGCTTAGCAAAGACTATTTGGATACGATACACTGCTTTTCAATTACTCCCATACCGGAGTATGACAGTGCTGCTCTATCCTATACATCCCCTGCCATAACACGTTCATATAACTAGCCGCAATTAGATATGATCACCATGGGGACAGACAGCTACGCTTCCAATACAGGTCTACGGAACCATCGGAATAAAACCCCTTCGATCAACGTAGCAATGCTAACTACACTCTCTAGAAGCCATTAACTATTATAATCTACTATATGAGCATCTAATCGTTATTATACTATTCGTTATAATTCATTCCATAACCTAGGAGCCTCCCCCTCTCCAGCTATTACCCATTGACTCTCCATAATGACCAGAACGTATGAAGATAATACACAATTGCCCATCGTAACTTAATCCAGCAAGACAATGACCCTCTTGAAGCTACCACCAGATCCCTGCCTTTATACTGCAGGACTATGCCATTCTCTAGCTATACATCTGCGACATATCCCCTGCTTGAGGAAAGCTAGCCTTTCCGGCACTGCTGATTCTAACATCTAATCCGTAATATAGCATCCCGTAGCGATCATTTATTCACCTACTAACATCCTTCTGCTCTGACGGCTACTCAGCCAGCCTTATACTACTACTATTGCCCGTATATTCTGATATAATTGATCACTTCTGCCTTAATAAATCAATACAACCAACTCTAACTCTATCGATGGAATACCCATTCCTGGATAAAATGATCGTCATCAACATAATCCCCTCGATCCAAAGATCGGATTCCACTGTCCCTTCTAGATACATTTCCATTTGCCTGATGTATACCTGCGACATCTTCATTACCTTGATAGGGCCTACCACTCGAACACCGCCAATACTAACGTGTAATACCTGAATTAATATCCCCTACCATGCCTTCAATAATCTACAGCCCCCTACTTCTCCTACAATTATGCATATTCCCTCCATCGTTGCTATGATGCTATTATATGAGACCACTTAATCAGACTACCTGGTCATCGTAGGCTTAGTAGATCAACGCAACTGCCTCTACTTTAATATAACACTACAGCCATCCCTTCAATTCAACATAGAGATCCCTTATTTCATATCCTGATGCATCATCACTTCAGCGATATACGCCTAGAATATATCTACGGCGACTGACTCAACCTCTGTAATAGCCGTGATATCGACAACTAATACCCGATATAAAGATCCATTCCGTCTATCTCCCCAGCTACTACCGGCCTCTTCCGCCACCATTATTCATTTACTATCCGTAATCGACATGGCCTTTACAATATGATATAACTCCGACTGCTTGATGTAATGCAACAAGACAGCTATTCAATCGAAACTACGGCCAGATACTACATTGGTACTCTAGATACATTGCCATTTGCTTGATATGAACCTGGGATATATCAACCTGCTTGACCAGTTCAGCTCATCGTACATTGCTGATATTAATGGCTGATCCTTAATACGGCTTTCTATCAGTAACTGACTGATTAACACGAACTCCTAGATGCAATGAGCAGATATCTAAACCCTTCTTCCATGACACATCTGCTTAGCATTTCTACCTATCAACCTTCCATTACGTTGATTTGCTATAACATAATATACTGCCATGCTACACACTGATGCAAGTAATCTGACATCCGTTTATTAATATACCATTTCTAAGCATTGACGTTGAAATCCAGACAGCGATCTACCTGTAGCTATGCACTCCCTTGACAACCATTAATACCTGACTGCACATCATTCCTGACATAGCGGCCGTTAAATCTACAAGACACCAAGGACTACAGTCAGCTACATTAAACGTCCTTATAACGAAGAGGACATTGAAACCCCGTCTCCATATGCCCATTTCTGAGCGAACTAGCCACTTGAACTGCAGGAGGACCCCTAGAATATTACAGATATTACCTTAAACTCGTCTATTTGACAGATTCCAGCGTCTTCCAATAGCAGACAGACCTTCATATGGCCTTCTTGTAATAGCATCTAACATCACCCAATTGACCAGAGAATAGGACTAGTCATGAGCTGATTATATTGCGCCACGTCAGAATACAGCAGTGCACATCGCTAATATAGCTTCTCTATGAACATTTCCTTAATTAACAACACTAGTATTACAACTTCCAAGCAAGGTATGACTTCTAGAGCTTCTCTTCCCAATAACCATGGACAGACGACTTTACTTCTAAGACGTATTCATTATGATCAACAGTACTAAAATAATAGATTAACCCTTAGACTACACGTTACACTTCCAGGGCTCTTTCCAACTAGCTACTATACGTTTAAATGACCCTCAATCTACAACATAATAAGGTGCTATAATACCTATTGACAAGAAACAGGGATAACTCTACGCTGTAACATATTATAAACGATATTTTGCCACACTACAGCACACTACATTAGCTGAAATACCTCGCTGTTAGCCCAGCTCCAATACGAAGATGACATATCTAAACCTTAGATTAAAAAGATGCCCTCCCTTGAATATGAACACCCCAATAGATGCCCATTCCAGTACAGGGATATAATACCACTGACTCGATCGAACGTCCAGGCAGTACACCTTGATGTGACAGGCGTACAATTCACCTATTTGACTTATCAAATGTTGGCAAGTGTCTACTCTACAAATGAACCCCCTTATCTCTTGACTTGATATTACTGACTCTCAGTAAAACAGCCCTGGCATATAAGATCAGTGATACTTGACGATGCTCCTCCTCACCTCTTTAAGCTCTTGGCAATCGTTCTCTAGCAGTAATGACGAGAACCTATAGGATTTCAATACTTTTTTGTAGTACAACAGATAGAGAATGCATGTAGTCTTATAAGTCATCAAGCTAAGACGAATAACTAGTAGTAATTACGATCGCCACCGTATTCCAGTCAATTCTACTACTCCTTAACACTATTAAATAGACCAGGCATGAACGAGATGATGCATGGCAGGGATAGCCACAACTCTGTGACCCCCTGAGAACATAATGTAGTTCTACCACAAACGATCTGCCAAACACCTGGACTTGGTGCAAACAGAATCACACCCTGCAACATGCCTATTTATCCTTCTGTGCACCTTGCCATGTTACCCATCAATATGCCTACAACCAAGCCTCACATACGTGGCTGTTGCCGTGCAGTCTGATAGAACGCCTAGTCGTGTCCTACAAGATGTCCTTCAGCTTATATATACGTGCGCATCGAGTAGCAACGCTGCCCAACAGGCCGGTGCCCGCCTGGCATGGGGCCATCAGTCTGAAGAGGCAATATGGCATCTACGGACGTCTCTGGGTCAACACAGGCGGAGACAACAACTAAACCCGCTGCGGCATCCCTGTGGCTGCACAGCGGCTGCTTAACAAACGCCCCTCCTACGGACATCTCTCTGCGCGCGCATCCCGATTTCTCGGGTCTCCGCCCTGCGGCCGCGTCTGCGCGCCCCTCACTTTGCCGCCTTGCTGCAAGCCGCCTCCAAGAAACCGCCTAGAAAGAACGCCCGACAGTGTTGTCATTTACCACATCTAGACATAAACAAACCACATTTGGGGATAACTTTGCTCAGATTTGGGGTTGTCCACTTTTTCAGCCTTTTTGTATGGCAAATCATTTGGGGATATCTTGCGCTTAACTATGTATTTGGGGTTAATTTTCGAACGTACATAGGAGTGATATCACAAAGGGAGGGCATTCCATCACGCTGTAGTTCAAACCCCCGTACTCTTGCTTTGCACTCCCAACTCTACGTAAAACTGTCTTGATATATAAAATTGATAGTAGCTACGCCCACTTCCTGGCTTTATGACAATAACAAGTGATCCATTGCAAAGGTGGTAAGAAAGTGGCAGACCGCGCCGTGATGCGAGAGAAGAGGGGTCGTGCATTTTCGGAACGGAACAGAACGGAACGGAACGGAAAGATTTTCTCGGAACGGAACGGAACAAAAGGGAACGGAACGGAAAGATTTTCTCGGACGGAACGGAGCAAATGGGAACGGAACGGAAAGATTTTCTCGGAACGGAACAAAAGGGAACGGAACGGAACTGAGCTGATAATTTTCTTTGGACGGAGGAAGAGGCGAGGACAGCAGACCGAAACTACAGCCAGCTGCACACCACTATAGAGCAGAGAGAGAAGAGAGATGAGGGGGGAGGAGGGACTACCACGACTGAAGACTTGGCTCTACTACTAAACGAACATCGCTCTATCGCTCTGCGCAATCATCATCTGCCATGAGGCACTACTTCGTCTTCGTTACTTAGGCCCCTTCCCTCAGCTAACTACGACACCCAGGAGGTAATGAGGACGTTATAATGAGAGCAACAGAGCATCTATCCGATATCGACCTATGCTATTCCAATTGCTTACCCGAGACATTACCAGAACCTACCTTACTTTCTCATACGTATTACTACTGAACTCACTACCGCACTTGGAACCCATTTACCTCAACCATATCGACTACCAACCGGGGCCTCTGCCGGACGTGACTTCTGAGACAGCAAGTAAGCATCGAAACCTGTTCTACCATGCTATGCTCATCTCCCCTTGACGTATAAATCTACCATCACCTCTACAGCACTGACAATCTACCCTCCAATTATGCTACTGCTCACCAACCCCTATTCAGAGAAGCAGCCACTACTCCCTCTACAACCCTCTACGTGAAACGAGGGTAATTCCAAATGATAATGTGTGCTAGAGAGACCTTCCACCCATGATAACAGTTCACCGATGCCTCATTCTATCCTCTAGTTATCTACTCCTTCTACTTATCAATTCAGCACGATTAGGGGTCCTGTTCAGAATAACAAGATCAAATGAGAGAATAACACGACTCCTACTTCAATTGGACAACTGGAATACACTAAGGTTGTATATTATAGACACACGGTTGGAATGAAGTACCCATTGATATTGGTAATTTACTATGGGTTAAAATAATGGCTATATTTGACACGGCATATCAACTGACACAGTCTAGTAAAGGAAACCAACACCTGAGGCAATCACATACTACCTATACTGAATCCAACGAGACCTTAACTTCCTAGTTCGGGTGAATATTGCATCTGCTATCGCTGCTGTAAACGAAATGCATTCCAGACAGCGAACAAATGCTAATAAATGATGATTATAATGGGAACTCTCTACGTATTACTGCTCAGTACTGTATAATTACCATTGCTAATGGTCCCTGTATACATAGATGTGTGTAATATACTACTTTTCTTTATATATACCGTCTATATTAATTAACGATTAGAGAATAATGATGGGTTGTAACATTATACGAATATTTAGATGAAGACAGTTGTATATGCATTTCTCAAAATACTAAACACAATCTACAGTTTACTTTCTGCTCACAAAGTGATGTTGAGAATATAATTGTCTAAAATTGGAAGTTTAGTAGTGGAATACATAATTAACCGCTTACTCATGACCCCAGTAGAGTATGCCGCTCCTTAGAGCACTATTGATGGAGATCACATCTCTAACTTTGGAACGAGGAGAGATCATGAGTTCTACCTATGACAATCAAATTCTACACCACCAATTATCCTATATCAGCACTTAATATCATCACTTTACCACTATTCTTACCTTCTTTTGCGCATTACCGCCGTCTTGCCATCCAACCGACTAAATGGGGCTGCGCGAGGCCGAATCGGGGATGTCCTGCCGAATCGGGAAGTCTTGCCGGATCGGGCGTCGGGAGGAGTGAAAATTTTCACGCACCCCGGATAGAGGGGTGGTTGACAGGCTGAAACCACAGCCAAATCTACACCACTATAGAAGAGTAAAGGGAGAGAGATTAGGGGAAGGAGACATCACAATGACTTAAGACTCTGTACAACTACTAAACGAACATTACTCTACCAACCTGGTCTATCATCGTTGACCATGAGACACTCCGTCCTCCCCTTTACTTAGCACGCTCTTCCAAGCAAACACCGACATGGCAGAGGGCACTAGTAAATCATACTGACCGCAACAAGGCATCCATATACTATCGATCATTACTATTGAAATACCCTATAAATGACATACCCGGAATGCATCCTACTTTTTCCCCCAGATTACTACTTCATTCACTACCACACTCGGAACCATACATAGTCACCGCTAGAAAGAAACAACCTCGATGTCAGCCGAACCAGACATCTGGACCAACAAGTAAACATCCAACCATACTCTACTAGACTATGCCCACTTTACCTTCAAGCAAGAAACTGCCATGACTTCCACTGCCTTGGCAATCTACACTCCAACTCTGGTGCTGATCACCAACCCCTAATTACTACTGTCACCAATAGTCACTCTACATCCATCCGTATGAAACAGGAGTAACACCAAACGATAACGGAGATTCTAGGAAAATCCCAATGCGATAGTAGCTCACCAATACCTTGATTCATCGTCTGATGCCCCGCCCTTTGTACTGACTTCTTCCCCTCAAATGAGAGTGCCGACCACTATAACAAGATCGAATATCAAAACGATGAATCTACAAGTACAATCAGAGAAACAGAGTACACTAAGCTTACTTCATGAAGTACTACAAGTTGATAAGAACTCACTTCAGTATTGGTGATTTACTATGGGACAAGAATAGTAGCCATCTTTGACACGACATATTGACTAATGCAGACAGCTGGAGGATACCAACTCCTCAGCTAATCATCTAATACCAATGCCTAATGCAATGAGACCTTAACCTCCTGGTTCAGTCGAATACTTCATGAATAATCGCTGTTGCAACCCAACATTACGCCAATTAGTGACAGTATTACCTTAGAATCCTGACAATAATACATCAAACAACATTTTAACATAGACTTAAGGTTCCTAATACATCCATGCGTAGTTACCACACATCACTGACTTAGTAACAGTCAACAGCCATTAATCTTGGACGTTTATCTACCACATTGTCATGGCATACACGCTTCCTCTAACATATATCTACTCTGTAACTCTTGCAGTGATGTAATAATCATCCCCACCTCTTGTCATCTTTACCGTGTGAACCACCACATCTTATTAGCATCTTAACCACAATACCTTGACGTGATATGTACCCATAGCTGCCCTCGTCGTCCAGGGTTGCTAACTCGCATATAATGTGTGCCACACCCACAGCGCCCCCGCGCTGCACGGCTCTCTCCGGTGAAGGCTGCGGCTCGTATCATATGGGACTCGATGATGCCCCTGTAGACATCTCTGTGCTGCCACGTACTTCTCTAACTAACCCAACGCCTGCGATGCTCTCTGTGCGCATACCCTCTGCAGGTATCTCTGTGTGACACATGTGCCACTTCCTGCCACAGTTCTCCCGCACAAAGGATTTACTCAGAACACGCTGCACGCACCGTAGAACAACCCGATTCGGCGTGTCCGTAAGAACATCTCGCACAAAAGGGACATATTTTCCCTGCTCGCGTTGTTAGACAGACCATTCTGTTTTTCTCGCTAAGCAACAGCGCACGGCCGGCCTGCGGCATTTGTCAGGAGACGCGCGGTCACGTTTCTCGCGACGGGAGGGTAACTTCACGGACGGGGGAAGAGGCGAGAGGCGAGGGGACAGACTGGAACTAGAGCCAAGTGCTCACCACTATGGGGCAAAGGAAGGGGAGAAGAAAGGGTGAAGCAGGGACTACCAGGGTGTAAGACTTGACACAACTACTAAACAAGCATCGCTCTATCGACCTAGACTATCCTTATCGAGCATGACACACTACTTCCTCCCCATTACTTAACACACCTCTTACAGCTAACAGCGGCATGTCGGAGGGTAACATAACCTCATACTGAACGCAATAAAGGACCCATATAATATCGATTATAACTATTGCAATGGGATACACAATACATACCTGGAATGTATTCTACCTTCTACCTCAAATTACTACTTTACTCACTACCTCATTCTGGACCCTATCTAGTTACCACCAGAGAGTACGTACCTTGACCTCAGTTGAACTAGACATCTAGACCAACAAGTAAGCATCCATTATTACTCTACTACCCTATGCCCACATTACCTTGAAGTATAAAATATCCATGACTCCTACAGTACTAACAATCAATCCTCTAAGTATGTTACTTCTCAGCAACCTATACTCACATATGCCACCATTGCTCCATCTACAACTATCCCTATGAAACAAGACTAATACTACTTGATAACATAAATTTGATGAACCTTCTAATGAGGTATCAATTCACCAATACCTCAACTCATCATCTGATGGACCATTCTTTCTACTGACTTCTGAAACTCGAATATGACAACTATCCACAATAACAAGATCAAATAAGAGAATAATATAAAACCAAGCACAATTAGACAACCAGAATACACTACGCTTCCATACTACATTACCCCAAGTCGATAGGACCTCACCTCACTATTGGTGATTTACTATGGGACAAGAATAATAGCCATATTTGACACGACATATCTACAGACATAGACAAGTGAAGGACACCAACACCTGAGGCAATCATCTACTATATGTACTCTATCCAATGACACCTTAACTTCCTGGTACAGTATAATACTACATGAACAACCACTGTTTCAACTCAATAATAAGCCAATTACTGGCAATATTACCTTAGTATCCTAACAAGACAGTACCACACACCTTCCTACAATATATCCAATACTTCTAGTGTATCCCTCCGTAGTTACCACACATCACTGACTTAATAACAGTGAATACCCACCAATCTTGGACGTTATATATCACTTTGCTATGGCATACACGCCTCTCTTGAATACCTCTGTACTCTGTACCACTCGTAACGATATAACAATCATCCCCACCTCTTGTCAGATCATCTCTATGCACCACCGCCGCTAACCAGCACCTTAACCATGACATCCTGACCACTTCCCGTCTCACCCTCCAGAAACATCCTGGTGGGTGAACTACCTCACACCACAGCGAGCCCAAACTTCTGGAGGGTGAGCGCTGTATACAGTGTGGTGTACAAGCCACACAACACCCCCACCTCCGCCCACCCTCCAGGATGCGCGCCGCCACCCTCCCAAACGTTTTCGCCATAGTAAAACACGCCCTCCAGGATTTCATTTTTCGCCCGCACCCTCCAGGATTCGGTAACTCGCATACTATGTGTGGAGTCTGTCGCAACGTCGGTAGACATTGCCACCATTTTCGGGATAATGGCCCCACCCTGGGGAGTAATACCAGAATCCGTAGAGACACCACCTTCACCACCTAATGACTCACAGTAGGCGAATAAAGAATCATCGCCCATGGACAGCTCCTCCTCGGCCACCACAGGAGTGCTAGTTGGACCAGAGGAAAGAAGTTTATCACAGCGGCCTTCATAAACCGGCATTGGATGATCCTCGGTACTTCCGGAACATCCGTAATAGGCCGCCAATTGAGAGTTGATCACAACATCTGGAAGGTACCTGGGGAAGTCGTCCTTGTCATCGTCACAGCTTGACCAGAAGATGAAACAGTTGCCTCCTCTTCTAAGGCGCCTCGCTGTCTGGATAAGACCAGTAAGAGAGGGAACGAAGTTGCACATCACGATACAACCGAGATTAGCAATATCAATTCCCTCCGATATTAGTTTGGTGCCGATCAGCAGTCTCTTTTCTGGGTTTTCTGAGAACTCTGCAAATCTACTAATCTTCTCCTTCGATGACATAGAGCCGTGAACGAATACCGGTGTGTGGCCAGCGTAGATCAGCCAGCCTAGTTTCTCCACACTAGTGATCCTGGAACAAACAATGATGATCTTCTCATTGGGCACCAGCTCCATGAATCGTTTCACAAGCCAAATGGTCTTCTCCTCAGCCACACCAAGGGAATCCACCGCGATAACCGTCTTTACCACCTTCCGCAGTGGAATTTCCTTCACTGCATCAAATATCCTCACCTTGTCAGAGTCCTCCACTTGCTCTGTTGGCTCGGCAGTTATTCCAATCGCCTTGAGATGTAAGCCAAATCGACCCTTCCCAATGGTTCCGGACAGCATCACAACCTTGGCGAAATTGGAGACATCCAAGTGGCGGAACCCCTGCGTGACCTCTTTGCGGTAATCCTGGTATCCAACATTGTGGAACTCGTCAACCACCAGGTAGCCCAGGTGAACATTGCGGAATCTGTATGGCCAGTTGCTAAACAACTCCATAAAATGGTCATCCCGCGCGGACTCGAAGCACGTCACGTAGACATCGGCAGTGATGTCATTTTCGTTCATACGAGATACGTTCGTGGCGTACTGGACGTTCAACCCACCCTTGTTCAACCGCTGGAACATGTCGCCCATCAGCGTAATGTATGGAACCAACACAAAAACGATCCTCTTCTTTTGGCATCTGCGCTTCATGGCCAACAGTGGCAGCTGGAACAAAGCTGTCTTACCGTACCCAGGCAGCACTTGAACGGGGATCAACTTCCTGGAGGAGTTGTAGATCTCGTTCATAATGAACTGCTGCCCGTCACGGAATGCGAACTTCCGACCGTAAAGCTCTCTTCCTGCCAGCTCCAGGTCGTCAACACAACCCTGGAACACCAGTGGCTCCAACTTAGGAACCTCCTCGATGACTGACTCCACCTCGCCGACGCCCAGCCAGTCCTGCCATCCGTGGCAGACCGCAACGATAAGCGCAGACATCAGCAATGTCTGGTCGCCTAGACCGACTGTGGAGTCCACTCCGTAATTCTGGAAGGCCACAGTAACAGAGTGCCCGGCAACAAGCTCCTTGGCACTCATGATGTTGGGGGAATTCTCTGAGACGTCAATGCAGTCCCTGGTGAGAGCCACAATTCCCTGTCTCAGCTGTCTAAGGTTGAGCCTAGAGTCAGCTGATTGACCTACCATGACAGGGAATTGCCTAAAGATGGCCGAGAAGAAATCATAGGACACCAGAGTTCCTCTAGATGGTTGAACAAATAAGAAACTCTGGAGGACATTGCTCGAGTGCTCCCTTAGGTTATCGGGCACACGCACGTAGTCATCAGTGGTTGACGTCACGACGTCAATTCTGTCCTCCTCATCCATTCCCTCGAAGATGTCACGGTGCATGCCCGCAAACTCCTCGGTTAGTGCTAATCTCAGCATCACCCGCTCCACCATAATGTAGTGGAAGACATATGCCGAGGTCGTCTCATCCAGCTGCTTCAGAAGCAGGTTGAACGCACGCGACTTAGAGTAGCCGGTGATAATATCGAGCCTTCTACTTTGTGAATCGATAAAGATGTTCCGGTCGTTGCCGCCGTACTTGAGAATTAGCAGCTCAGGGAATCGGTAGGACTCACCCGAGGCGAGGAAGATCATCCACATGATGCAGCGGCCGATCTCCTCTATTTTCTTGACAATGGTCTCGGGTAACATCTGACTCTCCTCTATTGGGCTTGGTGCCATCTTTCTTCTGGTCACCAAGTTGAATAGGGATAGGAGGGACACCAGATGCCGATAACAATCCTCAATCACAAATGTGACTGGGTTGTTGTCCAACGAGACTTTGAGATCGGCGGTGGTGTGCTTCTGTAGTGTATATTTTATATAAACACAGAAATCATAGCTGAGACGGTTCGTATTGAAGATGGCACATGGCCCATCGTTGTTGGTGACAAGGAAGTTATCGATAATAAAAGTAGTATTGCTGATCTATCGGTAAATCATGTTTATAACTGTATTCTTTTAAGAGTTGAGGCATGCAAATGAGATATGTTTGTTATGTATATAGCTCTTCAAGATAATCATTTATTTAAGTACTCTTATCAATTTAGGAAGACGGCAATCTACAGAACTCCCAACGCTCAACAGGATAACTCCAGGTAAGATTAAAAAGCACAGAGATGGATTTAATACAGAACAGAGATAAGTAACTCACTGTGAAGTAGCAGTGGACTGTACTGTGACAGCCCTGGTGATGTGATATACTGCTGAAATTTTCAACTCCCCAATTACCCGGACTTGGTGTTACAGTCCCTTGATCCCTAGCTATTTGAACACTTGTGTCCTTTTCCTTTTTGACAAGCATCATCCTTAACCTACAAAGTTACCTCTTCTGTTACCCCACAGCGAACCGAGCTCCCTGCTGTCGCCTGTTAGCACCACAGGGCTTGGTATTTCGGGACATCCCTGCGAAGATCACTGTGCACTGTCATCATCACTTCCGCAACATTGTCCACTTTCACAAATCAATACAACCTCCAAGTTTTGTTTACACTCTCATGGTCAGATCATACATGTCACCATGAACTGTGTTGCTAATTACAGTAGCATCACTCAAATAAACAATGTTTACGACAAATATTGCAAAGAATATAGAAGTGAATCATATATCATGTATTACTAGGACATATTACATATAGAAACCGGGGTATCAAAAGAACTAGAAAGTAGCTGGTAGGACAGCTCTGGGGGAATAGAAGTATTTCTCAAACAAGCAGTGCACTAGCAGTGAATTCCGTTACTGAGCAGCCACACAGGTCTCGTATTCGTCAACGGTGAAACTAGTGACAAAGCAGTAATCGTAGTCGCATTCTTTGCTGTTATAGCAGTCAGATCCGTAAGGAGACTGTCTTTTGGCAAACTGCTCGTACTTTTGTCTGACTGCAACAGAGCTACCGATTTGCTCTGCAACCAGATGCCAGTATGTGGCATTTAGAGGCGACGTCGTGGGCCACGAAATGTTGTACGCGTACCTAGAACTGTACTCGTGGAACCATGTGGGCTTAGTACCGTTGGAGGTAAACGTGCTGTTTAGTGGAGAATAGTAATTGTGAACGTTCATGATCGAGAAAGTCGCCTTGTCGACCTGGTAAAATCTCCAGGCAGGGTTGACACCGCCCAATGGACTCACTGATGGTGCAATGTAAGCCTGGTTTAAGGCATTCTCGACGCTCTTCGTGTCATTCCCTGAGCTTGCGTACACTATTTCAAATTGATCCTCGTGGGTGTGCCCAAAGAAGATTCCAGCAATGGTGGATGGCGAGAATCTTTCTACAATTTGAGAGAACACATTTGATGGAACGGGCAGCCCTGTGAATGCGGGAGGAATGTGCGCTACTATCCATACCCTTTGGTTCTTTGCCTCACTAGCCACAAGCTCCTCGATCAAAAATGAAAACTGACCGAAGTTGTCAGGCTGAGACGCATTGACATAGCTGTACATGTTCTTGTTGAACCAGGCGTTGGAATTTAGGGCGATAACCTTGAGACCCAGCTGAGTCTCAACCGCGTAGCCAGTATAGTGCTCCCTGGCTTGCTGTGCTTGTTCGGCGTTGAGCCAACCAAATTCCTCCCAGAGATTAGACAGCAGGTTGTAATTCCAGGAGAATTTGCTTTCGACGTTTGATGTGAGAGGAGCAAGTTGACCATGTGGGTAGGAGTCCTGGTTTCCGATAACTGGGAATACGGGCAATTTCCCAAGTCTATCTTTCAGAATATTAAACACTGTCATATCGGACGAAACGGCATCCTCAAAGGAAAGATATTTCGCCAGATCACTGTCACCCATACCACCAGTAAAGAGAGTAAAATCATAAGTTATATTGTTTTGTCTCGAGTATTCCAATATATTTTCCAAAGTTGAATTCACCAAAACCTCTGGAGTATCACAGTTGTAATTACCGAATGTGGTTGCAGGTGTCCATACATTAGACATGTTGAAGACATCGATGTACGACCCTTGAACGTAGCTTCCGTTCTCAGCAAAGTAAGAATTGTAATAAGAATTCCAGTAACCGTTGTATGGGGATGTTCCTGTTAGGTTTTGGTTATTGTGTGAGTGGGAACTACAACACAGAGCATCAGTGCAATTGGATTCTGAACCAATCGCATAATCGAGTTGAATATTGATGTCGGAGATATGAAGAACATTGAAGGTACCATTGTTACCTGGCTCAGGAGCAGACATATGTTCTGGAGACTTTGGTGGCCAAAGATGAGACACAGTTACATTTGGGGTTTCTGGTTTTGGACAGTTGTTATTTTCGTAATAGTGGCAGTACAACAAACCGTCGTATCCTGTTGGATCCATTCCGCCCAACATATCAACAAAATTGGATCCTAGACTGCTGCCGTTGACCGTAGAAATACCATACTGCTGAACACAGGTGTCGTTGTCATAAAATTGGGATAATTTGCACCACATAGTGAATGCTGGCGCGACCATATCTTCTCTAGCAGCTGCTAAACTCTTACCGATGATAAGTCTATCGATGCATCCTCCGCAATGGTCTTCGTATGACATCGTCTGATTCAGTTGAGTTACAATATCTGCAATAATAGTCTCGTCAGCTATCGCATTCTCTGTTTCAAGTAATGTTTGAAGATTGTCCTCATCAACAGGATCCGCTGGGATACCAGTCACTGTTTGCCAGATCAGAAGGGCGTTCAGTAGTATGTTTGTTGCGATCATAGCTAGATTTATGGTTTCTTCTAGATTGAGCTTTTGTTAAGACTAAAATGTGCTACATCTTGATGATCAAATGAAGGGGATATACTCACTTTATATATCATTGTGGAGTAGTGGTGTTTTGAATACAAGCCAAGATAGTTATTAATAGCTTATTGTTCGAATGTGGGATATATGGAAAGGGGTTCGTAAAAGAGTAAATGCAGTTCGAAGAAATTACACAAGAATTATGACGTAAACATTAGAAGACTGTTTAATGCTGTGGTCCTAGAATTCTTAACCGAGAGCTCAAATATACCAAAGTCCTATTTCTGTCTTAAAGGAAACCATTGTCAATATAATTATAGATTAAAGGGTACGTTTGCAGAAATAAAATGGTCAAATACATTTTGGGATTAAGGGGTTAGTAAAAAAAGAGGTGTATAGTACAAATAGCAGTTTGGGAGCCATCATTTACCATTGTTAAATTCTCTTCATCCACTCCATGTACCTACATTAAGTTAATTTGCAACCTATCTTAGTAGGAACCATATTTTTGAAGTTCAATTTATCCGGTGAGCCATTTATCGCAGCATATATTAAATGTCGCACTGCACGGCTGAAAGGCCATTTCAACAAAAATATGTATTCAATATATATTTACCACGACCAGTTGTGGTTGGAGGTGTTGTCCTATTAATATATGTTCTTACATCAACAACATCAATTCTAATTATGAAAAGCCCCCTTTTTATTGGTGACTTTCCAGGCCGAAGTTGCAGTAAAGGTGTATGAATACAGTCAGTAGACATTTGAATGACGAGGATGGTTGTATCCGAAACGTCACATCAATAAATCAAGGCGTGGTTCTTTTATCCTCGGCTTGTAGGTATATTCATATCTCTTACTTTTCATCTGTGATATTGTAAACTAAACACCTTGTATCAAATATAAATCATGATATATTTTCTTCAAAACATATGCTTCACAATCATAGCCACAAATTTAGTACACACAACTACAATATACAAATTTAATACTTACTGTACATTGCAATATGCAACATTCATTATCTTAGTGCTTTGGGTCCCATGGAAGAGGGGTGCCTGAAATTCTGGTTGGAGTGTCGATAAATTTGAAATCCTTGAAACGGTACTGCATATACTCGCACTTAGTAATAGCGTGGAACCACTCAGTAATCAGAGGGTGTTTAGCTCTCCACTCAGGTCCAAACATCGTAATGAAGCCAAAGAAGAAACTGGCAGCGGCCGTCAAGTCTGCTAGCGTAATTTCATCGCTGACTAGAAACTTGTGTTTTGACAGTCTCTCCTCGAACAGACGGTACATGACTTCCAAAGCCTTTTCGGCGTTCTGCGCTCTCTCTGCAGACACTGGAACGCCCTTCATATCCTTCAAGCCGTATGTCGCCAACTGACCAAGTAGGTCCGAGGTACTGAAAGAGCAGATCAATAAGATGTCACTCTGCAGTACATAATCGTTGGTGGGGCCCAGCAGCTTGGCAATTTCGGCTTTATTGTGGGATTCGTGAACAAGTATGTTGTTGACTGCGACCTGCTCGTGGAATTTCTGCCCATTGGCCATTATCATTGATGGGACAGTTCTTAGGGGAAATTCAGTAAGGAAGTTGTCGACATCCTTTGTGATCTCGACGATCTTCACATCAAGCTTGAAGTAGTTGATAAGGCATTCGGCAACAATAGTCCGGATGAACTCGTTATGTGTGTAGAGAATAGCAGTCATTGTAGGTGTTGGTGTACGTTAGTCTCAATAGTGTTGCAATCTCGAGAATCAGTATAATCCCGAACAATTGAACTACAGGGAGCTTTTTATATGCCAGCAACTGTGACTCCCGGAGAGCACCTCTCCCAGATGTTATTTTCATCTTTCATTGCACACATTTCATTAGTAAGAACACATGCGCCGTGCCTATCCGTCTGCAGAAACGTCAGACCACCTTTCTCTTGGGCATCCCTAAGCGATGACTTTGCAGAGAAAAGCCGCAGGACGGTCAGAAGGTCGACGATATGCACCTCCCACGGGCTGGCCACTGACATAACACTTACGTCGTGTAAGCGTTGATGTAATGCAGGGTAGAACTGGCACCATTCTAAGGATACCCGTTTGATGGTGGCTACGCCCAGCTCTTGTTTCGAAGGTTATATGCACGGTTATGTGTGAGATATTCTACTGCGTAGACAGTCAATATGACCTCGCTCTGTTTTAAGTGATCATATATCGTGTTATATCTGTAATTTATTTTACTTCCTGCGATGTTCCCACTTGGGAGAAGACACTAATCTCCCTTAGTAGTGTTAGCTGGTTGTGATGTACCGCACGCTGCATCGAACCTCCTCGCTCTCTCTACCGAGAGGTGCAAACACTCGACAACAGAACACACTTTCTGAGAAGTAGGGTGGAAATATATAGGCAGTTAGCACGTCCTATACACTGTCTGATCCACCCAGTCACACTTCTCACCACTGATAGGTCACCTGTACCACATCTCAAATCCGTATCCATCAAGGCGCTCAGAAAAGCCCGCACGGGCAGCAGATTACTCACTCTGTATTATGTGATAAGCGAATCATGACTGATAAGTGAGAGAGCACAGACAGGGTATAAAAGAGGAGAGTCGAAGAACAGATATTCTATCATATTACCTCTATTGTTAGTGGTAGCAGCACTACTACACCACATTACTGCGATATGTACATCCCCAAGAGCATGGAGGTCACAGACCTCTCCAAACAGCTGGATCTTATCAGGGCTCATCCCCTAGGCACCCTTTTCAACTACAACGCTCCGAATTCGTCGCTAATATCGTACTTCACTGGGGCTGGTTCTGCTGACGAGGCACAAGTCGACGGTGAGATGTGCTGCACTCATGTTCCATTCTTGGTTGTGCAAGAAGATGACGGAACCGTTAAGCTTACTGCCCACATGGCCGCAAAGAACCAGCACGTCCAAATGCTTCGGAACAATCCACGATGCCTAGTGGTCTTCCAGGCTGCTGATTCTTACATCACGCCCAGCTGGTACCCCCTGAAGGAGAAGACACATAAGTTTGTACCCACGTGGGACTTTGCAGCAGTGCATGTCTACGGTGAGGCGAAGATCATTAATGATAAGGAATGGCTAGTGGACATGATTAGTCGTCTGACAGACCAGGAGGAAGGTAAGCGGCCTGAGGATGAGGATGCTGGGGCCCCTGGCAAAAGATGGAAGGTGTCTGATGCCCCCGCCAAGTACATCGAAAAGAGGCTGGATGAAGTTGTTGGTCTAGAGATCACAGTGACGAATATCCAGGGCAAGTTCAAGTTGCAACAGGATATGTCTGAGATAAATGTCCATGGTGTGTTGCAAGGGTTGGAACGAGAGGTGGACAATTCCGTGTCGGAAGAACTCATTCGACTATGCAAAGAGAATAATCCGAAGGCCTCGTAAAACGAAATTGGTCCGCAGTTATACGATTCATGTGATGCATATTTGCCGCATGTGGTAAACCCCAGGACAAATTAAGGAGGAGCCGTGTACGAATCTTCCATTTGACCGATAGGCTGCGCCTTCCCAAGCTGTGATATATATATTAACGTATGCTTAGTTGAGTTTCTCATGATGTCCGTGATGTCAAGATGTTGCCTAGTACAGTCGTGAGTCAAATACCGTGCAGTTTTAGCACATTATTGTATTAACTCCAAGATGCACTGAATAGAAGGTGGTTATACCATACTCAAACTGTTTGTTTTCAAAGGAGCGGGCATTAAGGCAGCACTCTATCGAAGCTGAGTGATATCTCCCTGCGGTTCAGCGTATTTCAACTATTCACTCTATATCATATCAACAGTACTATGTTGACGGCTCTACCGCAGTAATATCAAGTTCACACAACGCAAAAACCTTTGCTGGTTGAACTTAAGCATACCCTCCCCCTCCACGCGCAAGAATAACCCAACTTCATGCAAGTCCCGGATCTAGGCAACATGTCCCGGTTGGTGCTGGGACAGAACAACCGTAAACGCGAACATTTGCCAACGCCTCCTTTTCACCAGGCAAGTGCTCCCCACCGCTCTAGGTAAATTCCCACCATCGTATACGTTGTTGTGACCATTTCCATTCCTGGAACTCGCCATGCAAGTATGGAAGGTCTCTATACGATCCAAAACTGGAAGCCCCCAGAAACAATCGAAGCACAACAAAAGAAAAAAATAGAACTTGCACACCCACACCAACAACCAATTTAGAGCGGGATAGGAAGTTTGCTGCGTGATTCCACTGATCCCAGCGCATTGCTCACAAGGCATGGGGGGTGCAACAGAACAGTATCCCGGCACCCCAGACGCCACGGCAGGCCCAATCCGCCTGCATGCAGCCAGACACAGAAATACCAGCAACAACACGTACCTGGAACGAGAAGGCTCCACTGCGCACGCTGCCTGCGCCGGTGGGCAGCCCGCAGGACCCACGTCGGCGCTGTGCCCTCCGTCGCTGCGTCCTTCTCGACGCCGATGACAGTCGCTGCGGATCTGCACTCGCTGGGAGAGCTGCGCGACGCACACAAAAAACGCCGCACAACGCGCTCCCAAAAAGAAACAGCGTGACAGATTCGATATACGAAGGCACACAGGAGAAACAATACGCAGAGGCGGCGGTTCCGTGGATGTTTGCTGGCTATTGTGGTGCGTGAGGTGTGTGTATGGTGGTTCTCAATCATCTAAACGAGGTGTTATGCAGCGGAATCCAGGTGCTACCTGCAGAGGACCTTGCAGGAGACGACGGGTGCCCAGAAAATGGTAGCTTTGGGCAGGATATAAAAGGCAGGTGCTGTGTCTGTTGCAAGATGAGAATGCGTTCCTTCTAAATATTCTTTTGCAGTTTTTTTTTTCCCAGCAAATCAGCAAGACATTATCCACTTTCGCTAATAACAATAATGCAATTCTCTTCTGCTCTCGCCCTTCTGGCTTCCTCTGCCCTGGCTGCCGCTGTTGTCCCAACTGCTGAGCAGACCGCTGAGCTGGTTGTTCTAATGAACGATGTTAACAACAACTTCTCTAACTACACCTCCTGGTTCCTTGGTTCCGGCCGTGCCATCCCAGACGGTATCATTGCCGTCTACATGGCTGTCCACACCGCCACTGACGAGTCCTACACCACCATGTTCACTGGTGTCGATGTCGATGGTCTGATTGACATGGCCACCGCCGTCCCATGGTACTCTTCTTACCTATCCGCTGACATTGCTGCCGCTATTGCCAGCGTTGAGGCCACCGAGTCCCACTCTTCTTCTGCTGCCGCCACCTCCGCTCCAGCTTCCTCTGCTGCTGAGACCTCTGCCGCTGCCACCTCTGCTGCCGCCGAGACTTCTGCTGCTGAGACCTCTGCTGCCGCCACCTCTGCCCCAGCTACTTCCGCTGCTGCCTCCTCTGCTGTCGAGTCCTCTGCTGCTGCTTCTTCTGCTGCTGTTGAGTCCTCTTCTGCCGTCGAGTCCTCTGTCGCTGCCTCCTCCGCTGCTGCTTCTTCTGCTGCTGACGCCGCCTCTGCCGTTACCTCTGCTGCTGCCTCTGTCACCCCAGTCGCTTCTGCCCAGACCAACGTCACTGCCACTGCCTTCACCAACACCACCTCCACTGTCACCGTCTGTGACGAGGCTTGTGAGTCCAGAAAGGCCCAGGAGACCCAGTCCGTTGTTTCTGCCACTGTCTACGCTAACTCTACCTCCACTGTCACTGTCTGTGACGAGGTCTGCCAGTCCAGAAAGGCCCAGGAGACCAAGTCTGTCACTGTCACCGACGTTGCCACTGACTACACCACCACCTGTGACGAGTCTTCCACTGCTACTGCCACCACCGTCACCAGCACCAAGGCCAAGGCTACCACTGCCACTGTCACCTCCTGTGACGAGGGCTGTGTTGACTCCAAGTCCGCTGCCTCCGCTGGTAAGGCCGCCACCCCATCCTCCGCTGCCCCAGCTTCCACCACCGTTAAGGTCCAGGTCCAGAGCTCCGCTTCCGCTACTAAGACTGTCGCCGTCCAGTCCACCAACGGTGCTGTTAAGCAGTCCACCGGTGTCGTCGCCTTCCTAGGTGCCGCCGTCATGCTTCTGCTATAAGTGGAAACTTGATTTCGTTCAATCATACCCCCATACGCATATTTTGTAATTTATAAACCTTCTCAGAGTTTGGACTATTGAGTAGTCCGCTCTCTTTCCATTAACGTTCTTTTATATTTTTATATACATAGTAACTTCAAATGTATTATGATAAATCGTTGAGATATATGAATTCCGGGCAATCCTGAATCCACCACTCCTTGGTTAAACCTCTCTATGCTGTACAAATATTCACTTGCAGTATTTACAACTCTGTATACAGTATGTACTTAGACACCGATCTCAGCCAGTCTGGAGCCCTTGATGGACTCGATGGAGACACCGCCCATCAGGTCACCCAGGTCGCTAGAAACCTCCAGCAGCTTGGCTGCGTCGCTGTAGTGAGTGGTGGCCTCGACAATGGCGCGGGCCAGCTTCTCTGGGTTCGAGGACTTGAAGATACCGGAACCGACAAAGATACCCTCGCAACCCAGCTGCATCAGGAGGGCGGCATCGGCTGGGGTGGCGACACCACCAGCGGCAAAGTTGACAACTGGCAGCTTGCCGTTCTCTAGCGTGGTCTTCAGCAGCTCGACTGGAACTCTGAGCTCGGCAGCCTTGATCTGGAGGGCAGTCTCGTCGCCCAGCAGAATCTTGTAGTCGGCAATCTCCTTTCTGATCTTGGAGATGTGCTTGACAGCCTCGGAGATGTCACCGGTACCGGCCTCACCCTTGGTGCGGATCATGGCGGCGCCCTCGTTGATTCTTCTCAGGGCCTCGCCGAGATCCTTCGCACCGCAGACAAAGGGCACACCAAAGGTGTCCTTCTCGATGTGCTTAGTCCAGTTGGCTGGGGTCAGGACCTCACTCTCGTCGATGTAGTCGACCTCCAGGGCCTCCAGAATCTGGGCCTCGACGAAGTGGCCAATGCGCACCTTGGCCATGACAGGGATGGAAACGGCCGCCATGATCTCCTTGATCATCTTGGGGTCAGACATACGGCAGACCTGGCCAGACTTGCGCATGTCGGCTGGGATCTTCTCCAGAGCCATCACAGCACAGGCACCAGCCTTCTCGGCGATGATAGCCTGCTCGGCAGTGACGACGTCCATGATGACACCGCCCTTTAGCATCTGGGCCAGACCAGTCTTAACCTTAAATTCGCTCATAATTCGTGTGTGTGTGTGTGCTACTGTTGTATGTACAATTGCTATATCGGGTCTTACTATATAGAATAACCCAGAATTAATTATTTCCCAGACTCCCAGCCCGCAGCATATATATACTGATTACGGCCCGATAAGCTGCGCCAAACGCAATAGGCCAGTCAGATAAAATGAGTAATCTGCACGGCCAAATACGCCACACTTTGGCCGGGTGCAGAGCGTCTCCTCACCCTCTCCCGTGCTCCTCACGCCTTTGACTCCTGTCCAGCGTCTGACGCTGCTTATTTCATTGTGGGGCAACTATTTCTCCGCCGGATGCGTCATCGCGGGCGCGTTGTGCGGCGTTTTCTGTGGATTCGTGGAGGGATGCCGTGCTATTATCCACTTAAGCAGCGTGGGGGTGCATCGCAGTAGGCAGACGGGAGGCTATTGTTGTGGACGGCAGTGCCGTGCGGGATCAGGTGCTGGTGCCCGTGCCGGTGCCGGCGACGGGCCAATGTGTGTTATCCCGGCCCAGCGGGATGCTGGTTTTGGATTTATATAAGGTGACAGGGCTGTGTGTCCAGCGACAGCTGCGTGGATTATGTATATCACTTGGACAGTATAGGGGAAAAATATAACAAGTATGTCTGGCAAGGTAATTGGCGTGTTGGCTCTGCAAGGTGCGTTCATTGAGCATGTGAATCACCTGGAGCGGTGTGTAGATCTCAATGGCGGATCGTATGGCCAGGCCGTCTCCGTGATAACTGTGCGCACCAAGGAGGAGCTGTGGAAGTGTGACGGCCTTGTGATCCCCGGGGGAGAGTCCACGGCTATGTCGCTCATTGCTCAGCGCACGGGATTCTACCCGGATCTCTACGAATTTGTGCATAATAAGGACAAGAAGATCTGGGGCACTTGTGCGGGACTTATATTTATATCGGATGTCCTCGCCAACGAGAACACGCTGGTCAAGACGCTCGAGCTGCTGCACGTGAAGGTGAAGCGCAACGCTTTTGGTAGACAAGCACAGTCGTTCACCCAAGAATGCGACTTTTCAGGTTTTATTCCCGGCTGCACTGACTTCCCAGCAACGTTCATCCGAGCCCCGGTTATTGAAGAGATACTGGACAGTGAGGACGTAAAGGTACTATACAGACTGGAGAGAGAGGGTAGTCCTCAAAATGGTTTGGTCGTGGCCGTGAAGCAAGGTGACAACGTGCTGGCGACCTCGTTCCACCCAGAACTCGCCGAGACAGATCTCCGCTTTCACGACTGGTTTATCAGGGAGTTCATTCTGAAATAGAGTGTGCTACTGGAGTCCATTGTCAGTTGTATTATCTAATCAAGTACATATATCTTAGATCTTTCAATTGGTTGTATTTTGATGTTGGTGGGGTGCTTGTGTTGGAGTCATGTATACATGACTCCGGTGGAAATTGCTGCAAATAAGGCCATTTGCTGGACAACTCATATCATCTGCAGTGCATTGGTATAAAAGAGTGGTGCTCTGGTCAATTCGATGTGTGGGTGACGTTGTAATTGCCAAACACGCTAGGCTTTTCCGTTAGCAAAGATGTCTAGCAATGGAGACCAGGTAGATCTGCCGATCCGCTACCGGTTTGTAGCAGGAGCTACCGCTGGGATCTCAGAAACGCTGTTGATGTATCCGCTGGACGTTGTCAAGACCAGAATGCAACTTCAGTCTCGGCTAAATCCAAAATATACTGGACCCTTGGACTGCTTTGTCAAAACATTGCGAAACGAGGGCGCGACTCGCTTTTACCGAGGCATTGCCTCACCCATTCTGATGGAGGTTCCTAAACGTGCTACAAAGTTCTCGTGTAACGCAAAGTACCAGTCACTATTGAGAGATATGTTTGGGCTGGAGAAGGTCACGCAATCATTGACTATCGTTTCTGGATCGATGGCTGGTATGACCGAGGCAATTATCATCACCCCCTTTGAAGTTGTGAAGATCAGAGTGCAAGATTACGAAACAGTGTTTAATGGTCCACTGCAGTGTCTTCGGTACATTCTGAAGAATGAGGGCGTGTTGGCGCTTTACACTGGAGTGGAGGCCACGATGTGGCGCAGTGCTGTGTGGAACGCGGGCTTCTTCGGAATCATGCACTTTGTGCATTCGATTGTGCCAGCTACAGACGACTACAGCGTGCAGTGTCGGTATAATTTCGTGGCAGGGATGCTTGGTGGGTCCCTCAGCTGCTTTCTGAGTGTTCCGTTTGACGTTGTGAAGTCCCAGATTCAGTCCAAGAGAGCCCCGGTATCATCTGGACCTTGGTACAGCAAGTCCGCAGTTGCGTATGTGATCCGCCAGTATAAGGCAGAGGGCTTCCGTTCGATGTACAAGGGTATCACTCCAATTATATGTCGATATGCGCCTGGAGGAGGGATATTGTCGCTGGTGTATAACTATGCATGCGGCATCCTTTCCGAGCACATATCCACGGGACATGAACGAATGTAGTGGAAAACTCGGTTTCCGTTATTTAATCGAGTGTAATTGCATTGTTGTACCATTTTGTGAGTTTATACCTTGAGGAATAGTTTTTAATAAGTGTGTATAATCGGCCATATCAATTATGTAAACACGGAGCGGAGGGCCATTTTGAATAACGGCTCCGAGACGGCTCCGCACGGCTCCTTCAAGTGCTCTTCCGTGCTCCGAACATTTGTGGGATTACGTCACACAGCCGCTTTGTAATACAAAGATCGCCACCAGCTCGACGCTGCACTCTTGGGACCCGCGGGTTGTGCAATTGCATTACGGACCCGCGGGTTGTGCAATTGCATTACGGACCCGCGGGTTGTGTGATCTCATTACTAATGCTGTGGTTGCAAAGAAATATCGCCGTTTGGTAGATATAAAATGGGCAGCTACCAGTTTGGTTTTCTTTCTCTTTCTCGTAATCATTGGTCTGTTAGTAGCTCCAAAGAATAGTACTCACATATCTCAACTAATAATGACTGAATGGTGTATTGTAATCATGGATAAGCCTGGTGCTGACAGGGCACAATTTGCGCCTGAACACATAGCCGGTATTCTCCGCGCCAAGGAAAGCGGGACACTTCTTTCTGGAGGACAAATTAACGACGAGAGCACTCCGCGTAAGCCAATTGGGTCTCATCTGCAGATCAGAGCCAACTCCAAAGAAGAAGCTATGGAGTTTCTGAAGAAAGATGCATTCGCCAAGGGTGGTGTGTGGGACATGGCCAGTGCAGCTGTGTACCAATTCGACGGTGCGTATAGGGAGAAACTCCATCTGCAGTTATAGATGTGTATAGCTGGTGTATAGTCAATATGATTTCTCACGAACAAGGAATGTCGACCTCTCGGTTCCACAGTTTCCGCTCCACAGTTACCTATGGGAATTGCACAGTACTGCTTACCCAAGGTCTAGGCCCAAGTGCATACCACCCCCGGGGAATGTGGTGTTTCAATGAACAACGGGACAGCACCACAGCAGCCACGACGTGATCTAACGACTTTTATATCCAGGTGAGTCGTGTCTGCCTCTAAATACCGCCTTGGCACCTGTGGATGTCTAGTCCTGCGCTGTTTTCTAGGCGACGCGAAAGTGCGGTAGGCTGAAACACGACTCGATGACTTCCTTCCATAACAGATCGTGAGGTGAAAAGCAGCAAAGACAGCTTGGGGTTCCCACGGTTTTGTCCAACTACACAGCCTCGAGGACTCCGATCACGATTAACAGTTTACCTTTTCTATGTGGGCTGTCAGTGTCTCGGTTTCTGGGTGGTTGTCTACACATGAAGATGGCATAGTTTGCGATATATTCCGCCTGCTCAGTGTTGTCAACAAAGACTGAGATCCTTTGAGGAGTTGGAGAAATCTGGTATAAAGAGGTTAGTATTCTGGAGGTCTCCATGTCTTCATGGTTGGCTGCCCTCTGTCCTCATTATGTGTGTAATTACTCTTCTTAAAGAGGCAAACAGCACACGCGTACATATCCTGCCAGATGCAATTTGCCGATTACGTCGCAGCAGCTGCGTTTCTCTCGTACCTTTCCGCTGTAAATGCCTGGTCTCCGACCAACAGTTATACGCCAGGCAAAGTTGAGTGTGATGCTGACGTTAACCTGATTAGAAAGGCCGACGGTCTCGCCCCAGCCGAGGCTGAATGGCTGGTCAAAAGAGAGGCCAACACCAAAGATGCGTTGAAGTCTTTCTTGGACCGTGCTACTGCCAAGTTTTCCGACAACTCCCTGGTCGACTCCATATTTAGCTCTGCCACCCCAAGAGTGGGTTTCGCGTCCTGTGGTGGTGGTTACCGTGCCATGTTCGTGGACGCTGGTGTTGTCGCTGCCATGGATGAGAGAACTGTTGGTGCTAACGAGAACGGTCTAGGTGGCCTCCTGCAGGGTATTGCCTACATCTCTGGTTCATCCGGTGGTTCTTTCTTCACCACTACTGTCACCTACAACAACTGGACATCTGTTCAGGACATCATCAACCAGATGAAGGATGGTGACCATTCTATTTGGGATCTGTCTCAATCTCCATTAAACCCAGGTGGTTCTGACACTGAATACACCAATGAGCTATTTGCTAATATCACCGAGTCCATCCAACTGAAGAACGAAGCTGGTTTCGATGTATCGCTGGCCGATGCTTGGGGCCTGTCTTACGGTTACTACTTCTTCCCATCTCTTCCAAGAGGAGGATACAGCTACCAGTGGTCTGATATTCAGGATGCCGACGTCTTTAAGAACGGTGAAATGCCGCTACTTATTGAGCTTGCTAAGGTTGAGAAAGCTGGTGAAACCTCTGTTGACCTAAGTTCCACCTCCATTGAGATGTCACCTTTCGAGTTTGGTTCTTGGGAACCATCTATCAAGTCCTTTACCGACATGAAGTACCTTGGTACTGAAGTTAACAACGGTGTGCCAACTACTCCTGGTGAGTGTATTGCAGGCTTTGACAATGTCAACTTCCTGACTTCCGCCTCCACCAACGTTATCAACACTCTGTACAACTCCGGATCTGGCATGTATACCTCCATGATCAACTCCTTCAAGAGCAAGTTCCTGCCAAATGTCACCACAGTCGGCCACATTGATGTCAACATTGCCGCTCCAAACCCATTCAAGGGCACCACTAACTATGAAAGTGACAGCTCCATTGTTGACAACGATCAGTTGTATCTCGTTGATGGTGGTATCGATGGTCAGGTCATTCCATTCACCCCTCTAATGAGAAAAGAGCGTGATATTGATCTTGTCATTGCTACTGACACCACTGCTGACACCGATGAGGTGTGGCCATTTGGATCGGCTCTGGTTGCTACCTACGAGCGTCAGTTTATGGAGATCGGTAAGACTGATGCATTCCCATATGTCCCAGATATCGAAACTATCCAGAACCTCGGTATTAACAAAAACCCAACTTTCTTCGGTTGCGATTCCTCCAATCTGACTGACCTTGCCTATGTTCCACCACTTGTTGTTTACCTGCCAAACAGAGCTTATTCATATGACACCAATGTCAGCACAGCTGTTTTGACATATACAAGGGAGCAGCGTCTAGGTATGATCAGAAACGGTTTCGAGATTGCTACAAGAAACAACTTCACTGATGATCCCGATTTCTTGGGTTGCATGGGATGTGCCGTTATGAGACGTAAGCAGGAGCAGCTGGATCTTCCATGGCCATCTGAATGTGCTCAGTGTTTCGAGAGATACTGTTGGAATGGCACAATTTCCAACAGTGACACCACTTCCATCGTGAGCTCCAGTTCTGCGAATGCTACCTCGACTTCTACTGGTATCTCCTCAGCCTCAGCGAATTCCACATCTGAGGGTTTCAGTACGATACACTTTGAAACCTCTACAACGATTCCCTGTGATGAATGCGAGCAACCACAACCAACTGTTATGACTACTACTATCGAAGAGGATTGTAGTGACAGCGCAACCCAGGTAGCCACCATGATCGAATGTGAGGAATGTGAGGAGGCCGAGGCTTACAGAAGCGGAAGCTATAACCATTACACTACTCGCACCTCATTGACTACTACAACCGAGATTTGCGAAGAGTGTGAGGAGGCAAAGGCTACTTCGGTCCCATCTACCTACAGCAACAACGGTAACAATAATAACAATGAAGCAAATGATTTTTCTAGTGGATCTTCGGGGGAGTCCTCTAACTCTGAGGGTACTTCCAATAATTCAGCCTCTAACGGATCTGAGAAGTCTGGTAATTCCAATGGCTCTAATGGCTCAAATGCCTCCGCTGGATCTAACGCTTCTAACAAAATTACCTCATCTGCTGCGACGATCCTTCAGGTTACTACCTCTGCACCATCTAGCACGGGTGTTAGTGTTGTTTTAAACGAGAACAACGGTGCCTCTTTCAGTGTTAGTGGTATGCTTACCGTTGTCACTATTCTTCTGGCTGGTCTTCAATTTATGTAATTAGCAATCCCATTGGTTTTATTTAAAAAGTTTTAAATTGCAGTTTATTGTAACATTATTATAAACCAGTTGTAATATGTACGTCTTTTTGAGATTATTGCTATTTTTAATCTGAAACATCTATTTAGAAGATGATATATATTGACTTGAAATGAGGAAATAAGAAGCTATAAATCCTTGGGTCGATATTAATACATTTTATTTTGATTCTTCCTGACCATTAAAGTATATACACACGTGTCTCATGGAGAATCTTATATCAAGAGCATAGCACTGATCAAACCGACAATAAATGTTGCGATTCTTCCAGTAACCAATGTTGCACTGCCTTGGTACTCCGATAGTAAATTAGTCGTAGAAGTAGCCAATTCAGAGGTCTGAATTGTGTTCTCAGATGGCTGCTTTGTTTCTTGGGAGACTACTTGAACCGTTGGAGGGGCAATAGTAACTGTTGACTCAGGAATCTCAACGTAAAAGTCCGTCTCAATAACCTCCTCTTCATTGCCGTTGGAATCGGTTGTGGTATATGTTCTGATGTGGGTGGAGTAGGTGGAGGTTACACTACCTGTGTAGTGTGTATAGAATGTCTCCGCAGTAGATATTTCTTCTTCTTGAGATACCGTATTGGGTGTAAATTCTTCTGCATCGACTGCAGTATCTCTATTCTCTGGAATTTCAACAATAATTTCGGTTTCTACAACCTCCTCCAGATTTCCTTCGGCATCAGTCGTCATAAATGTTGTAAGTTGGGTTAGCGTTGTTGTTACTGAGCCTGGGTAGTTGGTATACTCTGTGGTTGCCGTTGTTACAGTTTCCTCGACATCTGGTATCTCTACGATGTACTCAGTATCGATTACCTCCTCTACATTTCCTTCTGAGTCCGTTGTGTAGAAAGTGGTTAAGAAAGTGGAAAGAGTAGTTGTCTCAGTTACATCTCCTACAGTAAACGAAGTCGTTGCAGATGTAATTGTCTCCTCGGCGCTTGGGATCTCTACTATAACCTCAGTCTCTACTACTTCCTCCTCATTGCCATTTTCATCCGTTGTGTAATATGTGGTTAACTGTGTTTCTGTTGTAGGAGCAGTGACATCACCAAATTCAGTAGTGGTTTCAGCAATATACTGGGTTGTATCCGGTTCAGGAAGCTCCACCACGACTTCCGTTTCAATTACCTCCTCTTCATCACCGTTATCATCAGTCGTGAAGTATGTTGTGACATGAGTCTCCGTAGTTGGTTCGGGTACATCAGTAAACTCGGTCGTAGTCTCAGCAGTGAATTCAGTAGTTTCAGGTTCAGGAACCTCTACCACAACTTCTGTCTCAATGACCTCCTCTTCTTCTCCTTCTTCATCAGTCGTGAAGTATGTAGTCACGTGCGTTTCAGTCGTAGGTTCAGGAACATTAGTAAACTCGGTGGTAGTTTGGGCCGTGTACTCAGTAGTAGATGGTTCTGGTTCTTCAACTATCACGTCTGTCTCAATAACTTCCTCCTCATCTCCTTCATCGTCGGTGGTGAAGTAGGTAGTTACTTGTGTCTTGGTTGTTGGTTCTGGGACATTGGTAAACTCTGTTGTAGTCTCGGCTGTATACTCAGTAGTTTCTGGTTCTGGTTCTTCTACAACAATCTCTGTTTCGATCACCTCTTCTTCATCCCCTTCATCATTAGTACTTAAGAATGTCGTCACCTCTGTTGTAGATGTTGGCTCGACAATGTCACTGTCATAAACAGTGGTTATAACAAAAGTTGGCATGGTGACAGCGATAGTAGGAACAACTGCTTGGATATTCTCTTGGGTAGGAATGGCCTCAAGACTTGAGAAGTGGGATTGTGGTTCTTCGACATAAAATGTTGTCTCTGAGGTCACGATTCCATCTGAGCCAGTGTAAATACCAGTGGCAGTGGAGTAGGTTGTGGTTTCCTTTAAGTTAAGATCACCAGTTGTGAAAACTGTAGTAGCAATGGCAGTTGTAGCTGTAGCTGGGGTACCTGGAGTTTGCACCACATATATTGTCTCTGTAGTGATAACGTCGTCAGTTCCTGTGTACGTTGTGACAATGGTAGATTGAGTAGTAGTGTAGGTAGCTGTTCCCACTTCAAATGAGGTTGTGGTAGCCACAACTTCGTGGTCGCAGACCTGCTCGACATCGGAAAAGTAGGTGACGTACTTATCAAAGGTGTCGTGACGAACACCTTGTGGGTCAGTCCAAGTCATGTACAGTTTTCCGATACCACCTTGGTTGTAGTACACAATTCTCATTGGGTAGGCAAGACCCTCCTCCAGTGTAACAGTCACTGTGGAAGGGGCACCGGTAGCCCATTGGTCAATTGCATCAATTGACACGTCCTCCTCATTTGTGTCGATGTTGGCGTCGGAGTTACAGCAGCGGAAGGCGGAAGGGTTGGCGAAGAATAGCAGGGCAGAGTCATCCGTTCCCTCGAAGGAGAAGGTGTACTTACCAGTGGTCTGAGGGATGAAGTAACCCATATACTCGATAGTGAAGTTGGTGAGTGTGGTTGTGTAACCCTGGAACTCACCCCATTGAGGCCCGTTGTAGGCATTCCAGTCTTGGTAGAGGAAGTTGACATCGTAAATACCGTAGGTGGTGTGGGTTGGGGCGTTCAAGGTACTGTACAAGGACAACAGATATTCTCTGTTGTCGTACTCATAGGTGTACTGGGGGTGCAGGTAAGGGAAGAACCGGGCACGGAAACCTTCTGTGAACTGTGAACCTTCAGGTACCTTGCACGAATGGGTGACATCTGAGTCCAGGTTGACTCCCTGACCCAAGACGGGCGAAGCAACGAGGGCCAGCGTTAGCGATGTTAGCAGTGTGTGGATTAACATCAAGGTTGTTTGTTGTTTTGGTACATCAAGAGGAGAGGGTAACAATGAGAGTAGAATGCCAATTTCATCTTCAATGAAGCATAAATTTATATATTAATTGAGGAAGGGCATCCAAGATACCTTTCCCTACCATATTCTTGCCCAATATGGAATATGCTGCTGCCAATTCAGCAGCCACTATATCCCGTTTTAGTAACAGCTGATACCCCTTGGGGATGTTGCACCTGTATAGGAAACAAGGGGAATGCCATGTTGCCATTTGAAATGGTCGAACTGCCCCGAAGTTTCCGCGCAGCTCGCCAAGTACAACCTGCAGGGTTGGAAGCAGTTGTGCTACTTGCAGCCAGTAATACATGCAGTCAGCGGCAACGCCCAGTACGCTGAGAGGCATGCAGAACAATGTTGCTCAGGTACACAATGCCCGCACATCCAGGAGTGCATTCCTCCTTTCTGTAAATGCGCAGCAGCTCTCTGTCGTCGAGGCACATGTGTCAGATCTGGAAAGACAGAACCTGTGTCGTCGGGTGTCTCATGTCCGGCGGGGCCCAGACGCACCCGCACAAGCTCGCAGGATCGAAAACTCCGCGGAACGTTTCGCGGGTGCTGTCCTGAAACGGGACAAATGCCCAGACGCGGGCGAAGAAAAATCCAGGAACCAGGGCGGACAAGTTCCTGAGACAAACAGCGGAGGGCATTGGGACAAGCGCTGAGACGGCCAGGACATGTCACAGACATGTCGCAGACACGTCTATGAGACAAATGCCCAGACAAGTTGCGCACAGGACATTGGACAAACGTCCAGACAAGTCGTGGGGGTACATTGGACAAACGCCCAGACAAGTCGTGGGGTGTGCTATTCCTAGACATATCCGTCTCCAGGGCACTCACACATACACGTACTCCTCGATTGTTTCAACTGGTGGGAAGTATCGCTGTGACGACGTGCAGGAGAACTAGGTGACTATGTGGGCAATTTCGACCGCGCCAGATACCCTGTAATCTCTCGCGCGAATCTTGGAGTGTGTAATATCCCCCAGGTTCCGACTGGTGCAGTCTACCGCATTCACACGTGCTCAGAAACACCCAACTACCAGAAAATTTACCATAGTCAATATGCGCAGCAGAACCCCCGGCTAGTACCACCTCCACCCGCGAATCCGTTTCAAATTTGCAATTGTGGTCATTGTAAACGAAACCGCAACATTTCGCTAATTTACCATACACACACCGCAACACCAACTAATTAAACACCTACAGGCGGCACAAGTACATCACACACGCCGCAATACAACCACAAATTGTATATGCCACGCAGCCCGCAGGAGCCACAGAGCCCCGTCCCCCACGCAGTCAGCTGTCAGACGATGCACAACCACATGACGCCAAAAGCACGTGACCCAAAATTTTTCGATGCGTCTCCGAAATATAAAAATGTCGATGCTCTCAGTAGATCGCCTTCTTGATGCTCATCTCCAAGCTTTCGTTGGGTTACACCAGTTGCTTTAGCTCCCCAGTTCTCTGACCATGCGTTCCCACGACAATTTTGATGACCTTGTCCGCTTCTACCGGGTGCAGAATGCTTGTGTCCAGCTCAGATTTGCCGCAGAGGGCATCTTCAACGAAGGACTGACCAAAGCGGATGTTATCCAGATGAGGAAGCAGAAGAACAATGTCACCACTGCCATCCTGTCGAGTCCTGCGTCGAAAATCGCTTCGTTTCTCAAGGATGAAGAGAAGAAGCCTCTTCTCTCAAAGGCGTTCGAATACTACGACCTGGACACGAGCGGAACCACCTGTGACGAGTTCGTGTCACGCCCACTCCTGTTGCGCACCAGCGCCGCGGATATCTCCAGCATTGACCCGGATGTCCTCAAGACCCTCGGTGAGTCGTGGCTGAGGTCCATTGTGCTCCTAATTCTTTCGCAGCGCTTCCGGTTCGCCAATGGCGCTGCGCTCGACGAGCTCGTCGCCAAACTATTCAGCTCCGGCTGTTTTGCAGGCTGGTCCAAGGACGATCCTACCACTTATAACCTTCCTTCTTTCATGCACTATATTGGCGCCCTCACCCTGGACAGAGCCCGGGGCGGCTTCCAGCTGGAGGAAGTCAGGTGCTATATCGAAGCCAGGATCCAGGAAGACGCCCTCCGCATCAGCTCAGACCAGCACATGTGCAGAGGGCTGTATGCGAAGAACCCAAAGTTTCAGCTTATCAAGCTCTTGCCTGCACTGGGTGTGAAAGGGAATGTCAAGTTCTCCAAGCGCAACGCCGCTCCAGGTGCAGAAATCACTATCGATGTTATGCTCGACAACAAGTGTCTCGGTTCAGCAACCGGTCCTAACATGAGTGCTGCTGAGAAGAACGCCGCTGAGGTCGTTCTGAAGCTGTACCCCGACACATATGTGCCTGAAGCAAAGGTGCTTCAGCCAGCTGTCGCCGAAGGCAGTTCATCTGCTCACAAACCTAACAACTCTCTGAATAAAGCGCCCGCCTCTTCAGCCCAACCCGTCAAAAACAATACCCCAAGTTCCCCACCCAAGGGCGCTAAGAAGAGCAAACCTGCTTCCCCTAAGAAGGCTCCTAACAGCAATGCTGCGCCAACCCCAAAGACTACCAGACCACCAGCAAGTGCGCCGCCTCAAACATGTCCTCCTCTCTCTGTGAAGGGGAAGAACAAGCAGCTTGTGAAACGGCTCAATGGTCCCCCTGGGTCGCTCGACCCCTCCAAAGATGGCTATGTTCCACCAGGGGAGAGAACCTCCCGCAACAGCAACAGCAGCAGCAGAAGCAACAACAACAACAACAACAACTCCAGCAGATCAGGATCAACTTCCAGAAAAGATAAGTACAAGTGTATCATGGGCATCAAGGGTGTCGGACAAAAGGACCCGTATACTCTGCGCCTAAAGGAAAGAGAAATGGAGGCTAAGCTCAGGAATAGACCTCAGATAGATACTAATATAGCCTTCACGGGTAAGCCATCATTTGGGGACACTGATGACGAAGATGAGGACTCGTCCTCTGCCTTCGCAGTGACACGTATTAATCAGCCCACATATCAGAGACCCGTCACTGAGAAAAAGGGTAGACGTGAACCATGGAGGGATGATCCCGTACCGGCCATGAAACCAATCTCATATGAAGCTTTCGTGAAATATATGTCAGAGGGGAAGCCACAGCAACCATCAGAGCCAAAGCCAACTGCGGGGAATTCGAAGTACAACGGGAAAAGTATGCCTCCTTCGAAACCGCAATTGCGTATCGAGCCCGCTCCAGTTGCCGCTGCGGCTGACACAAATGCGAAGACTACTCTTTCAGCAAAGTCTGACAATATTACGCCCGACAAGGAGGCTGTAGGTAAATTAGCGGCCCTTGTTTCATCCAAGGGCATTGGTTCTGTTGAGTATTTCACCAAGTACGGAGGCCCTGGCAAGTTCCGCACAATCTGCAGACTTGCGAACGATCCCTCTCATATTCTAGCTGAGTGTGAAGGGAAATCTAAAAGCATGGCGGAGGACCTCGCGGCAACGATCGCTCTTCTCAACGAGAATTTCTGAAGCGGATGGCATAAACATGCACCTACGGGTGTAGGTCTGGCATTGCAAATTAGGATCTAATATATAAGTTTGTACGTATCATACGCTCGTTCTGAGAAGTTTTATTAGCAAGTGCCCCACAGGTCCTGCATTGCCATGACGGAAGTTGTGATTCCACATAGACCAACGATGCTGCCGTACACCGTGGCATAGTGGAGGTATGTGGAGACGACGTAAGAGTCAAGCACGTCCCATATGATTTTACGAATGGCTCTGTGCCTTGTTCTATAGCGCGCGGTGATTTGTGCCTTCTGCTCCTTCCTTGTTGGATCCTTGTCGCACATCTGCACAATGCCTAGGTTGATTCTGATGTCAACACTCAGTGCAGACAACCAAAACAGGTTAGTGAACTTGGGGAGAAGCACCATGGTCATGTCATTGCTTGGTATCACGTTCAACATGCGCAACAGCACCAGCTGGTCCAGGCCAAGGTAGAGCATGAAACATATGTGTTTGAGAGTTATGAGCCCGTAGTTCGCAGCCTTGTGCTCTCCTGTGATCTGATTTAACGCAACTCTGCCGTGACTCAGCGGCTTGAAGCACCTCAGAACCTTGCGTATTATAAGCACCTGCACCTTGAGCTGGCTCAGCAGCGGGCTTCCTGGCCACCAGGCAAGCACCAGTACAATCAGGAACTGCGTGAGCCGCAGCAACTTTTCCCTGGAATCTGTCTTGTCCACAAAACGGAGGAAATGGTCCATAACTGAGGTCATTGAGTGGTTTGGGCCTGCTGTTGTGCTTTATTGACGGTACTTCAAAGTGTCAGTATGAGACCGAGATATTCAACCGGCGATGCCCAGTAAATAACACGTGGCAGGGGGAGTGGGACAACTTTAAAAGGTAAACTGTCTATGGAGTGCAATTGCCCAGCAGCAACACAGTGTACCTGTTTTAAGTGCTATATCGAGTAAACACGGCGTTAAGTAACTTAAATAATTACAGATTTATATATATTTTTGATAATGGGGAATTTGAAAACAGTCCAGCACTGCCTAAACATGTAAACAAATCCGCAAAGGTGATATCGCCAAATAACACCACAACTCGACAGCCACCATGCACACATATCACAGTCACTAATATAACCACCAACCATTGACTACCTGGCCATTACTGTCCATTCTCTGCCTGTCACAGCACCACGTGACCGCAAATAAAAATTTCGCCGCACTGAAAAGAAGCACAAACGACAGCGTCACAGCCCTCGATGAGCACAACAGGAGCAGGAAGAGGATATACCCACCACACAGCGCATTTATCATTTCACACATGACTTCTTTGGTTATTCCAGGCGACCGGATCAGCGTTGACCCCGAGAGACCCGTCCAGCTGGGCCCTGGGATGTACTGCGACCCTCGCACGCAGGACATCGTCCCCGTGAACGCTGGTGTTTTGCACATTTCTGAGTCCAAGAGGGGCCAGACCGTGTATGTGGACTACGACTCGAAGAGGTACACGCCCGCCGTGGGCGACCTCGTTGTGGGAGTCATCACTGGCGCGTTTGCAGACAGTTACAGGGTATCGCTGGCGAGCTTTTCGACGCCCGTGTCCCTGTCGTACATGGCGTTCCCAAACGCTTCTAAAAAGAACAGACCCACGCTGGTGATCGGTGACCTCGTGTACGCCCGCGTGTGCACCGCTGAGAAGGAGCTGGAGGCGGAAATCGAGTGCATGGACTCCACTACCGGCTCCGAGTCCGGCTTTGGCCTGCTGGAGAACGGCACCGTCGTCGAGGTGACGCTAGGGTTTGCCCGTCACCTGCTGTTCGACGACGCTTTCCCGCTACTGAGACTGCTGGCCCAGCACTGCAAGTTCGAGATTGCCATCGGTGTCAATGGAAAGATATGGATCAAGACAGAGGAGGTCAAGGACACCATCGCATGCTACAGGTCCATCAAGGACTGTTGTGGGAAGCCCCAGGAGGCTTTCGAGGAGATCATCAAGCAGCATTTCAAGACAGTGACAAACACCGTAGAGGAGTAAGGTCCCCATTTACATAGCACACATATAAACACCCTCATTATATAATATTGTACCATAACTTTGCAAGTCTGTCCATTTGTCGAGTGTTTATATAAGAGGTGAAATTTTTCACGATGGGCATCGCAACACAAATGCTATGACAACGACAAACAACGGGTGAAAGGGACAACATAGACCACTCGAAACGCTCACAAACTGTCATGGTGGATCCTCTAGTCAACCCCACGCTCTCGTCGCTCGAAAACCGCAAGAACAGGCAGCAGCGGAAGCTGAAGTACGCCGACATGGCTGTGCAAGGGACAAACAACTCGTCCATCGCCTCCAAAAGGTCGGTAGAGGGCATATATCTGTCTAAATTGGGCGCTAACAAGAGCGTCGATGAAGGACCCAGTGGCAAGTCCCTCGAGTACTTCAAATACTTTGTGCCTAAGATGGTCAGCAGGTCCCCATGCATTAACAGGGGCTACTGGTTGAGACTGCACGCAATTCGTTCCAAACTAGAGTCGATCAACAGCTCGACAGACAAAGAAATCATGGTGGTGAACCTTGGCTGTGGATTTGACCCACTGGCATTCCAGCTGCTTGATAAGGAGAATGCGGATAGCCAGCTGTTTCTTGAGAAGTTTTCGTTCCTGGATATTGATTACTCAGACTTAATGCAGAAGAAGATACAGATTATACAGCAGGAGACTGAGCTTTCTAGCATCATCGGTTTTGACCAGGAATCTTTAAGCGCTAACAGAGATGCTCTCACATGCGATAAGTACTACACAAGGCCGTGCGATCTCAACAACACCAAGAGCTTCGATGCGCTGATCAACTCATCAACGGACCTGCCACAACTGCACGACCCAAATGTCGTGAAAGTGTTCATAGCCGAGGTTTCACTCGCATACATGAAATCTGAGTTAGCTGACCGCATTATCGAGTTGTGTTCAGGTTTGCAGAATACCCATTTTGTAATGCTTGAACAGTTGATTCCACAAGGACCATATGAGCCATTTTCCAAGCAGATGTTAAAACACTTCAAGAATAACGACTCGCCTTTGCAGTCTGTTACAAAGTACCAAACCATCAAATCGCAGCAGGAAAGATTCCAATCCTTGGGCTTTGAAAATGTTAATGCAGGAGACATGTTACAGCTGTGGAATTCTGTTTCGAAAGAAATGAGAGACAAAATTGATTCCATCCAGCCATTCGACGAATTGGAGGAGTTCCATTTGTTTTGCCACCATTACATTATCTGTCATTCAACAAATGATAAGAAGTTTGAATTTACCAGTAATTATAAGTTTGAACCACAGACATCGTTGGAAACTCTCGAGATAGACTACTCGGTCAAAATCGAGCCTTTGTCATCTGATTTAAAAAGGACATTTGGCAGTTCCGTTCTCACGGACAATGGAAGTATACTTTACCACGGTGGATGCAATCCTAACAGAATCAACGACACTGTTTGTATTAGCGATGATCTGCAAGAGTTTACTACACTAGAAAAACCTTCGGTTATCCCACCCGCCAGAACATGCCACACATGGACCAACGTTGACGGCATGTGTGTACTCATTGGCGGACGTAATGCACCACATAAGCCATATTCAGACACTTGGATATACGACCCAGAACTTTCTACCTGGTCAGAAGGGTCTCCGCTCCCTGAACCAAGATTCAGACACTCTGCAGTCGCGATTGGTAACAGCAAAATTCTAATATTCGGCGGCAAGACAACCGGCAGTCCATTCATCATCTACAATGCTAAGTCAAACAAATATGAGGACTGCACTTATGAAGGGGGTGTAACAGAGCTTGTGTCGGTGATTTCACCTTCGATGTCGTATGATCTCGAAAGTGGCCAGGGTGCTATTATTGGTGGCATGGATGCTACTTCCAATACCGTCTCTCCCGTGCTACACCTGTTCTCTGTTGACAATGAGAGTAATACCATCACCAGCAGACGCGCGATGTCTCATCCTTTACTAGCAAGATACGGCGCGCAATGCTCTCATATCAGTTCAAGCAAACTCCTAGTCGTTGGCGGCACATCACCCGACAGGTTATTTAATGATCAGACCAGCATCGTGGTGGTAGATACCGAGAACTCTAGGGCCGACTCCGTCTTGATCCCAAAAGATATCTGGGAGGAACATGCAGTGTGTCTCGTTGGTACTTCTCTGCAACGCATAAGCAATACACAGATGGTGCTACTTGGAGGAGGCGTGACTTGTTACGGGTTTGGCGCTATATCTAACTCCTCTTTGCGCATCACTATCGCGTAGAACAGCGCAAATATTCACCTACGTCTTAATTCCACTTTTATATATTTTAAGCATTCATTATTCCAGTAATTGCCAACAGGCCGGTTTCGCACACCTCCGCTAACCGCTGAAGTATCGAGACGCACAGTGTCAGACGCGGAACGCCAATTGTACGCCAATTTGCTGACGCGCGCGCAGCGACTTTTTTGTTTGGCGGCAGAACGCAAATTGCGGCGCGCACTTTCTGCGACGTGCAAAATTCACGACAACGTGATGATGAGAGGGCGCAGAAGCCCTTATTCAACAAGGCAGCACACGTCCAAAGGAAGTAGTCAGCGAAAGTGGTACCAGTCAACCATACTAAGTTCACCAAGGCGAGTGTTTTCTGTTATTGCTCTTACGCCATTTTTGCTATAGATCCAAGGGACCGCGTTTGAGGAGTACATTTCTGATTTTGGTACTAGAACATTCAGCACGGCTCGCAAAGTAAAGAGAAATGGTTAATTTGAATCTGAGCCAGGTGGATGTGTTCCACCGTAAGGGGAAATCCGCGGTTGCTGAGGATATCCCTCCAGAGGACGACGTCGATGCGTCTGAGTTCGAGGACTACGAGGAGGCTCCTAAAAAGGTTACCAACAGACGACCCAGAGAGGACAAATTCACCCAGCAACGTTTGGCTGCCATCAACCCTGTTCTGACACCACGTACTGTGCTGCCACTATATGCTCTGGTGGCTGTTGTTTTCGTTATTGTGGGTGGTTGTTTGCTGGCCGAGTCTGCCAAGGTCGACCAGGTCAAGATATACTACCAGGATTGCATGGCTTACGCCAGCCAGACAGACTTTGTTGACATGAACAGCACAGACTACGATTTCTTCTTCCACAAGAACAAGACCTTCAACACCCCTCCTCAGTGGAAATGGATCGATGATCCCAGCGATGACTTTGACGAGCGCGGCACATGCCAGATCCGCTTCACCATCCCCACGGACATCAAGAGCACCGTTTATGTCAACTACATGATCGAGAAGTTTGCTGCCAACCACAGACGTTACGTACTGTCTTTCAGTGAAGAGCAGCTGAACGGTGAGGCCGCGGGTTACGACGTCGTGCACGAGCGTTCGGGTATTAACTGCAGACCTCTAGCTCGTAACTCTGAGGGTAAGCTGTACTACCCATGTGGTCTGATCGCGAATGCCATGTTCAACGACTCCTTCCCTATGGAGCTGGGCAACGTCAACGATCCTTCTGCGAACTATTCCCTGACCAACCAGGGCATTAACTGGAAGTCAGACGGTATTAGATTCAAGAAGACCAAGTACGACCCCTCGGATATCGCGCCTCCTCCATACTGGGAGAAGAAGTTCCCAAACGGCTACAACGAGACCAACATCCCAGACGTTCACACGTGGGAGGAGTTCCAGAACTGGATGAGACCAGGTGCCTTCGATAAATCTACAAAGCTCATCAGACGCAACCAGAACGACACATTGGCCGCGGGCACATACCAGATTGACATTGGTCTCCACTGGCCTGTGAAGGAGTATAACGGCAAGAAGGCCGTGTTCATCACTCACGGCTCCTCTATCGGTGGCAAGAACGAGTTCCTCGGCGAGATCTACCTGATCGGAGGATGCATATGTTTTGCCATGGCGCTGGTGCTTCTTTCTACATGGCTGCTGACAGGTCGCAAGATCGCCGATCCAAATGCGCTATCCTGGAACAAGCGCACGTAAGACACATGCACCCACCACCACAAATGCACTCACATTCACACACCTTCTTCTACACAATTAGCAGCGGTATTACAAGGACTACCGCCTTCTCCTTTTGTACAATAACATATATTTATACATATATTTACGTCAACGTAAAACCGTCAATGTCCTAAAGAACACAAGCGCACATATAATAGAGTTGGGTTAACCCTGCAACCGGGCCATCACTGTCATGAGACACAAACTTCGTGACACTGCCACAAACGTCCTCTTGTCCCAGGACATTGCAATTGGGGTAAAGTCCTGTTTTTGGAAGGACATTGTCCATGGAACACACCCAAGACTTTGTCACTATGTGCTCCACCCCTCCGCGGGTTCTCTGCGACAATGTCCCTCCCATTTGTCTCTCCTACCTGGCCACCCAATTTCGCAGGACATTTCAGGACACACCCAAAGCACGACCCAAACTCGGGCGTGCCACAGAAACATCCGCACAGGGTGTCCAACCCATATCTGCAACACCCGTACACCTAGATAGCTCGCTAAGTGACTCACTTAACGGTCACACTTTTAGCGCGTTTGTGCGCACGGCCTCAAATTTGCGCTGCGGCCGCAAATTTTGGCTGCTGCGCCAAATTGGCACCGTATAAAAGGCGTCCCGTCCAGCAGTATACCGTTAAGTGCAAGTAACTGCGACACTAGTCATTTTCTTTTTTTACCTTATTTCAAGGACTAACCTTTAAGGAAGCAGATCAATTAACCCTAATTACCCAAATAAACCCTTTATTAAGGTCCAATTAAGTAATTGCAAGGGAATACTAACAAGAAACAACACATATACAAAATCCATCGCAATGCTGCAATCCAACACCCTCAAGAGATGCTTCTCGTCCACCGCCATTAAGCGCGTAGGCCAGGAGATCTTCAACGACACCAAGTTCCAGGTCACCACGTACAACAGACCAAATGATCTGTGTATTACCCGCGGTGCCAATGACGTGCTGTACGACGACGTCAACGGCAAGCAGTACATCGACTTCACTGCCGGTATCGCTGTCACTGCCCTGGGCCACTCCAACCCCGAGGTTGCCGACATCCTGAACACCCAGTCCCGCAAGCTGGTACACTCCTCCAACCTGTACTACTCCCCAGAGTGCCTGGAGCTGAGCGAGAAGCTAGTCGACAAGACTAAGGCCTTCTCTGGCCAGTTCGATGCCTCCCGCGTCTTCCTGTGCAACTCCGGTACCGAGGCCAACGAGGCTGCGCTCAAGTTTGCCAAGAAGCACGGTATCAAGAAGCACGGAAGCAAGAAGCAGGGCATTGTTGCCTTCCAGAACTCGTTCCACGGCAGAACCATGGGTGCTCTGTCCGTCACCTGGAACGCCAAGTACCGTACCCCCTTCGGTGACCTCGTTCCAAACGTCTCCTTCCTCAACATCAACGACGAGCTGACGAAGCTGCAGAGTTTCATCCACTCCAACCACGAGCAGATTGCTGGTCTGATCGTCGAGCCAGTCCAGGGTGAAGGTGGTATCTTCCCTGTGCCAGCCGAGACCCTCATCGGTCTGTCGCAGGTTTGTAAGGCAAACGACGTTGCCGTTATCTACGACGAGATCCAGTGTGGTATCGGCCGTACCGGTAAGCTCTGGGCCCACTCCTACCTACCAAAGGAGGCTCACCCAGATATCTTCACTGCTGCTAAGGCTCTGGGCAACGGTTTCCCAATTGCCGCCACCATCGTCAATGAGAAGGTCAACAACACTCTACAGGTCGGTGACCACGGTACCACCTACGGTGGTAACCCTCTAGGTTGCGCTGTCGGTAAGCACGTCATTGACACCATTGCCAATGAGCAGTTCCTGGCCCAGGTCTCTGCCAAGAGCGAGATCTTCATGGACAGACTGCAGAAGATCAAGGCCAAGCACCCAGAGCACATCAACGATGTCAGAGGTCTTGGTCTGATGATCGGCTGTGAGTTCAAGGAGTCTCCAGCTGCCATCGTCGCCAAGTGCAGAGAGATGGGTCTGCTGGTCATCACTGCAGGCAAGACCACCGCCAGATTCGTCCCACCTCTAACCATCACTGAGGAGAACATCCACAAGGGTCTGGACATCTTCGAGAAGGCCGTTGCCGAGGTTTACGCTTAGAGCTCGGTGTGACCATTATATAACTTTCGCATACATGTAGACTAATAGAATAATATAACGATAAGAAGCAGATGCAGGAGTGTGGGTGTATTCCAAATGGAAGTATTCGTGGGAAGAGGTTATGGAAAGCATCAGAGGTGTTGATATAATTCAAATATTTTTTGAATAACAGATATTGAGAGGATCTATGAGGCAATACATGCTGGCACACTATAGAGACTTAGCGATATAGAGTGAATAACATGTGTATGAGACAATTGAGCCTTTAACATTATGATAGTTGCGTTGTAGAAAGTTTCGAAGTGCCATTACTATATACCTACATATTTATTTCGTGAGGTTAAACATCGGTAACAAGCTATTGTTCCGCTAGAATGATATATATATTACATATACGCGGTGTTTAATATACTCTACAATATTGAGACAGTACATGAATTCACCGACATTGTACCTGAAAAGAATGAAACGAAACGTAAATGTCTTCTCAATCGCTGTTGGGTATTGGTGCAATAGATGACTTGTTGATACAATGCAATCATAATATGATACAACGAATGTATTAATTTATGCGATACACCAACAACCTGGTATAATACATTGCTGTTTACAGAAACGTGTATTGATACAATATAAAAAAGAATCGAAGTCTGCAACCAAGAGTTAAACACTGCGTACTTGCAATAATGCAATCGCACTATCAATCGTCTTCCTCCCTCGTCCGTTTAACGTAGTGTTATAAGTGTTATATATAGCATGCACTATGTAACTAGATATGGGTTGTATGTAGCGCGGTTGGCTTCGAAGGAGCAAAGGAAAGGTGTGTGTTTCCGTGCCGGTGCGAGTGTGGGTGGGTGACTGGCGTAAATACCAGGGCGGGGTAGTTTATTATTGCTGTTCTCGTGGGAGAGCTATCTTACAGAGTGATGGAAGGCTGGGCGTGTCTGTCGTTGGCGGTGGAGTGTGGGTAGAACTCTAGCAGACCGTCCTCGGTGAGCTTCAGGACCTGCTTGAACTTGGCGCCGATCTTGGTGAGTGGCTCCTTGTCCTCGGACTTGGTCCATAGGGCGAACTTGTTACCGCCCTTTCTGATGCTGAGGACGACACCGTTGATCTGGGAGTCGTCCTCGTCGATGGTCTCGCCGATCACGGCGAGGAGGGTTCTGAGCCACAGCTCGTCGATGTCGGAGCCGCGGCCCTTGAGCTGGAAGGACCACTTGCCTCCCTTGGAGTTGGCCTGGTCCTCCCACTCTGGTCTGATGTCGTTGCGGAAGACGTGGTAGTCGGACTTGAGAGGCAGCTCGTGTGGCTCTGGGATGTTCTGGACGATGGCCCAGAACTCCTCGACGGTCTCGAATGTGGTGACTGGGCGCAGCAGGTCGGACCAGGACTCAGACTTGTCGACGGCGGGCTTCGTGTACCACAGGGTCCACTTGGTGTTGAGGGGGTGCTTCACCTCGAACGACTTTGGGTCGGTCAGCACGGTCTTTGGGGCGTCGTCGCTGACGGTGACGTTTTCCAGCTTTTGAGAGACTTCTTCAACAGACATTGCAACGGGAAGTAAAGTGGTACGGGTTGGCTATGGTGAGTCTGGGCCTGCAAATTGAACAGAACACGCATAAACAACTGCAATAATCGCTCTCAAATAGCACTCCCACTACTCTAATATCACACCCACCAAGGGCTTAGCATCGACACAGCGGGACACTGCGGGTGAACAATCCGAGGACACCCAGCGTCCGTTGCTCGCCAGCACAACCCAGAACCGCACACACAACGGCAGAACGACACACAGCAGCGTACCAAACGCGCCCAGAGCACCAGAACAACCGGCCCGCACTCACACGCCCGCACAGGCGGCCACCAACGACCATCGCAGCGCCAGCACCTCTGCCAGCACCAAACAAGTGAAAAATTTTTCCTAGTCGGACAAATGTCATTATGGACGGGAGTCACGTGATAAAAGTCACGTGCCACATAATAAAGTCACGTGATGGAGTTTATTGGGGAATAGCCGCCGAGCACAACCAATGGATATCATGTCCCTGGAGACGTCTATAACTCCACGAGTTGTGCGGTATACTCTCGAGATCCGTTAGATTTCCTAACTGTCCGCAGTAGTGCGTTTTCTGCACTGTCTGCGTCTGCCAGAGGCAGAGCGGCTATTCGTAAGTGGAGGTAGCGGCTGTTAGTAAGTGAGGTAGAGTGGAGGTGTGAAACCAACCGAAGAACTGTAGTATACTCACAAATGATTGGGGTGCAATACACACACCAGATAACACGGTTTCTTCTGTGTATCTCTTTTGTCCTCTGTATAATTGTTGCATGTTCTCTCCAGGAGAAAAGTTTTCCTCCAACTCCCAAAAATAATGCTTATATATATATATATATATAAATAATGGAGCAATAATATATGCAATTGGAGAAAACACAAATTCTCATATATTTAGGGTGCTGGGACATCCCGCGGGGCACGTAGACATCGCCTCGTCCAGGAACCACTCCCGGAAGCACTCGAAGTGGCCCTCGTGGCCGCACTCGAGGACGCCCATCGCCAGTCTTGTCACCGGCCGCTCGCAGAAGACGCACAGGCTTCCCGGCTTCTTGCAGTTGTCACAGTACCAGAACCCGAAACGGCTGCCTGGTGCTGTTTGGTCCTGCCTTGCCAGCCGCTCTTTCGACGCCTCGTTCACAATCAACTCACCGCACCGCTCGCAGAACAGCCGGATATCAGACTGCTCTCCCTCGGGTCCCAGGATATCGTCCCAAGCGCAGTACTTCAGAAGTGCAGTTGCGATCTCGAACAGTTCGTAGCGGTGCAGCAGCGAGATAAACTCCGCCACGCTGCTCTTCACAATGTGCAGGGGCGCGATGTGGTACACGTCCTGGAACAGCAACATGATCGACACCGAGAGGAGGATGTTGCCGGTCTCCGCTGCTTGCTCATAAATCTGTTTCAAGATCGTCTCGGTGTTCCACGGTGGCTGTCTCACTCCGTCCTTCTTGGGGCCGTGGAACCTGTCCCAGTCCCGGGACCTCGCCAGTTCTCCAGACTTCAGGCCCTGGGCACTCTTCAGCACATCGTCGTACGAAAAGGACTCGTTGATCGTAGGGACCATGTTCTTGGTGTCTGAGAGGCGCTTGAGGAATGGCATGTGAGGGATCGTTGACGAACTCTCTAGGGACGATACTTTGCTGCGCGGGCTGTGGGCGTCAAACGACGAGGAGTAGAACCGGGGGAGACCGCGACTGTTGTTGCTCAGACTGGGCCGCAACCCTTCCTCACCGAGGTTCTCGAGGGGAGAGTGCGCATCCGACATGAATGTGTCGATGAATGAGAGTCGCTTTGACCGGTTTTGCAGTATCGGTATACCCTTTTCAGGTTTCGCATCTTCGTCTTTAGTCTCCTCCTCGTCCTCTTCTTCTATACTATCTTCGTTGATGGCGGACCCATTGATTCCGAGTGAGTCCTTCGACGAAGCATTCGTACCCTTCCCGGCCTCGCCGCTATCGGAGATGTTTGGTGGTGGAACTGCACTCAGGTGGCCAATACTATCATCGCTTCGCGCTAGTCGGCCCTTGGCTTCCTCCCTCAGCTTCTGGATGGCACTGTGTGCAGACAGCTCCGGTTCAGACTCGTCGGAGGGAGACCTGAACGGCTGTGGGTGTTCCTCAACAAACGACGACGTACCAATGCTCTCGTTGAAGTGGCTGTACTCGGAGTTCATACTCTGCTTGCGCATGTTGGCCCGAGTGATAGTACGGTCGTCCACTACGGAGGACCGCACAGACACCGAGTCGTCGTACGTCGGCTCCGCATTCTTCGTCATCTCCTCCGCAGCTTCAGGTACCATCGAGTCCATCTTCTTGAGGTCCCAGAGAATAGTGTCACGGATCAGCACCCACACTTTGAAGTTCAGCAGGTCATTGATACTCGCGTACACCGAGGCATTGTGGCTAGCAACAGACACGAAATCCACAAGCAGCAGCATCCGCTTCTCGAACTTTGTTCTCTCGCTGTCGTCATTTGTGGCGGGAGTGTCGCGATTGCCCTTGCTTTCGGACTTCTCGCTGACGCTCCCGTTCTCTACCATAGAGTTGGAAGCGCCTCTTGACATAGCCTCGGTCAGATTGCTGCTGTGTTTGCTACTGCGTTCGTTGTTTAGTGAGTCCTGGTAGTTTGACCTCGTTCCCGTGTTCGGTGTCGTCGTGACCCCAGTCTCAGAGTTCTTGCGCTCTGTGTCACCTTTCTTGTTGATGAGGTTCGTCCAGGTACCGTGTTCCGACAAACCAAACTTCTTCATTAGGTCTCTTTCGGTGTTGTCGTTCTCATCGGGAAGTTTGGAGCTCGCCGCTGTTTCGTTGTCAGCCATATTATCGGCATTGATGCCCCGCCCTGTATTCAACAGGTCGTGCTCGACTGAAAATTCCAGCTCCCTTGCCAGGTACTTGAACACTTCGATGGGTGACTCCTGCAGCTTTGCAATGCTCTCCTTGTCAATTTTCTTGTTCTTCTTCAGACTCTTGAGTTTGGATATCTGCTCAATCCGCATGCTTCCCACGATCTTGGGGAAATCCATCGTCACAACAATCGGCGATTCAATGGCCAGTGCAGTACTGTCATAAGACACACCTATTGCGGCATTCGAAGAGTTGATCGATGGTGCTGACGAGATCGGTGATGCTGTGAAGCTCTTGGTCATAAACGTAGAGTTCTTCTTGAATAGCGAGGGTCTTTCCTGAGGAGTCTGTGGAGTTGGTGCTATCGGTGGAGGAGAGTTTATACGCTTCGCACTCAAGTCTAGCTGGCTGACACTTGCATTGGAGACCAGAGGAACCGTGGAGTGCAGCTCGCTCGACCCTTCTGCCTTGCCAAAATATGGGTTGTTGACATCGTACGTACCCGCGTCCTGGTTGAGGAACAGCAAGCCGTTTCCTTCAATGTCTCGCCACGTGGTGACAGTCTTGGTCAGATTCTCGAGCACCGTGGGCTCCTTTGTGAGGTCCCATCCATTAATTCTGTTGCTCTTATCGATCGTGAAAATATTCTCCTCGTCCCACCAGACAAGTCCCAGTGACGCTGCCGGCGTCTCAAGCATGTTACGGGGCACATACTTCCTAGCAAGGGAGTAAATACCCACCTGTGCCTCGTCACCCATAGATGAAATCGCCAGGAGCGAGTTGTGGGGTTCCTCATTGTAGGCTGGACAAAACTTGAGCTTCGTGATAGGCGATCCAAAGTTGATGGTGGTTTCCGGGAACACCGAGGGATTCATCGTTGTGGTAAATGAGTTGTTGTTAGCAAGGGATGACTGCTGTTGTTGTGTTGCATCTCTCTCATTCCCCACGTACCACAGACAGCACTTACCATCCCTACCGCCCGTAACCACGTAGTCGAGGTTGGGGTGCCAGTTAAGGCACAGTCCAGGCCCCGTGTGAGCATTGATCTTCCTCTCGAACTGCTGGGGCTGTCTCATGTCGAACTTGAGCAGGACACCAGAGTCATGGATGGAGCAGAAGTTGTACCCTGCATTGGACCGGAAGGCCGGGCTAGGTGTCACTGCTGGCGAGGTTGCGGCAGACGCTGCAGCTGAGGCAGCCGCCGAGGTCGCAGAGGAGGAGGTAGTGTCGCTAATGGGACTCCCGAAGGAGTAGCTGGGCATCCACTTGATGTCCCTAATGGACTCGTACGACGTTGTAATGTTGATGTCGCTGCGGGTCTGGCTCTTGAGGTTGTTGGCCCTGAGATCCCAGATCTTGGCGCAGCCATCCTGTCCACCAGAGATGATCAGATTTGGCTGCACCATGTTGAAATCGAAACTGTTGACAGAACGTTTGTGCTCGTTCAAGGAGGTAACTAGCGGACTGGTGACGGTATCGCTCGTCGGCTTATTGATATCGAACACGGATATCGAGGTAGAGTTGGCGCATAGTGCGACGTAGTTGTTGCGACTCTGGAAGCCACTCTTGACGTCGGATATGGTACTGAACTTAGCCTGTCTGTTACGTCTTGCGGCAAACATGGACGGTTGGCCAGTTCTTGAGTGGGAGCCAGCGCCAGACTCCGGTCTCGTCACCTCGTGAACCAGCCGGATGGACCGGTCCTCGCGATTAAAGCGGTAGACGCCGATGTGGCTCTTTCCAGCACACACCAGCGAGTTAGCGAGTGGGTCGTTGATCTTGTCGATACTGGCGAGCTCCCTGTCAGCCAACGTACTAAAGATGAAACCCGAATCGCCCTTGGAGGAGCCGTATTGCTGTGATTTGCGCATATTACTGCTCCTGCGGCGGTGAAAACCGGCATCACTGCCTCCAGACTCGTTCAATAGACTCCCAGGGGCCGCATTGACGCCATTGAACGTATGGCGAGGAACCAGACCGGGTCTAGCACCCATTGTGGGCCCGTTTGGGCCTCCTTGTCCGCCCAAATGAGGCGAAAGCGACTGTGAAGACGGTTGTTCGAGGTGGTGTGTGATCCTTACGGGTGCCAGGTACCCAGATCTCGACCCAGACAGTGTCTGGCGCAGCTCAGGACGCACCACAGGACTCGGTGTCCCGTATATGGACCGTCCTTTGGGCAGCGAGCCTGCTGGCGAGTGGTATGCCCGCTCCCGGCGTGGCGGAGAGCTCATGTTGCTCATATCTGCGCAGTATAGTTGTGTTGAGATGGCACCGGCAGTCAGACAGCGGTATCCAGCGGTTATACCCCCCTTTCACTCTCCCAGGCAGTCCTGAGCCATTATTGGTTACAGCCGAAACTTCCTTCAAATTTGAGCGGAAGGGATTAATTTACCTCATCGAGGCGTTTTGGCGCTGTTGTGGGTATAAGAGAGGTGCAAGTCGGTACTTTGAGGTCGATATAGCGCTGTACTGATAGACCCAACGCTAATTTCTGACTTTTTTGCTTTGTTTTGGGTGATTATTGCTTCTAGTCGCTGATTTGATACACGCTTATTAATCCGGGATGGGGTTGCACGACAATATTGATGGTAAATGGGAGGTGAACTCCGCTGAAGAGAGTGGGGCACCTCTCCACGAGGTCTCAGATGACCTCCCGCTGATGGGGGATGATTCTGTGGCCTCTCCGGAGTCTTTTGAGCTCCTGGAGAGCGAAGACCCGCTGGGCGACGGGACCCTGGGGTCCCTGGACTCCCAGATGGACCCTTCTGAGAACCCTCACGATGGCTCAGACCTCACGAAGACAGTAGAGTGGCGCGGGCACAAGATCCGGTTGTACCCGCTGGACTACCGCAAGATCCCGCTGGTTAAATGGCAGATTGCGACGTGCTACGTCATGTTCATGGTCTTTGGGTTCAACGACCAGTCGATGGGGACGCTGCTGCCTACGGTGATGGAGTACTACAATGTCACAAAGGTTCAGGTGTCAAACATGTTCATTGTGCAGCTTTCTGGTTACGTCTGTGCGTCGCTGCTGACGGAGAAGATATACACGCACAGCGGGATGCGCGGCTGTATGCTGCTCTCGGCGCTGTTGTGCATAGTCTTCTTCCTCGTGCTGATGTCGAAGCCGGTCAACTTCCCGGTGTTTATGTTCTGCTGCTTCCCACTGGGGCTGGGCATCGGTATTCTCGACGCCTCGTGCAACGTGCTCATGGGCAACATGCTGGTGCATAAGAATGAGCTCATGGGCATCATGCACGCTGTTTATGGCTGTGCTGCCATGCTGACTCCACCACTTGTCGCACACTTTGTGGAGTGGGGCCACTGGTCCATGTACTACGTGCTGCCATTCAGCATTGCGGTTTTGGGCGGCATACTCACGATCCCCAGCTTCCGGTACGAGACCGGCGCCAAGTATGCGTATGTCTTGGAGCAAGAGGCTAATTCCGGGGAGGGTGCTTCACAAGAATCGAAGGAGACGTTCACACAGCTCATTCGCATGCCTGCCATCCTGCTTTACGCACTCTTTCTGTTCGCGTACATCGGCGGCGAGATCGCGACGGGTGTCTGGCTCTACACGTACTTGCTCGAGACGAAGTCTTCAGACCCAATTGCGATGTCCTATGTCGCTGCTACGTTCTGGGTCGGCCTCACCGTTGGAAGACTTGTCCTGGGATTTGTCACTAAGCGTGTGTTTGCCAATGAGTACCGCGCCTGCCGCGTCTACAGTCTGCTGACCGTTGGGTTCTACACCGCCTGGGTCGGTATCGGATTTGTAAACAAGAGCAGTACCTCCTACATGTTGCTGCTGTCGCTGATAATGTTCGGCTGTGGCTTCTTCATCGGTCCACTGTTCCCCTCAGCGAGTATCGTCGCTGTGCAGGTGCTACCCAAGAAGCTGCAGATCAGCGGTGTGGGCATTGCTGTCGCGCTTGGCGGATGTGGCGGTGCATTCCTGCCTTATATGTCGGGTATCCTGTCGCACTGGGTCGGTGTACAGTGGATCCCCACCTTCTGTTGGATCATGGTTGCCGCATTCACGGCAGTGTGGTTTTCATACCCACATTATATTCATGGTCACGACGAGTATTTGTAGGCGCGGTTATGTACCTAGGGTTTAATATTATTCATTTGCTGGAGGCTGTGCTGTGTGAGGAGTAGCAGGTGCTCGTGAGATTGCACGATCGATATCTTGCGCGGTTCAGTGTGGTGGCATCCACTTGTGGTTATGTGATATGCCACGATAAATTCAATATCGAGGAATATTCGCGGTTCGTTCACCTAGTTGTTCAGTTCAATATAGTACAGGAGAAATTGTTTTACTAGGGCTGTGAGAGCTGGACAGTGTATTCAGGTCCTACGTCAGATACACAAATGACCTAATTGTGCAATTGCATGTATTATACATGGGTCACAGGTCAATACATCATACCACAGAAGGTATGCATTGAAGGTCAGGACAGCGTTATTAGGTGAAATTACAGAATGGGTGACAGTACATCCTCCTCTCAGCTATCCGTGAAATATATATTATTATAAATTATACTATTTCAAAAATATGAGATTTATACAAGCCATATCTAAATTCATGCAGGATCTCAAACTGCAAAATGTAAGTATTCAAATAATGGCAAACTATTGTCATGTCAATTGCACCGTCTATTATTTAACAACTACAACCTTCTGTCTGTGTCACAAAATAGAACACCTATTAACAAATTATTGCAGTCGATTATTCTCAAAACATTCTAACACGCGTATTATATATATTTACAAATATTTATCGTCGGCCCAACACAACACAATTTATACTCACATTCACCTGCAAGTCTACATGTCCTTTATACCATACGGCTCCACGCCCTCGCCGTTCAACTCCACCAATACCCACCCAAATTTCGAAATTTCTTCGAGCAAAAATTCTCACGCATCAAAACAACACCCTCCCAACATGCAGTCCCATTTTCCTCTCTCTGAAGCCCCCACTTCTTCACTTCCCGTCCACATCGAAAACCGTCAAAGTTCGCCCAACTCACCTTTAAAAATATATCACCACTTTGTTAAAAGGAACAAGGAACAGCACACGGATACTGCAAAGGGCACTTGAAACCGCCACATACACACATATACACACCTTTCCTCATACACAATGGAGTCCAGTGCTACCACAGAGCACCTCACGCAAGCACAAAAGAAGTATGTCACGCACAGACGCACGGTAGAGGTAACTTCGCCGTTCAACAGACTCTACTACTACCAGAAACACGGCCTCAGGCTCCCCGCAATTGAGCCTGAGACATCTTACACAGCGAACCTGCTGCCTCCTACAGCATACCAAGGAGCTACGGACCGGGCTGTTAACGTTGTGGGCAAGTTCACTCACCTTTCGTCGAATAAGGTCAAGCATGTCATCCCTGCCATCCAGTGGACGCCTGAAGGAAGGCGGCTCGTTGTGGCAACGTACAACGGTGAACTATCGCTATGGAATGGTTTCTCCTTCAACTTTGAGTCGCTGATGCAGGCTCACGATTCCGCCGTGACGACGATGAAGTACTCCCATGCCGGCGACTGGATGGTAAGTGGTGACACAGACGGTACAATCAAGATCTGGCAGCCGAACTTCAATATGGTGAAGGAACTGGACGGTGCTCACACTGAGAGCATCCGCGATGTGGCTTTCTCTGCGAGCGATGCCAAGTTTGTGAGTTGCTCCGACGACAACATCCTCAAGATATGGAACTTCAGCAACGGCCGCGAGGAGCGTGTCCTTTCAGGTCACCACTGGGATGTCAAGAGTTGTGATTGGCACCCAACTATGGGGCTGATTGCATCCGCATCCAAGGATAACCTTGTGAAGCTCTGGGACCCGCGCGCGGGCAGCTGTCTCGCTACCATCTTCAAGTTCAAGCACACGGTCCTCAAGACCCGCTTCCAGCCGACCCAGGGTAACCTGCTGGGCGCAGTGTCCAAGGACAAGTCGCTGCGCATCTTTGACATCCGTTATGGAATGCGTGAACTCATGCTTATCCGTGACGAGGCAGACTACATGGACCTCGTGTGGTCGCCCATCAACGAGTCCGTGTTCACCATCGGCAATTACGACGGCGCCATCAAGCACTTCGACCTGTTGCAGGACACTCAGGCGCCTGTGCACACGATACCGTACGCCCACGACAAATGCATAACCTCAATGGCATACAACCCAGCGGGGAACATCCTCGCCAGTGCATCGAAGGACAGGACCATCCGCTTCTGGACGAGAGCCCGCCCCAGCGATCCGAACGCCTTCGATGACCCCTCGTACAACAACGAGAAGATCAACGGCTGGTACTTCGGCATCAACAATAACATCAATGCTGTTAGGGAGAAGAGTGAGTTCGGCGCCGCACCACCGGCTCCAGACCTCACGCCGGCAATGCCCACGGGATTCACAGCCTCGGCTCATCACAACAACCACAATTACAATAATCATGGCAATTACAACGGCCACGGCGGCAGGAATAACGGATTTTCCTCTCCAGAGAAGAAGAAACCTACGGGTGGTTCGACGACGGCGCCAGGAACGTTACCGGGCCTCTCGTCGTCCTCGACTTTGCCCGGCCTGAACTGAGCAGTTTAACTATTCTGCTGTTTAACAGATGCTTGGTTGAGAGAGGGGCAATTGGTTCTACGGTTTGTATAATTCATCTGGGATAGTAGCGAAGTAGTCATTTGTTGAACGTCTATCCGCGTTTATAGTGACATATTCATTGCAGGTAATTGATTGATATAAAGTATGTAATCGGTAGTTGTTTTAACAGAAGCTTTGTGGACTATTCACTGTTAAGAGATTGTGAATATCACATTTTGTAAGTATGTAATTCTTCTCTATAAAACACACAGTGAACGGACTGTTCAGGAACTAATTTTTTATTAAATTTGGTGCTAGAGTGCATTCAACATCTAATTGTCTATATGTAAAGACTGATAAATCTATATTTAATAAATAATCGACTTGTGTAAGTGGAGCATACTTAATCAGTTGATATATAACACCAGCAACTGTCTTTTTGTCAGCCGGTATCTAGTCTTCTGTAGTTTTATCATCAATAACTAATAAGTCTATTACTTAACACATATAATATACAATAAATGACAAAGGTGGACAGTTGTAGATCCTCCACTTGTTCAGCAGTTCTTGCGGGAGTAGGTGATGCTGCCGGAGTTCACGAGATCGTCCATGGAGCGCACGAACGAGGCGTCGATGACCTTGCGCAGGAGCACGAGGTGGTGGAGCTTCTCCTTGGTCTTGCCGAGGTTGAGGCCATTGTTCTTGAGAGTCCGTTGTACGCTGAAGAAGGCATTGACGGTGGAGATGTACGGTTTGCCGTACATCTCGCGGTAATGCATTGTGAAGAAGGCGATCGTTTTGACCAGCGTTGTTGTCTCGTCCGATACGCGTGGCGTGAAGTTGAGGATGTTGCATTGTGGAGAGAGCCCCGCATTCCCGACATGGAAGTAGAAGGAACCGTATGTCTGCTGGGCTCGGGCCACCTGCTTGCCGTTGGCATAGCGGTAGTACTCACTGACGGTGTACGGTACGTACTGAGTCTGGTATTGCTGGAGTCTGTGCACGAAGTCCTTGACGGAGAGATCGTAGACCTTGTCTGCGTAGTCGCTGTTGTACGCCTTGCGGTGAATGTTGAACCTGACCATGTGCTTGTCGGTGCAGGTGACGTGGAGGACGAGCGGGCGGATGATGCAGCGGGAGTGTGCTGCTGCATTGAATGTCTCGATCTCGCGGAAGAGGTACTCTCTCCGCTCTACGGTTGAGTTGGTCGCGTCAAACACTGAGAGGTCGCAGATGTCTTCGTCAAGGGCGCGGAGCGCATCTGTGAAGGCGAGACGGGCAAACCTGTCCTTCTTCTTAGAGTTCCTTGGACTGAATAGGTCGTCTTTGGAGCTGCTAGGAATGGCCATGGTCGTCTTGCTGGCCATCCTGCGGTAGTCCCCTGCGTTGAAGATGCGGCATCTGATAGTGTTGGTCCTGTTATCGATGGCGAGGAAGCGGGTAAGGTGCTCTGCAACTGTGGACTTTCCGGAGGCAGGGAGACCAATAAGTATAACGACGTGCTTGTGTGGGATTGAGGCGCTAGTTGGACGGCTGCGCGACGAATTGGTGCTGGCAGAAAGGCCCATCAGTGCCTTGGCATATCCGGGAATGGGGAGAATTGTAGTGTTGCACATGATTGCGGTTAAAGCTTGGTGTGTGGTGGTAGTGAGGCTGAACAATATTCCTTGTTGGTTTGACAGGCACGTTTCCCAGCCAACGCCTATATATACGTCCGCCATTTCCACCTGCCCACTTCCTGGTAATTACCACCGTGTCATTTCATAAATCTGCAATCTGCTGATCGTCCTGCTGCGGCTGGCAACTCCGTGGCGTGGTGTGTTTCTGGAACGTTTCCACCGCGCTGGCGTTTCCCGCCATCCCGGCAATTGCCGGAGTTGCCTGGTACTCCCGCTGCGGGGTACCCCCGCTGCCAGACGTCTCAGCCCACGCTGACATTGTGCCTGCGCCGCATCTCATCGCGCGTGGCACAACGTCATGTTTCTGTGGCGCGACGGACACCCCGTCACGTGGAACCGCACACACCACACAGCTATATGCTGCGCTGGATAGCGTCCAATTTGCGCTGCACATCGGCACAGACCTCATTAATATGCTGTATCTCGCTCTTCTTGTGCTCTAGCTGCTCCTCAAGCAGCATGATGAGCGCCTCGCGGGACTGGTGGGGCCGGTACTCGTTGAGGAGGTGGTGGATGTTGGTGAGGATGGTCCTGATGTTCTCCATCTTGGGTTCGTAGAGCTCTGGGTTCACGCTGAGCACGCCCACGAGCTCAAGGTAGTTCAGGAGCAGCGACTTGAGCAGCCGGCGCAGCTCCTGCGTCTTGTACTGGTACGTGGTGGTCTGTAGGCCGTCTTCGCCGCTCGTGTTGTACAGACGGGTGATCCCCAGCGTCTCGAGGTCTGGCAGCTCGTCCTTGACCTGCCAGACACTGCCAAAGGCGCGGTACTGGTGCGATTCCGGCATTGGTGGGGGAGAAAGGAAGGAAAGCTCGCTCTGAGCGGCCTCTGTGGTCTCAGCGGACTCTGACGCAGGCAGATCACCCGCTGGACGCTCCGCAGCGGCCCTGGCAACGTTCTCGTTGGTGAAGAACCGCATATACGGTGGTGGTGGCGGGTAAAGAGCGCTCACGTCGTTGGTCTCGGCGGCAGACATGTCTCGGTAAAATAGCGGCTAAATCGGGTGTAAATCGGGTGAAAGCGGTATCAATCGAACGGCAATCGTCTCAGCTATGCAATGGTGCAATCAGTTGGTCCTGTTTGTCTCTCCTTGTCCTCTTATACCACTTCTCAACACTCGCGTGTGTTATAACTCTCGCAGGTTCGGTGGCAAATCGCGCCCCGTGAACAAAAGCTTCACTATAAAAGGCGGGAATACAGAGAGTGGCGGTAATTTGGTGGATAAAGAGAACCCAAGAGCTCAATACACACATTAACAGCGGTATGAGCAACGCAGACATGGATATTGACGGCGAGGAGGGTGCTGTGGCGCAGGTCCAGGCGCCAGAGGGCGCTGGGGAGGCGCAGCGGTTTGAGATCAAGAAGTGGACGGCCGTTGCGTTCTGGTCGTGGGACATCGAGGTGGACAACTGTGCGATCTGCAGGAACCACATCATGGAGCCGTGTATTGAGTGCCAGCCCAAGGCGATGAGCGACACGGAGAACGAGTGTGTGGCCGCCTGGGGTGTCTGCAACCACGCCTTCCACCTGCACTGCATCAACAAGTGGATCAAGACGAGAGACGCCTGCCCGCTGGACAACCAGAAGTGGGTGTTGGCCAGGTGCGGGAGGTAAGTGTAGCTGCACAGCTGCGCAGCAGCTGTGGAGCTGCGGGCGTAGCAATATATCCACACGGATATATGCACGGCAGTGCAATTCCTGCTGCCTGACATACTGACTGCACTCCCGGTGGATTACGTACCTATACTATACGAATGTGTACCATATTATATGCAATAACTATCAATTCTCTATGCTATTAAGCGGCGGTGTTCGCAAACCAGTGTATGCGCTACATTATCTAACTGCGAGGGAAGTGCAGGCTGACTACTGGCTGGTGAGGGCAAGCGATTGGGTTTGGCTCGATGACTAGTCTCCTTGTAATCGAGTCTCCAGGCAACACAGCTACCTCCTTACTTGCATTCATGTACAAGCTGCGACGTCTCAAAAGTTGTGGGTCTGGGTTGCAGCGCTGCTTGTGCTCTACGCAGTCTCTGTATAGGACTGTTTCTACATCCGTATATCTATTTCTGCATTCAAATATATATATATATATATATATCCATAGGTATTCATCATTATATTGCTTCGATTATGGTAATATGTGAGTATCTATATCGAATATTCATATCCATATTTATATCTGTATATATATAGCTATATTAATATGCCACTTGAAATGCACGTGTATACCTCTATCAATATATTGCTTGGCCACAAGATTTATATACTATGTGAAAGTATTACGTGAAATTACATTTATAGCTATATCTATCCATGTCTATATCTATACCTATGTTTCTACATCTGTTCCTTCATCTATGACCATATCCATATAATTACATTCATATATACCCATTTTATATCCATATCCGTACCCATATAAAATGGTATGTCTCTGTCTATATACCTATCATTATATTGCTGCAAATATGGTTGTGTATGTCTGTAACAACGGTATGCTTCGAGTATGCATATGCATATATATCACCGCTGAGCGTGTTCAGACATGCTCGTATATGTGTATCTGTTTGACTTTATTGTACATGATTATATCTATGGATGCTTGTAAGCTCATCGCTGGGTTATGCTTGCGCACGGATGTCTGTCCGTTATATCGCGGACCTCGCCTCCATGAGCCTCTCCCAGCCCGCCGAGCCGTCCCAGCGCCCGCGGCCCTTGCTCATCAGCGCCTTCACCGTCGACCGCGCCTTGTACTTCCAGTCGCGGCACACGACGCTGCCGGGGCCATGACGGCCCTCACGCTCGCCCAGGGACTCGTACGCCGCCACCAGGTCTTCGCACGCATCGACTGTCTCGTCCCAAGCGGGCTCCTCTGTCTCCATTGCTGGGTTGTGCAGCGTCGCACGGTACGCGCGCTCGTGGCACTCCAGTGCGGCCCACGGCCTGCGGCGCCACAGCTCAGCCTTCGCTACCAGCTTCCACAGTCTCGCGCTCGTCGTGATCACCGTTGGAAGTGTCACGCACACGAACTCGATACACGTCCGCTGGAAGTAGTCCTGCGCCGCAGAGTCCTCCTTGTACTCCGTCGACACCAGCAGCTCCACGAGCTTCTCGACCACGGGAAGGTCCACGGACCCCTCGCCTTGCTTATCACGCTTGATGCCGACGAGCTGCTTGCATGCAGTCAGCACGTCGTTCCACTCCTGCAGACGGAAGGACACGATCATGAAGTTCTCCCAGATACGCCAGTTCTTCTGCGCATCGAATCCGACCGCGCGCTTCAGGCACGAGAACGCCTCCTTCAGCTTGTCCTGGCGGATGTACGCGGCACTGAGGTTCGACCACGCCATCGAGTGCGTCTCGTCAAGCGAGACACAGCGCGAGAATGCCTCCGCGGCAACGCCGAGCTTCTCGCACTCCAGCGCGACACAACCGTAGAAGTACCATGTGTCGAAGCTCAGTGGGTACTGGCGCAGCGAGTCGTTGAGGTGTCCCAGGACGACATCGTAGTTGAGCGTCAGCCCAGAGTCCTTAGGTGGGCGGTAGTAGTAGCGCGCAAGGGAATTCTTGGCGTTGACATACTTGCCGACAGCCCAACTCTTCTCCCACAATGCTGGGTCCTGGCGGATGTCACCGAGGATGGAGAGCGCACGGGCGTCCGATGGGCACTCGCTGATGCGCTTGACGAGGATCGCCTCACCTTCCTTCTCGTCGCCAACAGCGGCGTAGCACAGCGCGGCCTCGCACACCATGTGCAGTCTGTCGTAGATCTCGACCGCGGAACGCAGCACACCCAGCGACATGTACTTCTCGGCGAGGCTGGCGTCGAGCTCCCAGCGTGGGATGAAAGGCAGCTGGTGGATGTACTTGAGTCTTGGGGCGCTGGAATGGGAGCCATCATTCTCATCAGCGTCTGCATTCTGTGGGATCAGTCTTGTCTGGATCTTCAAAGCGAGTTCTTCGACGAGAGACTGCATCTGAAGCAGTCCTCTTTCCACCGTCTTTGCCTTGTTGGTCTCTAGGATAGAGCGCTCCCATAGTGCGCGGGAGAACAGGGACCAGTTAGCGTGGCCGTGCTGGTAGATGACACGGGACACGATGGACCCCAGCTCTTCCTCAACGAGTGGGTCCTTCGCTGGAGATGTCTGGCGGATAACATACAGGCGCAGCAGCAATTGCACGACGTCCAGGTTGTTCAGCGCGGGCTGCTCGTTGGGGTCAAGGGCTTGGAGGACCTGGGGGATGTACTCCTGGCGCAGGGCCATTGGCAGCAGTCTGTCCTCGTCTATGCCCTGGTTGACTTCGGCATCCGGGTCTACCTTCTGGCGCTTAACGATCTGCTCGTCGAGGGGCTCTGCGCCGATAGCGTCGAACACTGGCTTCTCTAGCAGCAGGTCCGACTCCAGCTGGAACGCCTCTGGGTTCTGGGAGGGAGCACTGGCTGCCTCGTCAGCCTGGGCAGACGCGGCGAGGATGATGAGACCTGAGTGGCCGGTCTGCTGGAACTTGGTTCTGCGGGCGCGGGCACCAGTGAGAACAAACTGGAACTCTGTGAGCTTCTTTGCTTTGGTCAACGCGGGGAGACACAGGTGTTCTGTGTTGATGGCGAGAGAGACCTTGGCGTTTTCGAGGTAGTAGATAGTGAAGAGCCTCCTTTTGAGGTCGTCGCCTACTTCCGCGGGAAGTTGGTTTGCGATAGCCTGAGCGATGTTTACAGAGGACATGATTCCCGCAGCAACAGCCGGCTGGTTACCAGATGGCTCTGGGACCACTGACAAGTGCGCGAGAAGAGCTCTGGCTCTCCACCAGTTCGCCACGGCAACGAGTCCCGAGGCGCCCTCTGGGAACTCTGGAGCGGCAATATCCTCAGCAATATTGTCGCCAAAGAGTGACTGTGACATTGTAAGCAACTCTAGAAGCAACAGCGACAGCACGAGACACTCTGGGCTAGCCATCAGCTCGTACGCGGGCTGGCCCAGGATCGTAAGCGACTGGACGAGCAAACTTTGCAGTCTAGTCTTCTCCTCGGCAGAGGAAACGGCGTAAACCAGGTCCAGTATATCAGTCTCGATCGCTGGACCGGTGCAGTTGTTCTGGATGAAGCACTGCAGCAGGGCAATCGCGAGGAACAGTCCCTGAGAGTTGCCGCTCGCGGGTCCGAAATGCGCGGCTAGAAACTCCCTGGTCAGTCCTACCAGAGCCTCGGGGGACTCCGCAGCGGAAGCATCAATCTTCTGGCCCAACTGCACCAGAGTATCCTGAGCAACAGCGTCGTTATTACCGCCCAGCAGCTGGGAGGCGAAAGTGGCCTCGGGGGCTGCCTTACCCTCTAGGCCCGCCAGAACGGCCTTGTCGGACGCGAGAAGAACGTGGGTGTGCAGCAACAGTTCCATGGTGCGTGGTGTAGCGTATTTGCAGCAATTAGACGATTTGGTGTGCCTTTATACCCTCCTGGAACCGCCGAAAGTTAGCCGCCCAGCAGCCATTTGCCTCTTCTTGTAGTTCCCGGTGGCAAATTTTGCGCGATGCGATGGCGATGCCGCCGTGCGGAGCGATGTGCACGTGACCGTGTCGCATTTTGCATCAAGTAGTGCGGGAGGTGCGACTTTTATCATCAATACATCGGTAATCGAGGTTTATGTGGTATGTAGAGGTATTGCGGTTGGTGTGTGGTGAGTACTCAGTTATAAATAATTTGGGGTTGAGGATTACCCATTGCAAAACAGGTTGCGAGCCCCGATATCTCTATCTACTAATTAATGAATATGGTCAATTACAATAATTAAGATGCAATTCAGTTCTAATAATACATACGAATGTCGACGTCACACAGGAGATGACAAACGATCCCGTGCTATATGCAGAAGGTATATTCTAATATGCATTAATGTCTATAATACCACACTCTAATCCCGTGCTCCTATACATCACATTTATGATTCTTGGAGGATATGTTGTTCAAACAGATTGGACACACGCCCTGGTTGATAAAGCACTTCATAACAAGAGCCTTGGGGAGATCAGGAACGGCATAGCGACCATCATGGCATTCCATCTTCTTGAGAATATCCCCAGCTTGCTTATTCTTCTTGGACGGCCTCGCAACGGAGGCAGTGTGGTTGGACTGGGTAGGGAAATTAATAACGTCCTAATCCGTGTCAAAGTTGGACGAGTCAGCTATAAATGCTTCAGTGTATGCACACAATTCCTCATACATCTCTTCAAAAGCAGCAACGTGCCCTGGGTCAAAATTCAGTGTTCTATCTATTAAACCCCTTTTGTACAATGTAGCAGACATAGTAGGATTCCCGCTCGCGGTGGTGTATTCTTGAATGTTGCCTAGGAATAAAGCTGGTAATATAGCGATAGGCTTGTCTCTCAGCCTGTTGAGTATCTTTAATCTGTCTTCCATCATGGCCTTAACGCTTCCGTATGTTTTGGTATTATTCAGATTTGCCACAGCTAGGTCAACTAGTTCGTAAAGCTCTTCCCTTTCAAACGCAGCATAGCGTCGATCGAGTGCTAGCAGTATATCCATACTGGACCGCCTTAGGAGTGAATCAGCAAGTTCCGAGTCAGCGATGCAGTCGATGAGCCTAGCGGCAAGGGTATCTTCAAGCACTTCCTTGATGCCCTGATCCATAGGATCATTTTCGTTGGCATGATTTGGGATTGTGATATATTTGAAATCGCTATTCGTTTCCATCATGTCATCGACGTATTCCTTCCAATTCTTGTAGTTCTGCCAATCTTCATCCAACTCCGGAATATTTTCAATGGCCTCGAATATCCTGTGCTCTGACAAGTAGTAGCGACCATGCAAGTAGTCTGGCTCGTCAGGATTAGCCTCCCGAGCTCTCTTCTCGTCTGCCAGAATTCGTTGAGCATACATCTCCTCTAGGGATAGCGCGCTCATGTCAACGAGGTCAGCCATGGTGGTGTGGGAGTATTTGTAAGCTCTGTGTCTCTAGCGACCTGGGAATTGCCTATCCAAATGTCAGGGAATAGATGTAGGAAATACCCAATCAACTCTGCACGTTGATGGGAAGAGCACATGCACTGCCACTGTGCAATACAGCGATGCGATCGCGATGGCAGAGCGGCTGTGCCGTCGACGGCGGCAGCGGCAGAGCTGAAAATTTCATAGCAGGGGGTTACCCGGCGGTGGTCACGTGTGGACGTTATTGGGTTGTACTGCTATACTGTTATGCTGTTATGTTGTTATGTTGTTGTATATATGTTCTGTTGACATTACACTGCGCTGTATTTCTATTCAGTTATTATATAGTTGTATCGGTAGTGTCATTTACAAGTGAGTTCTCATGATACTATTGTGCAGGCGTTGTACGACTATTTGTTCAGTAGTTCTTCTATTATACTCTGCGGTACTGTCAATATTCAGCCATATTATGTAAATGTTGCACGGTACTGTGAAGTAGAGTGATTCCAAATTACCTCTGCTAACTTGTTTCCAACTGTGGCGGCGATGCCTCGCCGAATGATAACACACTGCGTACACTAGTCGGAGCATTCTCTCTATGTCGGTATTCCCGCTACGAACTACGCCAATGTTACTTCTACAAGCGATTATACTCTTCTTCCATATAACCATACGGCAAGCGTGATGCAAATGAGCCCAACTGCAAACTCCAAGGCACTGACACCTGCCGCATCAATACTTCTGCATGCTGTATTTCAGCCTCGCAGAATTTAGCCGCCGTCCTGCAGAGCAACCACCGCCTGCACAGCGCGGAAAAAATACAACCAAATATACAGAGGCAGAACACACACACACATATATACACACACATATATATATACCCGTATACCCGTATACCCGTATACCCGTATACCCGTATACCCGTATACCTGTGTACCCACACCCCTTATACACACACACCGCTCTTGAAAGTCGACAATGCACATGTATTGAATATAACTCAGTATTTAGTACGTTAGTATTACTGGTAACTGTATTTCTGCGAACTCTACACAATCAATACTTATAACAGCGAATATGCATGCCCCTGGTCATGCATATATAATAAGTACATATCGGCTGCTTCGCACTCTACATAAAAGTCCCACACCACACAACAGGCTGAAGACAACGTCTGCTCAACACAACGCTGTAGGAGGGATGCAGACTGCTTCCGTCACCGAACCATCCACAGCCAGTGCTGTCTCTTGTACACTCCCGCCTCTTATACGCTGCCCTGGCGGTTACCCGGCCCAGTCACGTGCTGCCGGACGCGTCGCGTTTCGCGTCAGTGATGCCATTTATAACAGACGCGTCAGATTTGCCACCGGGATGAGAACATAAGTCACTTCCAGGAGAGTATATCATACCGATACCCGCTGTACAGCACTCATATCGCTTTCACCACAGCATGGCTTGTATGTTGCCCTTTTATTTCCCCTTTACCGCTCCCCAGAGCATTACCCGAACGCATTACTAACATCGCATTCACCCTTTTGCCCAGCCTACCAACCCTACACCGAGTACTCGTCCGTCACAGGCGGCGGCTTTGACCAGGGCGACTCGCGGCCCTCCTCCGGCGACTCTGCCGCCGGCAGCCGCGTCTCCACGCTCACACCAGTCACCATCAAGCAGATCCTGAACTCCTCGCAGACCATACAGGACGGGCCCTTCGTCTTCCAGCAGCAGGAGCTGCACCACGTGGTCTTCGTCGGCGTCGTCCGCAACATTGCTGACCACACCTCCAACATATTCGTCACCCTCGAGGACGGCACCGGCCAGATCGAGGTGCGCAAGTGGAGCGACGAGACCTCCGATATTGCCAGCAGCCAGGGAGGGGAGGCCACGGCCCCGGGCAGCTCCCAGGTCGCGCAGCAGTTCCGCATCGGCAGCTACGTTAAAGTCTACGGCGCGCTGAAGGAGTTCGGCGGCAAGAAGAACATCCAGTACGCCGTCATCAAGAACATCGAGTCCTACAACGACATCCTCGCACACCACCTGGACGCGATAAAGTGGCACTCGATTGCCACGGGGAAGATCCCAGACCCATCTGCGAACGGTGAGGCCACTGCCACTGGCAATAGTGCTTCTACCCCCGGCAAATCCCTCTTCGTCAGCGACACCAGCGCAGACAACCCACAGCGCGTCCTCGCGTTCTGCAAGGAGCAGTGCGAGGGCAAGGACGGCAGCACGTTCGCCGTGCCGCTCCAGCTCATCTGCCAGACGCTCAACCTCGACGAGAACACCGCCAGGCAGTGCTGCACCCAGCTCACTGAGCAGGGATTCGTGTACCCCACGCTCGACGACGACCATTTCTTTGCGCTGTGAGAGTGGTGCTTATGTATAGTGCTCCTGGCATCTCTGTATAGATAATTGAATGTTTTGCGTTTTGCGGGTGTCGGCGCCTGTCACACCTCGAATTGTGTCACTGACACATGTCACAAAAATATATTAAGTGGTGAAATGGAAAATGTCTAAAGAACAAGGTGAAGTAGTGCCAAGAGTCACTGCTGAAATATCTCGATGTTCCCTCTCTGGTTACCCACGCTTCTCGCAATTCTCCCCCGCGTCCGCGGCTGGGTGCATCCCGTGACAGCCGCAGGAACGCACTTCTACGACTCCGAAACGCACGCCCCGTTCGTCATCAGGGGCCTGGACTACCAGCCCGGCGGCTCCTCCGGCTTCGACGGCACCAGGGACCCGCTCTCCGACCCCACGCTCTGCGCCAGGGACATCGTGCTCTTCCAGGAGCTCGGCATCAACACCGTCCGCATATACTCCGTCAACCCGGCGCTCAACCACGACAAGTGCATGACCATGCTCGCCCTGGCGGGGATATACGTGCTCCTCGACGTCAACACCCCGCTGCCCCACCAGCACCTCAACCGCTACGAGCCCTGGACCACCTACACGCCCGCCTACCTCGAGCACGTCTTTGGCGTCGTGCAGCAGTTCTCGAACTACAACAACACCCTGGGGTTCTTCGCGGGGAACGAGGTCGTCAACGACGGCCGCAGTGCCCAGTTCGCACCCGTCTACGTCAAGAAACTCATCACAGACATCAAGCGCTACATCGCCAAGAACAGCAAGCGGGCCATCCCCGTGGGGTACTCCGCCGCCGACGACCTCCGCTACAGGGTGTCCCTCGCGCGCTACCTCGAGTGCGAGGCCGACTCCGACAGCAGCATGGACGGCGTCGACTTCTACGGCGTCAACTCGTACCAGTGGTGCGGCGAGCAGACGCTCGAGTCCGCGGGCTACGACGAGCTCATCGCCGCGTACGCAAACTACACCCGGCCCGTCTTCCTGTCGGAGTACGGCTGCAACAAGGTGCTGCCGCGCCAGTTCCAGGAGACAGGCGCCCTCTACTCCAGCGAGATGCTGCAGTCTTTCAGCGGCGGACTGGTGTACGAGTTTTCGCACGAGTCCAACCACTACGGGCTCGTCAACATAAACGCCGACGAGAGCGTGCGTCTCCGCCCGGATTTCACGCAGTTGAAGCAGAGGTACAGCGACTCAATCGAGTCGATGGACACGGGCGCCATCCCAGAGATGCGCAGCCAGCAAGCAAACGCACAGCCGCCCCGCTGCGCGCCCTCTTACTCCGGCCTCGGAACCAGCCTCGACTACCCAAAGAACCTCGCCAAGACATATATTGACCGCGGCGTAAAAGCCACGGGAGGCTACTGCGAGCTCTCCAGCCACGACCTCAAGAACCTCTACAAAATCGAGGACGAGAACGGAAACCCATGGACGGGACCCGCCGAGATCAGCCTCGTCGCCACCATCCCCGCCGACATAGTCGGCAGCCACATCAAGGAGCGCGTGAGCAAGAATGACGCCACAACACTCTCCGTGCCCTTGGCCCTCTGGCTGCTCTGGCACCTCCTACGTAGCATAGCATAGACACCCGCTTCTATAACACACCTGCTCATCACTGCCAAATATTATTAATGTTTTACAATTTTCCGTGTAGTTTCGGCTGTGACGCGCGACAGCGCGCTGCCCGCATAAACAAAACGGCAATAGTGACATGGAGTTCCCCAACATAAGAACAAGTTCGGTGGCAAATGCAGTTTGTGCAGGGAGGAGGGGAATACAGAGGGAGATTACATCAAAATAGGGTGTTAAAAGGGTTATATACACTCTACAACTATTCTACACCGCTTTCACCGAGTTCTTCCGTTTAAAATGAAGAGTTTTGAGTTAACCGCCGAGCAGGAGGGCCGGCTTAAGCAGCGGATAGTGCTCCAGGCACAGCAGGCAGAGCTCCTAAGGACATTCAGGAGAGAGCTGCGCCGGTGCAAGCACCACATGAAACTTGAACTGGAGATGCAGAGCGAGCGAGCGATCCAGCATCAGCTCCTGAACTACTCCTACCGCGAGGCAAATGACGGGCCTCCCTGCAGCTCCTCATCCGCTGTCGAGCCCCGCAGCAGCGATAGCGATAGCCCCGGGGGTGCGAGTCACCCCGAGATAATGGACAAGGGGTACTACTGCAATCCGATATCGCACCAAAGGGGATAGATACGCGCTCACGCACACCCTTTATCTCAGACTTGCCCACCTCCCTATCTACGTCACAGAACCACAGTACGTCCATCGCAAGAGTACAGCATTTCAGGGAACAGTATATCCTATCGCTACGATAATAACGCAACGCTACAGACTAATTACCGCCGAAATAAAGGTCACGGATCGCTAAATTCCCGGATGTTTCCACACACCCTCAAGTCAAACACAACTTATTTGCCTCACAATAGGCGGAAGTCACAGCAGTGCTCTCGCCTATCACCTTCTCACTTTGCTACACCGCTCTGTCCGCCGGTACTTTTGGCACAGCTTGCCTTCACACATTTGCCCTCCCAATATAGCTGCGAACAAGTGTGCTTGCGCGTGCACTTGCCCCTCTTTCATCTGCGCGCATAAACACCAGCGCAAACAATACAATGTGCTGTGGGTCTGCCCCTCTTCTGTCCACCTTCCTCTTTAGTGATCCCCTTGGAGGGACAAAAGCCACACACCGCACAGACCCAGCAGAGAATAGCGAGGGGCAGGAAGAGCCCCCCAGAAACATACGCAGCAGCACCACCCTTGTCTCCCAATCTGGCTCCCGGCCCTGTCACAAGAGACTCCTCCCATACAGCACAGAACTGGAGGGATCCCCTCCCTTTGTGCTCTGAAATCAGTGTACCAATCAAGAAAAAACAACCCAGCCTGCACACCACGGGGGCACAGCCAAAGAAGGAGACTTGCAGATTACTAAGAACACACCGCACAGCCAGAGCCCCTCCACGCCCCCTCCGCCCAATCCAGCGCCATCCGCAGTGGCCATTCACTACAGCCCCAGTGACATCACAGAGCAGCGACGCAGCAAAAGCGGAATATCGAAAAAACAAAATGCAAAAGGCGGGCCACGGCCACGATGGTGTGATTGTCCTTGCTGCCCTGGGCCTATTTAAGAATTTCTCATTGTTCAGGCACTGGCAAATTTTTTCTGTTTCTCGCCGGCAGCGATTTTTCACCTGTCGTCTGGCTGTTTTGCACCGTTTGCAGAGGTCTCTTTGTTATCGTGGCCCGGTTTTTCCTCGTCGGTTTCCTCTGCCTTGTGCTCATCGCCCTTCTTTCTGCGGTTCGTGCTTCTTTTTCTGGTTTTATTACGTACTGGTTGCTTTGTGGGCTGGTGTCTCTTGCTGTTGTTCGTATTCTTATAAAAGCAAAACCATCATTTCCCAACGTCAGCACACGCACAGCTACTTCTCCTGCGCCTTGTATTCATGGAACTTCAGAAGGAACCACTGCTACCAAGCTAAAGAAACACGTATCACAGTCTTTTTTGTCAAGTGACTACCCAAAGACTTGCCACATCACAACAGGGAATCGACACATACACCGTTCGACTTCGCTACTATTAAAACACAAACACACTGCCGCATTCCAGCTACTTTCTACCACAATATTATTGTTCAACTAATGGTCAGATAACTAGCTTTATTTCCTTTGCAATTTTAGTAAGAGGAAACTTTAGGAGCTAAGCTAAACACATCATATTCTCCCCTAAGCATCAACACCACCATAATTTTATATTCCAACTAGCATCGTCAGCATCGCGTTCAGGTTGCAGCATATATTTATAACGGAACTACCACCACCACCCACAATTTAAGCAACTATGTCTTCCATCCACTCCGGCTCATTCTCAAGCTCCAGCGAGGGATCATCCAACAACGGATCGCTAGGCGACTCCCTCGACTCGCTCAAGACCGAGGAGCACAACGAGCTGTACGACCACAGACAGCACAACGACATCATCTCCACCCAGATCGAGAACAACAACATCCAGATGGACATGCAGAACGCCGCAGACTCAGAGGTCATCATGGAGAGCGACGAGGAGGACGAGGACAGCAACGTCCGCTTCATCGAGAGCGCTGTAGGCAGGGACGCCCAGAGAAGTGACGGCACCCCACGCCAGAGCGCCATGATGCCTTCGCCAACCATGCGCCGCTCCAGCTTCAACGCGCTGCCAAGCCCAGCGATGAAGGCCAAGGAAAGTCCACGCACCCCGGAGATCGCCAAGCCAAAGAAGAGCGCTCAGCCATCCGGTCACAGACGCACTAGCGCTGAGGGCATCGACCCATTCTCCACTGCGCACCAAGTCGAGCACTCAATGGACGACCCGCTGACCGTGACCTCGCCTAAGATGAAGCGCCGCCAGTCCAGGGCCCAGTCCTTCTCCGAGAAGATGCACGTCAAGTCCGGCAAGACCAAGACCAGGACCGACTCCATCGCGTCATCCCACTCCCTCAACCCAATGAACATGCTGGGAAAGGTTGTCTCGCACAAGTCCATCGAGAACAACCTGAACAAGAACGCCACTGAGGGTGCGATGCCAAAGTCCAGAAGAAGAGAGTCCTTCGACAGCGACAAGTCTCAGGCCTCCGGTGAGAGCCAGGAGACCGAGGAGGATGTCTGGTTTCCGCTATCTCCTCAGCTCCACACCCGTATCAACGGTATCGACTTCGACGAGCTGGAGGAGTTTGCCCAGCAGCAGAAGGAGAGAGACGCCATGTACCTGCAGGCCATGCGCAACCCTGGCCCCAACGGTGCCTTTGCCAATGGTGTGTCCACTTCTGCCTGCTCCTCTGCATCGGTTTCCATTTCCTCCAACGCCCTGAAGTACACCCCAAGACCATCGGCACAGCAGCAGCTGCAGTCTTCTAGCTCCGGTGAGCACGACGTCATCGTCCACTCCGAGGACGACATTGACGAGAAGAAGAAGGAGGCCGCTGGCGTCTCCTTCGGTAACAACAGAATCGAGGGTGAGCCAATTCGCGAGAAGCCATTCAACTGCGAGAACGGCCAGGCATCAACCACTGCTAACGGCAGACCAAGTGCTGGCATTGACTTCGCTAGTGACCTTCGTCCATTCGATGGAACCCCACCCTACGTTGCTCCTGACAGATTCTCGTTCTTCAACTCATTTTCCGAGGAGACCGTCCACTCAACGGACATCCCATCGCTAGTGTCCAAGGGCCAGAGCTTCTACAACCTGTTCAAGGGTGGCCAGCCAACCTGGTGGCTCGACTGCTCCTGCCCCACCGACGACGAGATGAGATGCATCGCCAAGGCGTTCGGTATCCATCCCCTGACTGCTGAGGATATCAGGATGCAGGAGACCAGAGAGAAGGTCGAGCTGTTCAAGTCGTACTATTTCGTCTGTTTCCACACATTCGAGAACGACAAGGAGTCCGAGGACTTCCTGGAGCCTATCAATGTGTACATCGTTGTGTTCCGCACCGGTGTGATCACCTTCCACTTCAACCCCATCTCGCACCCTGGCAGTGTCAGAAGAAGAGTCAGACAGCTGCGTGACTACGTTGACGTCAACTCTGACTGGATCTGTTACGCGCTGATCGATGACATTACCGATAGTTTCGCTCCCGTTATCCAGTCCATTGAGTACGAGGCTGATGCGATCGAGGACTCTGTGTTCATGGCGCGCGACATGGACTTCTCCGTGATGCTTCAGCGTATTGGTGAGGCCAGACGCAAGACCATGACACTAATGAGACTACTGAGCGGTAAGGCCGACGTTATTAAGATGTTTGCCAAGAGATGCCAGGACGAGCAGAACGGTATCGGCCCTGCACTGACCTCGCAGATCAACATCGCCAACCTGCAGTCGAATTTCAACTCTGCGACCTACAACCCACGGTCCCAGAGACAGCCACACGTGGCCGGCAGTCACAACTCCGTACCATCGTCTGCCAATCGTTCCAACGACGTCGTTGACGAAAACCAGAGCAGCCAGCCCAGAGCGGAGATTGCCATGTACCTTGGTGATATCCAGGACCATTTGCTGACAATGTACCAGAACCTGTCTGCGTACGAGAAGATTTTCTCCCGTTCTCACTCGAACTACCTGGCTCAGCTGCAGGTCGAGTCCTTCAACTCGAACAACAGGGTCACTGAGATGCTGGGTAAGGTCACCATGATCGGTACCATGCTGGTTCCACTGAACGTTATCACCGGTCTGTTTGGTATGAACGTCCACGTTCCTGGCCAGGATGTCGGCGGCTACGGCTGGTGGTTCGGTATCCTAGGTGTGCTGATATTCCTCGGTATTGTCGGTTACATTCTTGCCTCATGGTGGGTCTCGCGCATCGGCGACCCCAAGACGCTAAACGAGGCGGCAGCGAGTGGGTCCCACTCGGTGATCAACAACTTCATCAACCGCAGGGGCAGCAACTCCAACCGTGCAGACGCCTACAGGGGCAACCGCAACACGAGCCGCTCCATTGTGAGTCTACCATCAAAGCTTAGCCGCTACCAGTAGTTGCACAAGAGCTCGTCTACCTGATACACCTTTATATATTGCTCTTATACAACGCCGTATGCTAGATTGCTAGTATATTCTATTTATTATATTGTATTATTACATGAAGTCGCATTTACTATTCGGGATGGGGAAGAGGGTATGATTGTTAAGAAGTGTTGTACATTATATTAATATTGTGGATGTTGAGGCATAATGGTTTAAGTGATTTCCCTTGGGCGTTGGATTGGGAGAAGAAGAGTCTTACGGGGAAGATAGCCATTCATTTCATCGAATTACAGAAGAATACCATTAAAATAAGTAAGGGGTGATAAACTATCATCAAAATAAATCTGTCATTGTGTGTAATATGCGTAATCTCACATAACAGTCTCTCTCGATTTGTGAACATTGTAATTTTCTATGCTGTATTTTGATATACCTTGCATGTATTATTATAACGCATAAAATGCAAGGGATACGCCTATCGCTATCTTTACAAAATATTGCACTACAGTATCTGCACTGAACAAACATTAGTTCCATTACTTAGTAACCGGAAAACATGTTTGGAGGTTTAATCACGCATGTCCCAATATATATCATATTAATGATGAATGTGCCATAAATGCATTCTAAGGTACTCTAGATATTATGGCTGTCGTTACTCATGCCCATGTGTAATGGAATACTAAGGTTAGAGCCGTACTCAACTCTAATTTATTCAACTATATTTTGTCGTAGTGCATAATAAATAACTTTTTCTTACATCACAGTAGAGCATATTGCGGTGTCGAAACCCAAGGGGCCTGTTGTCACTATACCCAGCATACAATCATCCTTCTGTGTCAACATGAAATATCACATTTGAGTGTACCACACAACATATCCGTCTTTTATTACCTTACAGTATTATACACAATATCACACTACTGAGTATTTCAATATTTCAACATATCAGTTTATTACCTTGCAATATTATAATATTCTAAAGTACAAAATTGCCATATAACCCAACGTTATTATAATACATCATAGTGCAGCATTACAACATCACAATAAGCCAGTATTCAACATCAACAGTCCAACCTTACACACTACGCGGGCGCTACAGATAACATAACAACATTAAACCACAATTCCTGTGTCACTCCCCTTATTGGAGTATGTCCCATTACAATATTTCCGAATTACACATTGCATTACAGTATATACTACTGCACTTTTACTGTATATTTCATTACCAATTTTTGTATATTTCAACATAATACATTACAATTGACTGTACATTACATTATATTCCATTGAATTTACGGGACATTACAGTACATTACAGTGTATTTCATTAAAAATTTTCTAAATTACAGTATATTATTAAAATTTACTGTATATTACAGTGTAGTACTGAATATTTCATTACAAATTGTAGTATATTACAGTGTATTACATTACAATTTTCAGTATATTACAGTACAGTACATCGCATTACATTTACCGAATGTTACAGCACAGTGTATTATATTAAAGCAATCTGAATATTACAGTATATTACATTATATTACATTATACTTCATTACATATCCATATACTATAGTATGTTATTACATTCTGTATATTACAGTATACCACGCCCAGCTGCCCGATCGCTCCCGTTCCACCGGCCAGCCACCAAATAAAACAACAAGAACAACAACAAAACAACCACACAACCACATCCACCACATCCACATCGCATACACCACCATTCACTTTCCACATCCCTCCGTCGTTGTATCCCTCGCACATCACTCTGCACGGCCGAATTCCCGTCATTTTGGGTCTCGACTAAAGGGAGGCGTTCTCATCTACAACTACAATACAACAACTACAACAACTACAACAACATAACAACACAACTCTACCCATGGACAGCGAACCCCAAGACAGACTGTTCCGCGTGCCCTTCAAGCTGCCCTCGTTCCGGGGCATCCGCACGCTGGGCGTGTACCTCTCAGGCATCTTCTACGCGCTGGGCTTCTGGTGCTTCCTGGACGCTGTGCTCTACTCGAAGCACGCCAACGCGTCTGACGTGCATGTGACGCTCGTGGACTGGCTGCCCTTCCTCTGCAGCACCTTCGGGATGCTTATCGTGAGCTCTATCGAGAAGAGCCGGCTCCTCCAGGGCGCTTTGAGCTCCGACGGGGGCCTGGGCGGCTCCCTGGGCGGCTCCCTGGACTCCCGGATGGCGTGGCAGGCGCGCAGCGTGCTCTTCTGCGGGTTTGCGCTGCTGGCCGGCGGTCTCTCCGGCTCCATCGTCGTTCTCATCATCAAATTCCTTGTCAAGGACTACACCTCTTATCCCACCGTGGGGATGGGCGTGAACAACGTCCTGGGCAACGTGTGCGTGCTCGTCAGCTGCATCATCCTCTGGGTCGCCCAGAACGCAGAGGACGAGTACTCCTACTCCCTCACGCTGTGAGCGAGCCTATATAACGCTATATACATAAGCGCGCGCGCAAATACAATAAATTCTTATTACTTTACTAGAAGGAGTGGACAGGTGTCGGTACATAGGCGTGGGCATGAATATGGTGTGGCGGGAGGGAGCTTGTGCAAGTGCAACTGCGACTAGTCCGCCTGAGGTGAAACTTTTGCCGCGTAGTCGCCGAGGATGCGCAGCTCGAAGTCGCTGAAGTCGAAGAGGTCCGGGAGGTGTACCGGCTGGGTGTGCTCCCTGGGGAAGAAGTACTGCTCGTTGCGGAGGTCGTCGAAGAAAGGGTGTGCCATGATCTTGCGGGGCGAGAGCCTTTGCTGGGGCTCGTAGACCAGCACCTTCATCAGGAGGTCGATGCCGTCCGGGCCGGCGCGGCCAAAGTACTTCTCGAAGCGGGCCTGCGGGGTCCCCGAGAACAGTGGCTTGGAGTAGAGCGGCCCGTCGTAGCTGGCGTTCGAGAAGAAGATGAACTTCTTGTCTGGCGGTCCCAGGATCTTTGCGATCTCGCGCAGCTGCAGCAGTGGTTCCTGGCCCTGGAACACGGCCTTGCCGATGAGCATCTCGCCGATGACACAGCCGAGCCCCCAGATGTCGACCTGGGTGGTGTACTGTGTGCAGCCGAGGATGAGCTCGGGGGCGCGGTAGAAGCGCGAGCAGATGTAGCTGATGGACGGCTCGTTGTGCTCGAGCTTCTTTGCGGAGCCGAAGTCGCAGATCTTGAGCACGCCCGTCGCGGGGTCGACGAGGATGTTTGAGGGCTTGATGTCGCGGTGGCAGATGCCGAAGGCGTGCAGGTAGAGCATGCCGCGCGCGATCTGGTACGTGTACAGCTTCACGTGCTTGAGCGCGAGCTCGAGCTTGTTGTGCGCGTAGCGGTTGATCTCGATCTGCAGCGTCTCGGGGAGACACTCCATCGCGAGGTGCTGGTACACCTTGCGGTCCGTGGGGGACAGGTGAGTGAAGAAGTACTCCAGGCGCACGATGTTTGGGTGGTTGGTCGCGCGCAGGATCTCCAGCTCGCGGGACTTGTACTCGGTCTGCGCGGGCACCTTCTTGATGGCGAACGGGCCGTACCAGTCCTCCTTGTTAGGAGTGATGTACGCCTGCACCACGGTCCCGAACGCGCCGCGCCCGATCTTCCTGTACTCCTTGATGAGCATGCGTCTCACGGTGCCGCTCTTGTTCGACGTCACGTCGTCTGCGACAAACTCGTAGGCTTTCTCGCTGCTGCCAGAAGCGCTAGCACCGCTAGCGGCAGCGCCAGGCCCGTTATCGCCGGCGCCGCCGTTGCCGCCGACGGCATTCGCGTGGTTGTCACTCATAATAAGGGGGAGAGAGAGTCAAAAAGGGTGGGTAATTGTTTATAGGTGCTCCGTGGAGTGTTGTAGCACAAAGCAGCGCCAGAGAAAGCGTGTTGTAACTGGGAGTAGTTGTGGAGTAGTTGTCTTGTAACTGTATAGCCTTGTTCTGATGTTCGTGAATTCCTTGTTGTGGGCGCGGTGGCGTCGGAAATATCATTTTGTACGCCTAGTCGTGGGGAGTGATATCGTGTCGCGGGCGGGCGTCAGCCCGGCAGCGGTGTGATTGGGGTGAAAGTAGTCTCATTAGAAGCGGCGGGAGAGTAGCTACATTGCGATATACATATGTCCCCACTACGACCAGCCACTACGAATATATATGCAAAATTCGAGATTTGTGACGTTCGCCCACACACCCGTGCACCACAATCCGTGCACCATCGTCAAAAATTTGAAAAATTTCAAAAAAATGAAAATATTTGAAAAATCGCATTTCCCGATTAGGCAGGAGTGAAAAATTCAGGACGCGTTTTGTGACTGCGTTCACTTTGGCGATGCCGCGAGGCCCAGAGGACTACTGGGATTCTGGTAATGGCTGATGCAGCTCCGAGAGAGAGAGAGAGAGAGAGAGGAGAGCCCTGGAGCTATGTGGTTATAACAGCGGGGTGTCAAAAATAGTATAGTGATGCTATTACTGAATACAACATATCATCACAAAATGGCTCCATCTACTAAGGCTAACGCTGCCAAGAAGGCTGTCGTCAAGGGTACCAACGGCAAGAAGGCCCTCAAGACCAGAACCTCTGCCACCTTCAGACTTCCAAAGACCCTGAAGCTGGCCAGATCTCCAAAGTACGCCTCCAAGAGCGTCCCACACTACAACAGACTGGACTCCTACAAGGTCATCGAGCAGCCAATCACCTCCGAGACCGCGATGAAGAAGGTCGAGGACGGCAACATCCTTGTCTTCCAGGTCTCCCTCAAGGCCAACAAGTACCAGATCAAGCAGGCCGTCAAGGAGCTGTACGACGTCGACGTCATGGCCGTCAACACCCTGATCAGACCTAACGGCACCAAGAAGGCCTTCGTCAGACTCACCGCCGAGCACGACGCCCTCGACATCGCCAACAGAATCGGCTACATCTAAGCGGGGTCATCTAGGAACATAAACATAAATATATAGTAATACGATATTTCATTGTGCATTAAACGCAGGGGGCATTGCGCATTTCATCGGGATATAATGCCCTTGTTGGTGTGAGTGACAGATTTGCAAGGCCGGCGGAAGGTTCATGATATACGATGCGACTGCGTCTAGTCGAGGTTTCATTTCTGTATAACGCAAGTGTTGTAGTTCAAGAGAATTGTTGTGGGTGGGTGGCTCTGCGTTCTGCACCAGATACTGCGCTGTAGTATCGGAGTAGTATGCAGTTTCAAATAGTAGGGATAATTATGTACTGGAATGAGGGAGTGGTATTAGATATTTTCATTTTTAAAGTTTCTTCTCCACCACCGCTGTTGTACATGTCTGAGAAAATTGTAATTCAGAGGTATAGAATTACCCACGTCTAATCTTTTACAAAGGTAATATTACTAAGGTTGAAAGTCACTGCAAAATGCTGGGCAGGTCCAGCACATATTTCATAGATATGTGGTATAAACCATGGCAAATGTACGGTGATATATTCAAAAATGCATCCATCATGCGCTTTATATAAAGAAATTCAGGCTCAAGGGTGCAGTCCCATATATTCATAGTCTCAATTACCCGTGCAATTTACCTGCACAAGCTCATTCGTGCATCGATATGTATAGAAATACATCAGATTGTACACCATATATAGTTACATTCAGTCGTGCATGTGTTTGCAGAACCCATATCAACGCATGGGTCTTTATGGCAGAAGATCACCTATGCACATACATTGAAATTCACCCGGCACTATCATATACACTCGAGCTCAGTCGTGTACCTTAATACCAAACCCACGTAGACTCCTGCACTTAGGTACAGAAGACAAATTCACTAGGCATGTTATATATCGAAATCCACGCCAATATTTATACACCCTGGAACACATCCTTTATATTTATATACAAAAACATTCATTCGTTACATTTAAATACAGATCCCACTTTCAATCGTGCACCTTAATATAGAGAAACCACCTTCACCTGTCATATTTAAATACAGAACACACTTTCACCAGTACACGTTTATAAACGAAATCCATTCAAAATACTTATATATCCTGCAATACATTTATGCATTTAATATAAGGAAATCATATTCTCCTGTCACGTTTAAATACAGAACCGACATTCATCTGTAACATTTGCACACTGAACCCACATTCACTAGTACATGTTATATACCGAAATCCACCCGTAATACTTATACACCCTGGAACACAATACTCCATATTTATATGCAGAAATCATATTCATCTGTCACATTTAAACATCCGCCCACATAAACTCGTGCACCATCGTACACAGAAATCACCTTCACCTGTCACATTTACACATTGAACCCAAATTCATTCATGCACCTTAATATACAGAAATCATCTTCGCTTGTCATATTTACGCACCGAACCCCCTTTCAATTAGCCACCTTTATGTACCGAAATCACCTTTTCCTGTCACATTTAAATACAGCACGTACAAAACCACTTGCACCTTATATGAAAAAGGCCCTCCTGCAAACGCATATATATTTACATACTGTGCCCGTCGCTGCGCTCCTCTTATCCGAATATTATTCAATTACTATATGTTATGTTATATACTCCCCTACTCCAGCTGGAACTGCACGCCGAGCTCAATATCCTTGCGCAGATGCTCAATACACACCGGCAGCAGCTCGTTCAGCTCATTGTAGTTCAAGTAGTCCACTATACGATACCTGATCTCCTCTACACCCTGTGGCGAGAGTGTAATTGGCACTGCGAAGTAGTGCAGCCCGCCGTTGCGCGCCATCAGCTCTTGTGCACCGGGGGCCACAGGAGTACCGTCAGCGTGAGTGAGAGCGACGTATGCCGACGCCGCAATATCCCCATCACGGTGGATAAGCATACGGGACACCTGCGCCAGCATACGGAACCCACAGTGTGCCATCGCGAGCGTAGCGGACCCCTTCCCGTTCTTCGCCTTCACCACCTCATCACCCCCGTTCTGCACGCGCTGGACAAGCTTCGCAACAGTCTGCTGGGAGAGATCGTCTGCCTGGGGACACTGGGAGAACACCGGGAGGATAGTGGCGCCGGAGTGGCCACCGATGACTGGGACACGGGGGAAGTCGTGCAGGTTCCCGCACTCCTCGCCGAGGAAAGTGGACGCGCGGGTAGCGTCGAGCGCGGTGACTCCCAGCACACGCTTCTCGATACCGGAAGGCTGCAGCTCGCACTGCTGCAATGTGCGGACTACCACGGGGACGAGAGAGTTGACAGGGTTGGATATAAGGAGCACGTGCACAGTAGCAAGATCGCAGTGCATCGCAATATCGCGCGCGAGAGAGCGGACAATAGAGGCGTTAGTAGCAAACAGGTCAGCGCGGGTCATACCCGGTCTACGGGCCATCCCCGCAGGACATAGCACGAGGTCAGCGCCCTGGAGACAGGAACCGAGAGAGTGAGCGGCGTCGCCGCCGGGAAAGTGCGCGGAGACGGCGACGGGGGTGTCGATGTGGGCCAGGTCGGCGTGGACTCCGACGAGGGTCTCCGCAGCGACGTCGTACATCGCCAGATGGATACGGGTAGCGCCCGCGGAGACCGCGAGGTGCAGCTGGGACTTGATGAGCAGCGAGAGCGGCTGGCCGATGCCGCCAGCGGCGCCCAGGAGAGCGATCTTGAAAGAGGGCAGGGACTCGGAGGGCATGGTCATGATATTGGGGTGTGGAGAGTGTGGCATAGTATAATACAGCACAAGACAGCACAAAGACCTTACATTCCACGGGTCCATGCTTATATACGCCGCTTATATACGCCGCTTATCTAGTGACACAATCGGAGCCGGGGGTCCCCGGCCGACCTCGGAGAACCCCGCCGGGGACCCCCGGCACAGAAACGCCGCAGGCAGCGCAGCCGGGGATCGGCGAGCGCCGGCCGCGCGCTTTTCACGTCATCGGGCGCAGTGTACTAGAGTGTACTAGGGTAATGTAGTAGGGTAGTGTACTAGAGTATATACTAGAGTGTACTAGGGTAATGCACTATAGGAATATACACTAGGGAAATATACTAGAGTGCACTAGGGTAAGGTACTAGGGAAATGTAGTAGGGTAATTTAGTAGGGTAACATGCTAGGGTAATATACTATAGGAATACCCAAAGGAACTATACTATAGAAATATATACTAGGGTAATATACTTAAGAAATGCAGTAGGGTGACATACTAGGGGAGCGTACTAGGGTAGTGTACTAGGGTAATATACTAGAGTGTACTAGGGTAATGTACTAGCGGAGTATACTAGGGTAATACCAGGGAAATGGAAGTGTACTAAGGTAGTATACTAGGGTGGTATACTATAGAGTAGTATACTAAAATAATAACTAATAGGGTAATGTACTAGGGTAATATACTAGAATAGTGCACCTGGGTAATGTTACAAAATATATATATCAGAGTTCTGCATTACGATAGTACGATATAGTTTAATGGCTACGGCATACTATACTAAGGTGGAGGATAGAGGACAATAGACTAGAATAATGCGCTATAGAGAAATGGGATATATAGTAACATACTAGAGCGGTGTACTAGAGTAGTGTACTAGAGCGGTATACCTGAGGAACGCCAGATTATTACTGGTGGAATATACTATAGAACAGTGCGCAGGTGAGTAATATACTAGGGTAATAATCAGAATAATAAACTACAATAATTCACAAGGGCATACTAAAGTAGAATACAACGGTAAATGGTTATGGAACGGTATATTTTAGGGTAGGTTGTTGCCATGTAGTGTAACAGAGCGTGGGCCGTAAGCTGCCTTGTATATCATCGATAGGAATTATATTATGGTAGACAGTATTTGCAGTTGCCATTAGTACACAATACACATTGGTAATATTAAAGTTCAGTTTTATTCAGTTTTGTACAGTGTAATGTCCTGATATGATAGATTGTAGTACCCGTATTATAGTAGGGCATACTGCGGTAGTGTAGAAGTAGGCAATAATATAGTGCTATATTACAAAGTTGCACAGCCCAACACAGCATGGTACAATGGTCTGTATCATAATTCAAAAATGTACTTTTTATTATATTTTATTTTTGAGAAGTGTATTGCAGCCCAGTGCAATATATTATGATGTATTCTAGGCAGTATAGTTATTTCAAAAAAAAAAAATATAGGATAGTACTTACTACGTAAAACACCGGAATCTTGACCAAGTAAGAAGTTGCCCCAACCCTCCACACATCCATATATCACGACATATATACGCCGTACAATTGTTATTGTGCGACACCCAACTGCCTTGATTATTTCATATTTTACCGTTTCCGTGGCGTATATACCCTCAAATATCCACGCTACCTCGCCGACTACCACAAAATCCAATAACCTACTCACTTTACAAAATATCTGAAAATAATTACCCCATGTACACCAACATATCCAGCCAATCTCACATATACAACACCGCCGACTCACTTCCTGTGACTCTCCTGTCACCTCCCCGTGTTGTGCGGCAGTTCCTCTGCAGTGAAAAATTTCACTTATATAAGCGATGAGCTGTCTGTCACCAACTACAACACAACAGCAAAGCACCAACGACACCACACACAATGGAGCCAGCACTCAAGAAACCCAAGACTGAGAGGCTGCAATGCAACTACTACAACCCCCAGAAGTCCAGGCAGTGCGGCATGACTCGCCGGGCGGACGCAGAGTACTGCTCGGAGCACATTAACCTGCTCAAGAAGCAGGAAGGCGGTGCTGTGCACGCTGGAAGCATCCAGGGCGGCAGGGAGCGGGTGCCCTGCCCACTAGACCCCCACCACACCGTGTGGAAGGACCAGCTGAAACGCCATGTGAAGAAGTGCAACACAAACAAGCTCGCGCACGCAAACGACGGACAGGTCTTCTATTCCTGCGACATGAACAGGGGAGATGTCATCGAGACGGAGAAGGTAGACTACCAGGAGTGTATCGGGGATGCCGTGAAACTCCTACAGGAATTACGTGACTCCCCCGAGCTCTCTGCTGTTGAGATCCCCCTCTCGCAAAAGTGCAATGAGCACATGCAGAACTCGCGCATCAACGAGCTGCACAACCAGAAGCACGCTATTCAACAGTCCTCGCTGATCCAAAACATGCTGGATTGCGACGTCCTCAACCCGCTCTCTCCCACACAGGACTACCTGGAGTTTGGCTGCGGCCGCGCCGAGTTCTCCCGTTACCTCAACCAGGTCGTCTACACTGCCTGCAAGGACGAGCCCCGCCAGATCACATACCACCTCGTGGACAGGGGCTCGAACCGCATGAAGTTCGACTCGAAGTTCCCCACGGACACCCAGGAGATCACGGGGCAGAAGAAGGTGGTGCCCGCGATCCGCCGTGTCAAGATCGACATCAAGGACCTGAAGATGGACACTCAGCTGTCCCCGGAGCGCACCTACGTGGCCCTGTCAAAGCACCTGTGCGGTGTGGCTACTGACCTGACGCTGCGGTGTATTGTGAACAACCCAGTGTTCAAGCAGAAGCTGGACGGACTGTGCATCGCCATGTGCTGCAGACACGTCTGCGACCCGCGCGACTACGTCAACGCAGAGTTCATAAAGTCACTGATTGCGGACAAGACCACCCTCTCGTACTTCCAGTTCTTCACTTGCCTGACCAAGATGTGCTCCTGGGCGACGAGCGGCAGACGCCCGGGCATGGGCGACAGCGACGTAGTCCAGATCACCGACAATGTGTCAATGACGGTGGAGCAGCGGGAGGAACTGGGGCTCCTGGCCCGCAAGATCATCGACACTGGGCGTTACAATTGGGTCAAGAAGCATCTAGGCGAGGACGTGCGTCTGGTGCGCTACGTCGACAAGGACATCTCGCTGGAGAATGTCGCGCTGATCCTCCGCACCTCGAGGTGATGCAAGTGTGTGATATTTCCCCCGGGCATACATAATATATATAAATAATTGTCTACTTTGTGAAGTGGTTGAAGTAGCGCTCCCTGAAGTTGGATGGCGAGCGCTGCACGCCGCCGTTGGTGGGCCCGTTGTAGCCGTCGCCGCGATTGATGTACACAAGCAGCCGTCTGGACCACTTGTTGAACTCCTGGACACAGTCGTACTTGAGCTCGAGGTTCTGGTGCAGCGGGATGATCGTCTCGACGTTCTCGTCGTTGGCGGTGGGCATCCAGAAGGCGAGGCGGCCGCCCAGGGGCAGCCTCTCGGCGGAGTACGCCAGCAGGTCGTCCAGCAGCGCGTCGAGGGAGTAGGGCTTCTTCGTGGGGATGTAGTCCTTGCGGAGGAATGCCTTCTCGCCGTCGATTATGAGGTTCTCCTTCCCGGCGAAGCGCTCCGGGTCCTTGGCGCCGAGCACCTTGATGCTCTCGCGGATGCCGTAGGGCGGGTCGCACAGAATGGTGTCGATGACGAGGTCCGAGCGCAGCGAGTTGTGCGTGAAGTCCATCGTGAGCACATCCAAAAACTGGCTGGCCTCGTGGTAGTACTTGAAGTTGCTGCCGATGTCGGCGTTGGCGCCCTTTCCGCGGATCATGCGGCCGTCGATGTCGGACCCGAGCACGAGGGCGCCGTAGTGGCCTCCCGCGGTCAGGAACGAGCCTGTGCCGGCGAACGGGTCGTACATCAGCGTCCCCGGTTTCACCTGGGCAATGTTTGCACTGACGAGCGACAGCTCGGCCTCGAAACTCGTGGTGCCCTTGTACGGCCGCTTCTTGAGGTCGTAGACGTCCATGGAGGCCCTGTCGCTGACCTGGACGAGTCTGCCAAAGAGGTAGGAGAGCGGGGTTGCCGCGGGGGTCTTCCCCGTGGGCGCCTCGTACTCCTCGATGAGCGTGTACGTCTGCTCGGGGCTCTTCATGTCGATCTTGCCCTCGAAGCCGACGTAGCGGAACGTCTCAATCTGCTTCACTTTCGTAGCCATGTCCTTCTTCTTGCCGCCGCGGTAGTTCTCGAACTCGAACTTGAAGGAGGAGTGTTTGAACTGCTCCTTGCGCTGCTCGAAGGTCGGGTGCGCCCGGATGGCCTCGTGCATCTCCTCCAGCGTGGTCCCGCGGCCCCAGAACTCAAACACGGCTTTCGTGAGGACGGAGCGGCGGATCCACTGCTGCGCCTGCTCATCGCTCTCCAGCTCAACCACGCAGAACGGCGAGCCTTCATCGTAGTCGCAGAAGTCGACCTCGATGCCAAACATGTCCGCGAGCGACTCCAGCTCCGCGCGGCGGAAGTTAGGGTGCGTTTGCACCATATACAGCAGGTACTGCTTCTTAGACGACGCCATAGCTACCGAAATACCGACAAACAGCTGCGTCTGGGGCCTTACCACCCCACAATTACCCAAACCATCCCAAACATGCCCAGCTCATCGACCGTTTATCTGTATAGCGATGAGATGAAACTGAAAAATTTTACTATGGGAAGCGGGGCCCTACCCCCATCGCCATAGTAAACGTCGAACCCTAATGTGTCCACCATAGTAACGGAGTGAGGGCCCCCTAGGGCTTCCCAATTCCGCGTGCACCTTCCCGATCGGGCAATTCCAGGCGAGAAATATTTTCCCCAACGAAAAAACGCGGCGAAAAGTATAAAAGGGCGGCGGTTCCCGTTTGCCACCGGGATTATTTCCTCTTCTCGTTTATTGGGAAGGTGGTATTCCCCTTTGAATACACGTAATTGAGCCCCAGGTTGATTTGAGCACCATTGAAAACCGTTTTCTGGTATATTCCCGCGTTCCACGACTCAGAGTAAGAATATAATACTGATCTGCACTTTGTATCTTCATAGATTGATATAATTTAATTTATTCCGTATTTTCCCTACTTTAAGCGTATTAACAAGCACAGGTAAGACATACTAGAAGAGTACCAGCACTGCCCCGTTGTTTTTGTTGTATTTTCCCGATTTTGCGTTGTGAAAGTACGATTTAGCAGCTTCCCACAGTGTCACACAGCCTTTCCACTCAGGAATCGCCAGTACTCGTATCTAAATATCATATACATCTTAGCATTCCCCTCTTTACTTCTTAGTTTCGACTTCTCTCCCGTTTCTTTCCAGAGTATTTACCCACACTTCCACACATCGACACAGAAATGAACTCCGACGAAGAAGACTTTAACGATATCTACGGCGACGCCGAGAAGCCCCAGGAGCCCACGCCCGCCGACTCTACTGCCCCGGCAGCGGAGCCCGCGGCTGCTCCCGCGGCCAAGCCGGACCCGCTGGCCCAGCTAGACCAGCTGGCCGCGCTCCAGGCACTTTCTTCTAACCTGAACCAGCAGGCATCGGCTCCAGCTGCTGCCCCAGCTGCGGAGACTAACACAGACGCCCCTGGCGCCAAGTCTGAGCCCGCTGGTGTGCTGGAGCAGCTCCAGAAGACGATGTCTCAGTTCCAGCCGGCACCTGCCCCTCCTGCTGCCCCAGTTGCTGCACCAGCCCCTGCTGCTGCTCCAGCTGTTGCCCCAGTCGCTACTCCCGCCCCCGCCGCTGCCCCCGCTCCCTCTGGCCCCGTCAAGGCCGACATCTCCAAGGACAACTGCAAGATGTTCATTGGCGGTCTGAACTGGGAGACCACGGAGGAAGGGCTCAGAAACTACTTCACCAAGTACGGCAACGTCACGGAGCTGCGCATCATGCGCGACTCCGCCACAGGCCGCTCCCGTGGCTTCGGTTTTCTCACCTTCGAGGATCCCAAGAGCGTCGACGAGGTCGTCAAGACGCAGCACATCCTCGACGGCAAGGTCATCGACCCCAAGCGCTCCATTCCCCGCGAGGAGAAGGACAAGACCGGCAAGATCTTTGTCGGCGGCATCGGCGCCGACGTCCGCCCCAAGGAGTTCGAGGACTTCTTTGCCCAGTACGGCACCATCATCGACGCCCAGCTCATGCTGGACAAGGACACTGGCCGCTCCAGGGGCTTCGGGTTCATCACCTACGACTCCCCCGAGGCCGTCGACAGGGTCTGCGCCAACAAGTACATCGAGTTCAAGGGCAAGAACATCGAGATCAAGCGCGCAGAGCCCAGAGGCGGCAGCGGTGGCGGCAACGCCAGGGACTCGAGTGGTTACGGCGGCCGCCAGCCTCCTTCCGCAGGTGCCGCGACAGGTGCCAACCAGACGATGCCATACAACGCGCACGGTGCCGGCAACGCTGGCGCCGCAACGGGCGCCAACGGCGCCCCCGTTGGCGGCATGCCACCCATGTTCAACCCCCAGGCCATGGGCGACTACTACAAGCAGATGCAGGACTACTACCAGCAGATGTCTCAGCAGACCGGTGTTGACTACACGCAGATGTACCAGCAGCAGATGCAGCAGATGGCCATGATGATGGGTGGATTCGGTATGCCCGGCATGCCCGGTATGCCAGGGATGCCAGGGATGCCTGGTATGTCCGGCGACGCGGATGCTGACGGCAGCGACATGCACGGCCAGTACAGCGACCCGAACGTCCAGACCATCGGCGGCGAGCCCAGCGACGACAGATCCAACAGCGGCGACAACAGCGGCTCCGGAGAGCCTTTCGTGCAGCTGCCCAAGGGCCCCAGGGGTCCTTCCGGCAACGGCGATGACCGCAGGGGCAGCAGAGATAGAGATGGCAGGGACGGTCGCGATGGCGACAGACCTCCCCGCCGTGAGCGTGGCGGGCGCCGCGAGAGGGACAGGCGCCGGCGCAGGGGCCACCGTGGTGGCCAGAACAGAGGCCGCGGCGACGGCGGCAGCAGCGGCAGCAACGGCTACCACCCTTACGGCCGCAGCTAGCTGTTCTCGACTCCCGATCCCCATCAAATTGTAAAATAAAAGGGCTCCAGTCGCAGCCCAACCACATTTGTCTATACCACCACATCCTCGCATGATATGTATCGCCTTTAATTCTCACGACATCGAAGAACACAAGGGAGTTGTACAGTAGACGGCAGCGGTAACTGTATGCACGTTTGATTGAAATATAATAGCTACATAATTTATAATTGCAAGTACGTATGTTAAATGATGGGATATGTATATGTGCAAGCAGGTATGTTTAACTGAAAATAAGACAGTCATATAAGTTGCAGCATATTAGGTTTAACTGATGATACGGCATTTATATAACTGTGAATATGCATTTAAACGGTGATACGACAGCTATTATACATATGTAGGTACGTATTTTAATTGAATATACATTCGTTATTGTAGAAGTGCAAATACATATGCTTAACTTTAATAGAAGTAACCATATGTATGTAAGTTACAATGATGATATTATAGCTACAAAAGTGCAAGCCACGTTTAGTTGATGTTACGATAACAGTAAGTCTAAGTGTATATGTTTAAATGATGATATGATAGCGATTATAGGTGCAAACGCACACGTTTGAAGAATTGATAGCAATTATGTAAGTACAAGTACACACGTTAACTGATGTCACCGTGGGTGAGGCCGAGCTCTACAATAGCGTAGACGTTGAGCAGTGACAGGAATATCCACACGAGGACGGAGATCGTGGTGATGACCCAGTTGTTAGCCATGCTGACGACCTTTGTAGCGGTTCCATCAATAGCGCTGTCGCGAACAACGCTCTCACCCAACTCATTAGCGGCAGCAGCCGAATCCTCCTCCGTCAGCGTCACCTCAGTCGACATGATCTTCTTGGAGCAAGTGAAGTAGATCAGCGGCGCCACGAGGAAGGGCAGGACGATGGAAAGCACGACCTGGGAGCCGTTCAGCGCCTTGTTCAGGGCGTCGCGGCCAATACAGATCGAAATGACGAGGCATGGGATGATGGAGATGCACCTGGTGACGAGCCTGCGCTGCCACGGCTTCATGCGCCAGTTGATGTGGCCCTCGCAGACGATCTGGCCGGCCATCGTGCACACGATTCCCGCGGACTGGCCACTCATGAGCAGCGCTAGCATGAAGATGGTGCCCGCGGCAGGGGCCAGGTTCTGCGAGAGCAGGTCGTGCACAGCGTACAGATCAGCCTCTGAGGCGTTCGGCGTGTTGTACAGCGTGGACCCAGAGACTACCATGATGGCGCAGTTGACGAAGAGCGCGAGCGTGAAGAGCGTGAGGGCGAGCTCGGCCATCGAGTACTTCATGCAGTAGCGGATGGCGTCGAGCGTGGGTCTGTAGTTGAAGTAGCGTTCCTCCATGGCCTCCTCGCGGGTGGCGCGCTCCTTTGTCTTCTCGTCCTGGTTGACAGCGTTGGAATTGGCAGCCTCGACCTCGACCTCATCCTCTTCGTCCCGCAGCACACCCAGGTTGTGGTGGGCGATGTCGTAGTCAAGAAGACGTGGCTGGACTAGGCCTGAGCCCAGGAACAAGGAGTGGGGCATCACCGTCGCACCAAGGATGGAGATAGCCGTGTAGATGCCGTTGTGGTCAAACATCTGCTTCGAGGGGACGAACCCGCGGAACACATGTCTCGCAGAGGTCGTCTTGGGGATGTAAGCCAGCTCAACAGCAAAGCAAATGCACACACCGACGACGAGTGCCGCCACTCCCATCTCGAAGTAGCGCACAAACCGCATCGATGAGGCACCTGGCTTGTAAGCGACCATCACGGTGAGAACATCGATGATAGTGATGACAACACCGGCAGGCAGGGGAACCCTAATGAGGATGTTGAGAGCGATGGCGGTACCGATGACCTCTGCCACATCTGTGGCAATGATGGCACACTCAGCAAAGAAGTAGATCACGTAGTTGACCCACCGGGGAAGATGTTCCTTGCAGTTGCGGGACAGGTCCTTACCCGTGACGGAGCCGAGCTTGATGCAGAGACACTGCAGGAAGATGGCGATGAAGTTGGACAGCAGGATGATGCAGAGCAGTGAGAACTCGTTGCTGGCACCAGCACTGACAGCTGTCGAGTAGTTACCGGGATCGATGTAGGCCACGGCGACCATGATGCCGGGTCCGATGAACCGGACGTACGTGAGCAGGATGCGCTTGGCGTTGGCCTTGAAGAGGGAGAAGCGGGAGGGAACAGCTGTATCCGTTGGAGCATCCTCACGGGGAGACTGCAGCGTCGTGACTGAGTGGAACGAGTCCATCTCTGTCTCCTGGACGTGCTGCTCGTACCCGGACTGCTCAGCGACAGTCCTCTCTGAGACACCAATCTTGTCCTTAACAGAGTCCATCGTTGCGTTGGGGTCTACGTAGTGATAACGAGGTGTGTAAGTATAATTATCTCATCACCTTTTAAATGGCTGCACGCGTCAAACTTCGATGGCGTATGCACCTTCTTTGCAGCAGAATTGCTTCCACAGAGAAACTCCGCAGGATGTGCTCATCCCACAAAGGGTTCTGCCAGCAGCCATTAGTGGTTGCTTTGGCACTCTTTCGTATGCTATGTTATACTATATTATATTAAATTGATGATGCTAGTAAACAATTTCTTATTTAAAGCTTTATATCAGGAATAAAGTACCAGGTTGTAAAAGTGAAGAGAGATAAAGGATGGAGGAGGAAGTGCAGCGGAGGGGCCTGGGCAGTTCATGCGAGCTGCACAGGCCTATGCTTTATGGGAATATCCTCCGCGATAGCGCATTCCCTGACTCCAATTTGCGTGACTATTCTGTTTCAAATCTGGGAGTTTACTCGTCGTCCTCCTCAAGGGTCTGGGCGGCGATACGGTCCAGATCTCTCTGGCCGTTCTCGGAGATTCTTCTGCCACCCTTTGGAGAAATCTCAACAACACCGATCTTCTCTAGGGCCTGTAGGACTCTTCTGTTGACGGAGCCGGAGGCGTCGACGTGCTTGGATGGTCTGACACCTCTGGACTTGGCGTTACCGTAGAGCTTGTTCAGGGCACCGACACCGACGTTCTTTCTTAGGTAGATGTGTCTGGCGACGGAGGCAGCACGCTTGTAGAACCAGCCCTCGGAGTCCTGTGGTGGCATCTCGTTGCCGGCAGAGGTCTTGACAATGTCAACGTAACCTGGGACCTCCAGCTTACCCTGTCTCTGCAGGAAGGAAGCGTAAGCGTTGATGAAATCTTGAGCAGCAACGTCTCTGCATAGATGGTGTGGTATTGCACGCAATACGTTCACAGTTGTTAGTAAATCGTTCATAAATCGGGAAAGCGGAGGGGAGTTAAGTCTCGAGCAATTGCGTAGGGATAAATCGGGATGTACTAATCAATAACATTGCGTGTACCAGTGATTTGCATTATCTCATATCACATTATTTCGTTCACTATCACCTATCACATCTCATATCCTGCCGACCGCGTCCAGCTTGTCGTCTGTCTCACATACCTAACGGAAACACCAGCCATTTTTAATGTATATACGTGTCTTGTGGTTGATAATTAATTTTTTTAATAGCCAAATCACCCTATCACCAACATATACCTCTTCATAACACTATCTCCATAGTCCATAGCCCGCTCCCACAGTCAACCGCCCGCATGGTGAGCCTGCCTAGAGCCCTGGCACTGCTCCCGCCCTCTCCTCTAGCGCATAGTCCAGCCTCTGCTGCTGGTGATGGCTGGCAGTTCTCGCTGGAAGGTCTCGATGTGAGGCGTCGGCTGAAATTTTTCAGTCGGCGCGCAGTGTTGTGCGTGTGTTTCTGGGGAATCGCGTTTTTCCTGAAAATATATTTTGTAAATGGAATATTTGCGGTGCACGGGTGGAAAACAGTCACAAATATTTGAAGTCACGTGTGAGAGATGCCGACCACGTGACAGGCACTTTGTAATGCAGAATGTGTAGTTGTGACATGCTCTTGCAGGTTACAAGGGTGTAGTTATTACATGTACTTGTGCAATAAGATTACAGGAGGTTTAATTGTTGTGACAAGTTTTTCATATATGTTACATGATGTGTGGTTGTGGGTACGCACTTGCACTGCAGATTATAGAATGTTTAATTATGGTATGCACTCGTATTTGCAGGGCTGTAGATATGATATGCATCTGCACTTATAAGTTACACAATGTAGCTATGCATATCTTGCATGTTACAGGGGTGTATTTATTACATAACTTGTAGGTTATAGGGATATGTAGTGATGACATAATATGCATTTAGAGAGATGTGTAGTATGGATATGCAATTTCAGGTTACATGGATGCGTAGATCCAAAGTTACAGGATGTGTAGTTACGATATTAAATTGCAGGTTACAGGTATGTGTGGTTGTGGATATGTAATTTCACCTACCGGATATATGATAACTAATTATGACATATAATTGCAAATAGATGTTGCAGGTATATGCAGTTTAGACATACACTCGCACACGCTTAAGATAACAGGGTTGTTGGATACAAAAGGGATAGTACGTAATGCTATATAATTTTTATTTCCCAACTGCTTACACCTTGAAGGCCTTGGAGTTTCTTCTACCTCTGGCTCTCTCGAACTTTCTGCCCTTGGACAGGATTCTTGGGGCCTTGTTCTTGTGTGGGCCCATGCCGAAGTGTCTGACAGCCTCTCTGGAGTTTCTTGGACCTCTTAGGATGAGGGTGTTCTGGCCCTTTGGAGCTCTGACGGCGAGCTGGTCGAGAGTGATGCACTCACCGCCGGCCTTGGTGATTCTGGCTCTGGCACCAGCGGTGAATCTTAGAGCGGCGACGGTGGTCTTTGGCAGCTCGTAGATTCTGGCGTCGTCAGTGACGGTGCCGACGACAACAACGGTCTTGTTGGCGGCGCCCTCCTGCTTGAGGCCTCTGGCGATTCTGGAGACGGACACTGGTGGTCTGTTGATCTTGGAGAGGAACAGAGCCTTCAGGACAACCTTGTTGAAGGAGGCATCGGTTCTTCTGGCAAGGAAGGAGTATAGCTTGACAAGCTGCTTTAGGTAGACGTTGTCAGACTTTGGAGCGGTTCTGTGGCCGGATCTCTGGTGCTGCTTGGAGGTGTGGTCGATACCCATTGTGAATACTGTGGTGCGGTTATCTAGAGGGAAACACAAAGTGAATAGATGTACAAATTCACCAGGGCATCGATATATAGCAGTGCACTTACAATAAGAGCAAGGCAGGGATGGGACTGGGCAGGCAGCAGGTCCATTCGAGAGAGGACCTCGCACAATTGTCACGCCGCACGACGCTGGAAAATTTCGCCATCGCGGGTCCGCGTGGTGTCCGAATCGGGAAATTGTGAAAAACAGCGGAAACTGAAAATAAATGGGGAAAACGCAACACCCATACACCTGGAGCAGTCACAAAAATGAATGTGAGTGAGGGAACGAGACTTGCTATGGGGAGCAGGAGAGTATGCAAGATATGTATAGGGATGTGTGCTTTGCCTTTCTATGGGGTGGCCTTATTATCCATAGCACATATATATCTCAAGAGGCGTATATTGTCTACTTCGCACACTACATAAATGTCTTGTATCTTGCAGAACAGGCTGAACATATATCTATCTAATATGTCAAGACAGGCAGATAGGGGAAACCCGAACCGCTTTCCCGTATAGAGAAGGTATCAAGACATCCCAACACACCTGTTACACTCACCCACACCCTCTATCTTCCCTCAGTACCACAGCGCATTACCCTGCCTGCATACATTATTCATATAGTGGGCACCCGCACACCACATAGTGTCAGCCGCACGCCGCCCATTTTTAGGGGTGCGGGCACGGGGTTCAAGAGGGGCTGAGTGCATTCCCCTAGAAAGTGCCGCAGGGGTGCTATCTATTAATATCGCCGTGTGTTGTTGGGCGGATTTGCCACCTGAGGTATATAAAGGGGGCGGTTTTGCCCCTGGGGAGTGTAACGCTTTTGTGTTCTCTCAGTTGTTTTTTTCTTCTTGTATTCTCTCATCTCCCCATCGAGTACATTCTATTTGATCCCGCTATTCAATAGCATTATGCAATATCCCAACACTATGTGTTAATATTCCCTAGTTAGCAAGAGTACAATTTAATCTAATATTCCAAGGAGAGTTTTTAGTCGGTATACGAGCTCGTTTCAGCTTCGGGAGCCCGACACTACCGCGGAGTGCGCTTTTTATTATTGACAAGATATACTATGTCTCGGCCCAATATTGGTGTGGCCACAGCGTCTCTCCCGGTGTGCAGCAATGCATTTTCTCTTCTTCGACATGGTATGTGCAAAGTCCCACAATTTGTTTTGGTCGCTATTTCGTTATAGTTATTTTATTTTATGTTTTTTACGTTTCCATTCCGTGAAGTGTGTTCTGGTCCGTTTTTCCATAGGTCATGTCTGAAAGGTTGTTTGCGTGTTGTCTTTCCCCCCGTAAATTAAAATTTAGAAGTCATCCGACTATCCCGTCCCTTGGTATATGAGTATTTTCCGTGGTATTTTCCCTGTCCCCTCGCCTTTTTTGGTGTATCTTGAGAAATGGTAGAGTATTCGAGTTCCCTGTCCCGCAATAGCCGATATATGAAGAGTTTTCGTTTCCCGTTCCGTTCCCCGCCCCACACATGACACCCGTCATACTAACAATAACGTCCCGTTTATTCGTTGATATATTGTCCCGTCCTTGAATGTCCTTGGTATTGCCGCAACAACCTGGAAGAATGGCCGATTGGTCAGCAGAACACCGTGGTCCCATCGCACCCGCGATGAAGTGCGCGTCGTCTTATCGCACCGCAGAGCTGTTATGTATTTATACACTCCGTATTCCATATGTACCTCAATAAACGCCATCCATGTCTAAAAGCTGTATACGAGTATTATGCTGTGGGTAGATTGTTAATCTGCCGCGGTGGTATTATATATTGTCGTGATGTCATATTGATATAATGTCACATTGATGAGATGTCACCTTGATATAATATACTGTTGTTGATGTAGTACTCTTTGCCAATACTATACTGTTGTTGTGCAATATACTCTTGATATGATATATTATACAGTACAATATGCAGATGATACATTTATGTAAGCACGCGACTAGAACTTGACCATGCGCAGGCCCACCGAGAGGTAGCGGGAGATGGCATAGCACGCCACGCCCACGCCCATGATCACCGAATTGAATATAATAAACCGGTTGTAGTTGCGCAGCGAGCCGTCGCTGATCAGCGCACCGCCGATGGGCAGCACCGGGATCGTGATGATGGCCTCCAGGAAGTACACCGTCGAGAACCGCTTGCCGAAGTCCTCCGTCCGCGAGATCTGGCCGATGCACACGGGCGTCAGCGAGAAGATCGACCCCGTCGAGAAGCCGTACAGCACAACGTACACCCACAGCGCCTCGATGTGCCGCCCAAACGGCAGCCAGATCACAAAGTTCACCAGCACCGCAAACGATATCGTGATGATCGTCACATTGAAGCCGCCGAGGTACTTGTCCGCGACATAGCCAGGGATGTACCGCCCAAACATGCCCGCAGCGTTCGTCACCATGATAAGGTTGTACGAGGTCGACTCAGAGTTTCCCACCGCGAGGGAGTACGACGCAACGTACGTTGCGAGGGCGGTCAGTGCGCTCTCTGCCAGGGCTGCGCCCATTGCCGCAGCCATGAACCGGCCCTCCAGCAAGTACCGCCAGTTGAACGACGAGCTGACGTACCACTTGGCTTCTTCCCAGCGGGACTTGAACGGGTCCACCGCCTGGCGCTCGTAGTCCTTGACGAGGAACAGCGAGACGACCAGGCACACAAAACAGATGAGCGCAAAGACACGGATGGCCCATTTGAACCCAATCTCAGCATAGAGCTTGCGCAACACTGGCGCAATTACGATACCACCGATGGATCCGCCCATCGTCGCAATACTGGTGGCGATGGCCCGCTTCCGGAAGAACCAGGTCGCCAGGACGCTCACCAACGGCGTCATGAGGATGCCGGTTCCTGCACCAGCGAGCACAGAGAATGCCAGGATGAACTGGTACACCTCCTGGCAGTCAGCGAGCGCCACGAGACCGCCCGTGTAGAACAGGATGCCGACGATGAGCGGTCTGAAGGCGCCGTTGCGGTCAAAGTATCCGCCAGTGAACACGCAACTTAGCGAGCTGATTACCAGGAACAGCGAGAAGATCCACGAGATGGTGGACTGCGAGACACCGGCCAGCTGGTTCTTGGACACGTACGATTCGATCGCACCGAGGGAATTGACTATACCGAACACCGGGATGAGGCCCATAAAGCAACCAAACACAACTAACCACGCAGCTTTGCCGCCATCCGGGTACGTCCGGCCGTTCTCATCGCGATACGCACCATCATCAGGAGCAGCATTCTCGTAATCCTCGTCAGCAGGCTCAAACGCCTGTGTCCGCGACTCTGTCGACTCCTCGAACGGCTGGGAGCCCTCCTTAGCTCTCTGCCTGGTATCTTGGGCCGCAAACCCCGTGGACTGGATCCGGGAGTCGTCAGTGTCGAACTCCAGACTGTTCAGCTCGATATCTTGGGTGTGGGCCTCCCCAGCTCCATCTTTAACGCTTATATCATCTCTTATCGCCGCTGTGCTCCCACCGGGATCGCGCTGGCTGCGCTGCTCGCCGTGGTCCTTGGGTGTGAACACCTTAGCAGGTTTCGTCAGGAAGTTCATTGCGCTGTGGCGTTAGGCCTTCTCCTCTATCTCATCCATGTATCAATTGATTAATTCAGCCGTTTTCTGTCTGTCGTCATCGCGATAAGCGATAAGCGAGATCTGCAGGATCGCCGTTTCGAGAAGCAGATGTCAAAATGGAGATCTGGTGATTTTAAGAGCAAACAATGGGACAATTAGCAATAAGATTAAACATGGGGTACGTACGGTGGTCAGTACTTGACCAGCTTGAAGCCGACGGCGAACCACCGCGACACGAAGTAGCAGGCTGCGCCCGCGGCCATGATGACCGAGTTGAAGATGATGAAGCGGTTGTAGTTGTGCAGGGAGCCGTTGCCGATGAGGGCACCGCCGATGGGCAGCACGGGGATGGTCAGGAGCGCCTCTAGCATGTAGACAGTGGAGTAGCGCTTGCCGAAGTCGTCGGTGCGGGAGATCTGGCCGACACACACGGGTGTCAGCGAGAGGATGGACCCTGTGGAGAAGCCGTAGAGCGCGGAGTAGGTCCACAGCGCCTTGAGGTGGGTGCCGAATGGCAGCCAGATCACGAAGTTGACGAGGACCGCCATGCTTACCGTGATGATGGTGACGTTGAAGCCGCCGAGGTACTTGTCTGCGACGTAGCCCGGGACGTACCGCCCCAGCATCCCCGCGGCGTTGGTCACGGTGATGAGGTTGTAGGAGGTGGACTCGGAGTTCCCCACGGCAAGGGAGTAGGATGAGACGTAGGTTGCGAGAGCCGTCAACGCACTCTCTGCGAGCGCCGCGCCCAGGGCGGCAAACAGGAAGGGCCCCTCGAGGAAGTAGCGCCAGTTGAAGGAGGAGCTGCAGTACCACTTGATCTCAGCCCAGCGAGAGGGGAAGGGCACAGCCACGGGCTGGTCCCACACCTTCACCAGCGACACGGAGATGACGAGACACGCAAAGCAGATCAGCGCGAAGATGCGGATGGCCCACTTGAAGCCGACCTCGACGTACAGCTTGCGCAGAATGGGCGCAATGATCATACCACCAATCGATCCGCCCATCGTGGCGATGCTGGTGGCGACCCCGCGCTTGCGGTAGAACCAGGTGGCGATTACACTCACTAGCGGCGTCATCAGCACGCCCGTGCCGAAGCCGCAGAGCACGGAGAACGCCAGGATGAACTGGTACACCTCCTGGCAGTCAGCCAACGCTACCATCCCCGCCAGGTACATCACAGTGCCGAAACACATCGGCTTGAAGGAACCGTTGCGGTCGAAGTAGCCGCCCGTGAGCACGCAGCTGAGGAACGTGATCACGAGGTAGAGCGAGAAGATCCACGAGATGGTGGACTGGGCGACGTTGGCCAGCTGGTTCTTCGAGACATACGACTCGATCGCACCAAGGGAGTTGACGATCCCAAAGACAGGGATAAGGCCCATGAACGAGCCAAAGACGACTAACCAAGCGGCAAAACCGCCGTCTGGGTACGTCCGACCGTTCTCGTCCTCGTACATCGACGAGGACTCGTTGTCAGTAACAAACTCGGGCTCGATGGTCCGCACCTGGGCCATCAGACCACTGTCTACGCCAGGAATCTCACCTTTCTTCGAGACCCCAGTGGTGTCTGGGGCAAACCCAGACGTCTGGTTCTCAGGTTGCTCGTTCAGAAACGAGTTCATCGACTCCAGCTCGAACCCAGAGACGGAGGGGACCTCAGTAGCAACAGCAGCATCGCTACCGGTCTGCTCAGGCAGCCGGGAGGCCGGGGCCCGCTCTCTCTCGATGTGGCCCTTCGAGAAGAAGATATTCGCCGGTCTGGACAGGAAGTTCATAGGCAGCATCGTGTATTGTGCTTGGCCTGGTGCAGTGGGAAGAAGTGTTATAGCCCAAACACCGCTCTTTACACCCTCTTTTATAGGAAAGCGAGTTCATCGCTGATGCTTAGCTGTTCTGGCAGTTAGTCATCGCTCGATAAGCGGGCGAGCGGGTAGCGAAAGGCGCTGTGGCGTGGGTATAAGCATCGCTGCAACGCTCGGAAAGGGTCATTGTACTCACTCACGACTGCTCTACACAACCGTGTTGTCTGATTACCCATATCTCTTCTGCCCGCCGTTCCCGTCGTTGCTTGTGTGGGCGTCCAGGCCATCGCCCAATAAGAAGCGAGCACTGAAATTGTTCACTAGTGCCACTACAACGGGTGAATAGCAGCACAACGACCCAAACAAGAGCATTGCGATGGCTAGCGAGGGTGAGGACAACTACGACGAGTACATGCTGTCGGCTGACGAGGCCATGGGCAGCGCGAGCGACCTGGAGTTCGAGAGCGACGGCGAGGAGCCTGGGGAGGGTCCAGGGCACGAGAAGATAGGAGCTGGAGAGCGCTTTGAGGATGTTAGAGACGCTGTGGAGGCGTATATGTCTGAGCGTCGGTTCTCAGAAGCTCGTGAGGCGCTGATACGGGCTTATAATGTCGTTCAGACGCAGAATAAAGCGGATTTGGCGCTGCTGTTGGTGCAGATATGGGGCGACAAGGTGCAGTACACGCCCATTGGGAGCCTTGGCGGGGCGGATATGCTCGAGCAGGACCTGAACATGGCACTGCAAGGCCTGGTTGTGGGGGAGAGTCTACCTGAAACCAATCAACACGCACTTTTGGGAGCTGTTGGCTCGCTAGTACTGGGATCGGCCGCTCTCTCCCTCTACAGACTGCTGTTTGCGCTGATGGATGCGCCGGGGATTGACAAAGCGTCCATGCTGCACGGATTATGCTTCTACAAAACGGTTATTGCGGGACTTGAGTGGCTGGGTGCGCTTGGGCCGGACACTCCCCCGTGGGTCGCTGATCTATGCCGACTTCTACGCTACAAATCGCTGTACATCGAATCGCTGGAGGCGGTGCTGGCGGGCCAGACGCTGCCCGTGCGCATGATCACGGACCTGCAGCTGCTCATCGACTCCTCGCACGGCGATATGCGCGTGCAGGCACTGTTCCTGCAGCTGCAGATGTTCCTGTACAACTTCCTGCAGCAGGGCGCCTCGCAGCACGACAGGTACCGCCAGCACTTCGAGACGAGCATCGGGGCCCTGCGGGAGTGCGTCGCAGCGTCCCTGGCGCTGCAACAGGACCCGCAGCTCACGCTCGTCCTTCACATGGCTTCGGGCGTGCACTTCCTGCCGCGCAACGAGTACGACCGGGACGACGAGGACTTTGAACAGTACGGCGAGGTGCTTCCCGGCCAACTCACGAGCTTCCTGGACCGCATCAGCGCCTGTCGCAGCGAGTTCCTTGCGGCACTGGAGAAGCTGGACGAGATAGGCTACAGTGCCAGCGCTAGTGGCGGTGATGATATCCAGCTGTTCCACAGACTGATCCTGTGCGTGTTTGTCATGACAAGCATGGTGGTGCAGCGGCACGCCCAGCGCCTGGACGTCAGTGCCTTCAACTACGAACCCGTGCGGGTCTGGCGCCACCACCCGTTCATGCAGGGGCTGGAGCGCATGCACGCGCGTTTCATCGCGCTGGACCTGGTGCAACTGTACAAGGAGCTGCAGGAATTGGGCCCGCTAGCTCATATCCTGCGGTACATGTCTGCGCGCACGATGCGACTAGCACAGACCTTCAAGCTATGGACACAGATCGCCCCGAACTACAGCTGTGTCGCGCTCGAGGACCTGCGCCGCCAGCTGTCCTACTCCGAGACCGCAGCACCAGTGTCCCGCGACGACGTGCTCACGATCCTCATGCGCTCCATCCTCAAGGGCAAGGCAGTAGTCTACTTCAAGATCGATTTCGTCGCGGACCTCGTGCACTTCGGCGACGAGCTCAAGGTCCCCGTCGCGGTGTACCCGCGCGAGCACCACTTCCACAGGGGAAGCGCAGACAAGAGCGGGGGCGCACCGCCGCCCAACCTCGAGTTCGCCAACGACGCAGACGTCTTCTCCATCGAGACCCGCCGCCTCCCGGCCGCCGACAGCCCGGGTTTCTTCGCCCAGCTGCGGCAGAACCGCGCTGCCGCAAGCACCGCCGGGCCCAGCCAGAGCGCCCGCGCCCACGAGCGCTACCTACAGCTCGTCGGCATGGCCACGGCCAGCATCGACCGTCTGAAGTAGCCGTGAAGTGCCTGTGAAGTAGCTGTGAAGTAGCTGTTTCACATCGTCGTCGTCGCTGAGCGAAACGCGAAACGCGAAACGCGCGAAATTTCGCGTCGCATAAACGCGAAAATATTTGCATCAGCAGGAGAATAACAACAATAGCGGTGTTTCTGGGGAGTGCTGGGGGTGTTTGGGGGGTAGTTGATGCTGTGATGGTCCCTGGTGTTGATCCGGATGGTCTGCTTTGGGTGGGACACGAAATGCGGCGGGGTGAGAGTGTCCCGATTCGGAAGTGGTGGATCAGACGTGAGTCGGAGGTCTGGACCCAGGGATGTGCTAGGGGTTGGTTCTAGGGGTGGTGGATGTAGTGGAGCTGTGTGGATAAGAGAGTGTGCGGAGAGATGATGTGCGGAGAGTAGCGTTCAGAGGGGTAGCATACAGACAAGAGAGCGTACAGAGAGGTGATATGCGGAGAGTAGCGTGCAAAGAGTGCAATACGTTGTGGAAACGTATATAAACGCGGCAATCTGCGTCCATCGATGCCATCGCTCTCTCTTCTTTCCTATTCTTGCTCCTAACCCCCCAACCAACTCGTTCATCCACTCATTTACACACACACACATCACTTCACAATGCAGTTCTCCGCCGTCGCTCTCTTCGCCCTAGCCTCCCTAGTCGCCGCTGACTCCACCTCCGACGACGTCACCTACGTCGACGTCACCACCACCCCAGAGGTCACCACCTCTGCTGTCTCCACTGTCAAGACCACCTCCACCCCATACACCACCACCACCATGCCAGTCTCCCACAACGCCACGACCGTCACCGTCTCCCACAACTCCACCACCGTCATCACCTCCTGCACCCGCTGCGAGGCCCACGAGACCTCCCTGACCTCCATCATGGCCCAGGCCAGCACAGAGCACTCCGTCCTCGCCCACACCGGCGCCGCCAACGGCCTGACCTACGGCATGGGCGCCCTCGCTGGTGCCGTCGCCGTCGCCCTGCTGTAAGCAGAGACGCCCGGGACCTTCCCTCACATCTACACATCTACACATACAGCTGGCGAGCACTGCTCCGGCCTTCTAATATTCTAGCACTATATAGCCATCTATAGACCCTAATACCATATACCATATACGATACGCAGAGGGGGTATGACTGAGGGGATGTATTGAGGGCTGAGAGAGTTGTATTTGCTCTGGTAATTGCAGAAATGGATGCTTGCATTATCTTGATGTACAAGGTGTACTGTGTAGGTTATTCGCCGGGATGCTTTATATTGAAGGGGAAACTCCTTATTGGCAGGCAATATTGGTGATGGGCAGAAAGTACTCCCTATAACAGAAAATACTCGGTATTGAAAGGAATACTCCATATCGAAGGAAATACCCATATTAGAGTAAGATATTCTCAATTGACACAGAATACTTGTGATTGAACTTAATATTCCTTGTTCTCAGGTAATACTCTATTAGTATGTAATACTCGATACTGGCAGGACGATATACTTCATACTGAAACGTGAATACACCTTATATTGACAGGATATACTAGCGATTGTCAGGAGGATATACTCCCAATTAGAAGGAGAGTATTCCCTCTTTGTAAGGAATCTTCCACATTGGTTGGAATAACTTTGTTGGCAGAAATACTACTTATTAACGAGATATACTCCTAATTATTTCAAGTATATAACGTATACAAGAAATAAGTAACTAACCAGAATCCAATACCTGTATATCCAAGTGTGTTGGCTACAGAACACAGAACTGCCGATCCACGTAATCATGCAAGTCACACGCCCAAGTTCAAACCCTCCAACAACAACATTAACTCGCCTATCGCCTCCCCCAGATACGCCCCGTCACCCCGTGAAATTCCCAGACACTCCAAATAACACACCCCATATGCACCCACCGCCACACCCACCCTCAACACCTCCATCACCCCCCATATCACCCATATCCACACTCCCCCGCCACTGCGCCTGACACATAAAAACGTGACTACAAAATTTTGCTGCCAGCTCCAACACACAACTACTAAACGCCACCACAAGAGCAGCACACACAGTCCTGGCACGATGGATCGCGGGGATATAGCGGGCAAGACGCTGCACGAGCGCGTGGAGGAGATGGAGCACCGCATCGTGCTCTTCGAGGAGCTGTTCCACGCCTTCTCGAGCCGCCTGGACAAGCATTTCGAGAAGTACGACCGCCTCATCGGCGCCCAGCAGCAGCAGATCGGCGAGCTGAGCAGTGCGCTGGCGCTGCTGGCGGGTGACCATGTCCAGTCGGCGAAGCTTACAAGAGAGAAGGTTTTGGGAGCAATGGGATCCGTCCCGCCCAGGACTACGCCCGCGTCAAGCGCTCCAAGCGCGTTAAACGACTCGCCTGTGGCGCCAGTGGCACAGGATGATGTGGCAACGGCGGTTGACGACTTTAGCGAGCTGATAAGCAGCCGGCCAGGCCGCAGGACCGCTCCTAAGCCCGGTGATGACTTTGCTGGGCCCACGGGCAGCGATTCCAGTCGCTCGCACAGCAAAACGGGGCCTGATGCGGGTATGGACGTGTACAAGCCTGCGCCAGGGACCTTCCACCACCAGCCCCAGTCGCAGTTGCAACCTCAATCGCAGTTGCAGCCACAAGTACCTCAGCAACCATTACCACAGCAAATACCTCAGCCAGCGGCGATTCCGCCGCCGGTGCAAATGCCCCCAGCACAATTGCCCCCAGCACCAATACCCCAGGCACAAACTCGCGATAGTCCCCGGGAGAAGCGGCGCAAGGTGGCAGATTCCCGCCCGTACGACGCCAGTCAGCCGTACCGGTTCCAGAACAACCCCCAGACGGTCCGCGAGGTCTGGGCGGAGTTCACAGAGGGCGTGGACGGCCAGCCGTCCATAAAGCAGATGGAGACGATGTACCAGACGTCCTGGCGCCGCGACCCGGCCACCAACAAGCGCTTCTGTCGCCGCAAGGCGCTCTGGAAGGCCATCGAGGTCGGTCTCGTGCGCGGGTACACGCTCGACTTCGTCATAGACCTGCTGGAGGACACGCGATACACCGACGCAAGGCGCCAGAGCAAGCACCCCATCGGCTGGCTCTCCCAGACCGCAAACATCCCGGAGCTGCTGCGATAGACGAGATGCCAGCTCCTCATCGCGTGCGATGAGCATGCGAAACCGCCCTAAACGCTCAATTGCTACGGTCAAGCGCCACAACGCTCCCACAATCACTCACCCTGCTACCCACAGCCATCTACGTACTATATACCGCCGCTGGACCCACTTGGCCCACTTCACCCCCAGCCATCGCTGAATTCACCATTATTTGCATTATTCGATGTTGTTCACAAGTGAAAAATTTTGTAGCTTACAACATCAACACACAGTTTTAACACCTTGGCGGGTAAAGAGGCAGATACATACGGTATTACGGTCTGTAACTATCTGCAGAGAAGTTAACAGTACACTACACCTCCCAGTTGATATGTCCGATAGCGCTAGCGCAGAGACTGTGGCGCCTGCGACTTCTACAGTCACGCCAGGGACTTCTACACAACCCTCTCTCAAGATAAACGAGCTGGAAAGCAGCACAGACTTCGTGCCGCTCTCTGACAGTGATGATGAGAAGGATGCGCGCCCCGTGTCGTCCACTGACAGCACACACGTAGCGCCAAGTGTCGCTGAGGTCGCCGCTGAGGCCAAGGCCGCCGCCACTGAGGAGGCAGAGGCGTATGACGACTACGATGGGCACTTTGACAACCCCACAGAGTCTACGACGCCGGTTCCAGAGGTCCTGGAGGTGCCAGATAGCACTCCAGACAACCAGCTGTCGCAAAACACCGACTTTATCGCATTCTCAGACAGTGATGCTGACAGCGACGACGAAACTGAGGCCCAGGGAACCCAGGCGGCGCCTATAGTGATCAACGACGATAACACAGAGGAGTCCGCGGACACTGTGGTATCTGATTTCCCTTGGATCGTGAACCACGACCACTCAAAGCAGGTTGAGGTCGCGGACTGGCTGACGCTCGAGATCAAGGACTTCGTGGCGTACATTTCCCCCAGCAAGGCGGAGATCGAGGCCCGTAACGTCACCATCGGCAAGATCAGGAGCAGTGTCACGGCTCTGTGGCCAGATGCCGACCTGCACGTCTTTGGCTCGTACGCTACCGACCTGTACCTTCCAGGATCCGACATCGACTGCGTCGTCAACAGCAAAGGCGGCGACAAGAACAACAGGAATGCGCTGTACCAGCTGGCGAACCACCTGAGCAAGGACGGACTCGCAACAGAGGTCGAGGTCATCTCTAAGACGCGCGTACCCATCATCAAGTTCGTCGAGCCGGAGTCCCGCATCCACATCGACGTCTCCTTCGAGCGCACGAACGGTGTCGACGCCGCCAAGCTCATCCGCAGCTGGCTCGACAGTACTCCCGGCCTGAGGGAACTTGTGCTGATCGTGAAGCAGTTCCTGCACGCGCGCAAGCTCAACAACGTGCACACGGGTGGCCTCGGCGGCTTCAGCATCATCTGCCTTGTGTTCTCCTTCCTGCACATGCACCCGCGAATCCTCACGCACGAGATCGCCGCGATGGAGAACCTCGGAGTCCTGCTCATCGACTTCTTCGAGCTGTACGGTAAGAACTTCGGCTACGACCACGTCGCGATCAGCGTGCTCGACGGCGTCCCCAGCTACCTGCCCAAGGCCTCGTGGCGCGAGATCCACCCGCTGCGCAGCCCCTTCAGTCTGGCGATCCAGGACCCCGGAGACGCCGCCAACAACATCAGCAGGGGCTCCTTCAACATCCGCGACATCAAGAAGGCGTTCGCGGGCACGTTCGACATGCTCACGAACCAGTGTTTTGAGCTCAACGAGGTCAGCTTCAAGGGCAGGAAGGGCAAGAGTGTTCTGGGCAGTGTGATAAAGTATAGGGGCAAGCAACGTGACTTCAACGACGCCAGGAAGCTCGTCGCCAACAAGGCCATCGCAGAGAACGAGGAGTTCCACAGCAAGCGCAGCAGAAGCGACTACGAGGGCGACTCGGACGCTGTCGTAGAAAGCAAGCCCAAGAAGCAGAAGAGGGAGAAGAAGGGAAAGAAGGAGAAGAGCAAGAAGAGCAAGAGCAAGGAGGCCAGTCCCGCTGTGAGCGAAACGGCGAAGTTGACCAGGAAGGAGAAGCGGGCGAAGCGCGCCAAGAACAAGCCGGCCAAGAAGGAGAAGACCATCGAGATGGACGACGACTACGTTCCCATGATAAGGTGAGCCGGGGCAGTCCGTCGCCGTGACACCTGTCTGTTATTCTGCATTTCTTAATCGACAGGGACCGTCCTTGTTTGCATGTGTAGCTATACAGTAGTATGTAGCACCAGGTAGTGTATAAATATACAGTAGTATAGCTATGTAGTTGTATAGGTTATAAGTAGTATAGGTAGTAAGTAATATAGCTATTCAGTATTATGCGTATGTGCAGTGGCATTGTTTATGCAGTAGTAAACAGTAGTATATGGATATGCCGTGATATACAGTGATACACAGTTATGCAATAGTATTGATTACAGTTATATGCAACTTTTTAATAATATATGCTACAGTAGTATACAAATATACAGTAGTATAAATTATGCAATAATATATGCCTGTGTAATAGTATAGATATGCAGTCTATGAGATATGAGTGAAATATAATAATGCTGTAGTAAACAGCTATATATCCGTATAGTCATACGATAATAAATATAAATATAGTACTATACAACAACAAATAGTATAGTCAACAAGTAGTGTATATGATACAAGCATTATACATGATATAATTGGAAATATACAATGGCAAATGTTACAGTAGTATACGGATGGTCGTTATGAACTACCACAGCTGCTTCCTGGTGCGCTTGCGCTCGCCGTTAAGTTTCTTGCTCTTGAGCCGCCGCTCCTTCGAGGCACCCCTGACCCTTTCCCACTTCTCTATATCAGCAGGGTCTGCCTCCTTGGGAAAGTAGCACGTCTCCTTGATCAGGTCCACGAGTTTGGCGAGACACAGCTGCCTGTTCTGCTCCCTGGACCGCGTCTCGTCCGACTGGACGACGATGGAGTCGCTAACGGGGTTGTACAGTCGCATCCTCTTGTCCATGACCTGCCGCCGCACCTCCTGTGGGAACAGGGAGCAGGATGAGAACCTCTCCAGCGTCAGTGTGCACTTAGAGCTGACCTTGTTCACCTTCTGCCCGCCGGGACCGCTGGCCCTGTCGTAGCGCACGTGGAAGCTACGAGAGGGCAGGGACTGCGGTGAGAGATTATCTAGCCATTCCCTGGCTATGTTAGCATCGCTTGAGAGTTGTGTCGAGCTGTGTATCCAGCGAAACGTACTTGTGAAGTTGACTAATAAGCGTTTTGGCGATTTTGGGCCCAGCATTTTCACTATTATAGGGATGACCTGACGCAGATTTCACCAAGTTGCACACAGAGACGCATAGAGTCGCACCAGACCAGCGGATATATCGATTACCACCACTAGATACATGTGTTAGTACCACACGACTATCCCTCACTGTTCCTTTCACGCTATAATTACAGGGCGATCAACACAAACATACGGACTAAGGTGACTAAGGCCAGGATAAACAGGCAGTACATCCGCATTTCAAACAATAAAACATCACCACACTTTGATGATGGACAGCGAAGGTTCTGGGAAGCTCGGAGAGGCCTTGGATGCGACTCCCGTACGCTCAGGGAGCCAGGAGATCCCCAGGAACAAGTCCCTGCCGGACATGCACAGCTTCAAGGGCCTGCTGTCGTCCCCAGTGGGCAGGAAAGGCAGCCTGGCAAGCATGGAGAGCATTGACGAGGACCGTCCAGCACACCTGCGGTCCCCCAGGCGAACGCACACCTTTGACAGCCATGTCGATGCCGGCAACGTGATCGACCTCTACCGGTCGCTGGATGACCATGAGGACCCCAGGTCCCTCCAGGGAGCGTCCCCAGCCCACACAGACACCGCCAGCACCGACCCTGGCTCTCTCACGACGGTCCAGCGGGACCAGGCGCTCGACAGGAACGACCCAGCGCACTTTGACCGCTACGGCTTCCGGAAGCAGAACTCATACATCTCTGAAGAGGAGTACGACGCCTGGTGGGAGCAGTACTCACCCTACTGCGTCAAGCGCAAGCGCAAGTGGGAGGCGTACCTCTGCAAGTGTGGGCTTCCTTTGAACGATGACAGCCCGCTGAAGTTCCCCTCGAGCTGCGAGAAGCTCAAGCGATACGTCCGCAAGGGCATCCCTGCCGAGTGGCGGGGCGCTGCCTGGTGGTACTTTGCCAGGGGGGACGAGATGCTGGCCAAGAACAAGGGTGTGTACGATAAGCTGCTTCTCAGGATCTCCCAGCAGGACAGTAAGCGCCAGAGCAAGAACAACGACTTCGAGATCATCGAGCGCGATCTGGGACGCACGTTTCCCGACAACATACACTTCCACAGGGAGTCCTTCCAGCGGGAGGACCCCGTGATGATCCAGGCGCTGCGGCGGGTGCTGATGGCGTTTACGGTGTACGACCCGTCGATCGGTTACTGCCAGTCGATGAACTTCATCGCGGGCCTGCTGCTGCTGTTCATGGACGAGGAAAAAGCGTTCTGGATGCTGGTGATCATCACCAAGAAGTATTTGCCGGGCGTGCACTCCCTCAATCTCGAGGGCGTCAACATTGACCAGGGTGTGCTGATCCTCTGCATCCGCGAGTACCTCCCGGAGCTGTGGGAGCAGGTCGAGCTGTCGTACGTGCGCGGCAACCAGCAAGACAGCCTGCTGAACCCCGGGAACACACGCACCACAATCCAGAACTACTTCAGCAAGGAAGAATACCTGTACAAGCTGCCGCCCATCACGCTGACCACCGCCAGCTGGTTCATGAGCTGTTTCATCGGCTCCGTCCCCATCGAGACGACGCTGCGCATCTGGGACTGCCTGTTCTACGAGAAGTCCCACTTCCTGTTCAAGACGTCGCTGGCCATTCTGAAGCTGTGCGAGGACGAGCTGCTGGGCGGTGCGGGCAGCGCCCCCAGGCGATTCCTCATGAACACACTCACCTACGCGACCCAGGGTTCCTCGGACTCCCTCGCCCAGGCCAGCAGCAACCGCCCGAAGGAGTACCAGAACAACCAGGACGACTACGACATCCTCATGTTCCAGGTGATCCAGACGTTCCCGCGCAAGCTGCTGGACCCGAACACCCTGTTCGACCGGGTCCTGTTCAAGAAGAAGGTCGCGCTGAACCAGCTCACCCAGGACGAGGTCGACCTGCGGCGCAAGTACGTCACGATCCAGCGCAACAAGCTGAAGCACTTTGACGAGACGGTGATCGAGAGTGCCAAGACACTCAAGCACGACGTCTCAACGGGCAACCTCAACCGCTACAGCCGGGAGTACAACATGAGCAACGACCTCGTCAACGAGACCGTGTCCTCCGAGGTCAGCAACTTCAACAGCGGCGGCCTCAGCAGCATTAACTGGAACAACAGCATCAAGGCCCGCGTGAGGCGCATGAGGCCCGCGGAGTAACCATTGTTCATTCAGGCATATATAGATATAAGATCAGCAATTACTTAGCAAGGTCCCAGCCTCTCTTCAGCCTGTCAAAGACGAAGTTGGCCTCGGAGGGGCGCGTCAGCTTGCTCTTGAGCAGCGCTTCGATGTCGTCCCAGGGGACAACTGCGTTCTCTGCTTCCGCAATGGACTCCTGCACGGGCTCGTCGTCCTGTGGTGCAGCAACAACAGGGGTGTTGTCAGTCTGTTCGGTCGCAACTGGCGCCTCTTCCCCCGGTTTTGGCGCGGATATCATCACATTCACCACGGCTTTATCCACACCGAGCTCTGACAACAACAGATTGTCGTGCAGGACCTTGCCCTTGAGCAGCAGCTTCAGCTGGCCCAGCTGCACAGCCTTCCCCTCGCTCACCAGCAGCTCCTTGGCCGCCAGAACCGTGTCGCTCTTGGCGAAGGCGTGTTCCAGGGCAAACTTCGGGTTCCGGACGCTCTTGAGCGTCAGTTCAACGCTGCCGGCATCCGTGTCCGCGCCCCTGGCGTCCAGGGCGGACCGCTTGGCCCGGCTGGGGCTGTATCGGTACTTGAGGGCGGGCAAAGCAACGCCCAGGGCGGAAACCTCCCTCAGAGGCTTCTGGTAGCTCGCGGAGAGCGCTGGCTCGTTCAGGGTGGCCAGAGTGAGGAACTTGTTCACAAACTCCCGTTCAGGCACCTGTATAGCGGACATAATTGCGTGTATGGCTCTTGTTTTGGTATTGTTTCTCCTTGAGTAATTGTTCTCAAAGTGTTGAAGTTGAAATATTTTTCGACGCTTACATAAACGCCACCGAAAGGCACAAACAAACAATGAGAAAGGCTGTTTTGGCTATATAAAAGGGAAAATAACGCCGATTTGAGATGGATTCCGACGCGGTTGATGATCCCGTGCTGTTCTTCAACTACCACGAGTTCAGCGAGACTTTTTACGCGGATCTGGGGGCGCCAGGGGCGCCCAGGGAGCACCCGGAGACCGAGGCGCTGGTGATCACGCATTTCCCGAACGTGCATGCGCCCAGGGGCTCCCAGCTGTACCGGACGACACGGGTGGTGCGGGTGCCGCGCAGGTTCGACATTAGCATGCACTACCCGAACTTCAGCGAGCAACTGCCGGGCCTGGAGCCCGCGGCGATCGTCGCGGAGGACAAAGGGGACAGTAACGACGACAGCAGGAGTATGATGAGCTTTGCGGATGCCCTGGCCGCAGGGCAGCATGCAGACGGTGCTGGGAAAGCACGCCTGCCGCGATTTATCCCCCGCGGCGTGCATGACGGGCAAGTATTCGGCTGCACGAGCGCAAGTCCGCTCAGCAACATGCTCACGCCGGAGCAGTTCCAGCAAATCGTGCACGAGGTTAACGTGCACCTGGAGCGCGAATTCCGTGCGCTTTCCTGGCGCAACTGGGCCGGTATACTGCTTTCTGTGCTCACCTTCGGTCTGTGGCCCTGGGTCGCCAAGCATCTGCGCGGCGCAGCTCCCGGGCAATCGGGCCTGGACGCATGCATCGAGCGCTGCAACGCCTCGCCACTGTTCATGCAGCAGCACCTGGTGCTCCTGCACCCCCGGGACTCCGCTTACCTGTCCCTGGACTTCCAGATCGCCAGCCCCACGTAGGCAGACGCCTGTGCGAAACGCCAATTTGCTGACGCCGTGTCCCAAACAGGAAATTTGCGTTCCAGAATTACCCAGAACAGAAATCTATTTCCCGAAAGCGCGATATTGCGGCGATTATTTCCTGATCGGGGAATCTGCGCGCACCACGACTCGGCGCAAATTTGAAATTTTCGCGCCGCGTCACCAAATTTTCGCGGATTTTCCGCTTTGGGCCGCGTCTGGCCGGCCAGCGTCGCGCCAAATTGGCGTTTCCAGCGCTACAAGGGCCTGCATGGGAACTCAAAGGGTTTTGAAGGGCGCTGGGGCCAGGTAAGCCACCAGGTATATAAGAAGGATGGCTCGAGAGTGTTTGGGGATGTTGTCAGGTCTTGGTTGGGAGGAGAACCGCACACACCCACACACATACCCAATTACACCATGGACACCTACAACAAAGCGCTCAACATCCTGATGAAGTCGCCCGTGACCGATGACATGATTCAGTTCCTGACACACGCCACTCTGCGCGTGATGCCTAACTGCGGTCAGGGTGCTCAGGCTTACCCATCCCCTCCTACCTCTCCCAGAGGCGCCGCCGCCGCGCCACAGCAGCCACGCCTGCCCTCACTCAGAACTTTCATCACCAAGCTGGTCCGCTACACCAACGTCTACACGCCCACCCTGCTGGCCACGGTGTGCTACCTGAAGAAGCTGCAGCGCATCCTGCCCAAGGATGCCAAGGGCCTGCCCTCCACCATCCACAGACTGTTCCTTGCGTGTCTGATTATCAGCGCCAAGAACCACAACGACTCCTCGCCTCTGAACAAGCATTGGGCCAAGTACACTGACGGCCTCTTCTCCCTCGAGGATATCAACCTCATGGAGAGACAGCTTCTGCAGCTGCTGAACTGGGACCTGAGACTCAGCGACGAGGACCTCATCCTGGACCTCCAGTTCCTGCTCGAGCCTATCAAGCAGCACATCGAGATCACCACCAAGCAGAAGAAGAGAATGCACGCGCTCAAGAAGCAGCAGCAGATGCAGCAGCAGATGCAGATGCAGATGCAGAAGCAGAACCAGTTCTACAGCCACGGCCGCAACGCCTCCGTGTCCTCGAACCTGAGTGCTGCCACACTTGTCAGCAACGGCAATGGCAACACCACGAGTCCTCGCTCCGGCCTCGCGGGCGCGTCCCTCGCGGGCTCCCGCTCCTGCAGCAACGGCAGTCTCTCCGCCAAGGTCGACATCTGGCACGACAAGACCGTCCCCAGCGACCTCAGCTGGAACCTGGACTACACCCCGGTCTCGCTGCCTGCCGGCCAGTACTAGGCACCGGCGCCCCTGCATCCATATTCAGACCCTGCATACTTCACTTCACCCCGCGCAGCGCGCACTTACATACACGGCTTATACATTAAATACACATATCAGGAAACATCAATCATTATCAGACACCAAGGTGGCATTAACCTTTCAAATGGGAGGTAATGTCTGCCTATTCACACATAAGGTAGTGTTAACTACAGTCAGGTAGGCGTTAGACAATATTCAACAGTATCAATGCACACTAGGTGATATAAACCAATGTGAAACAAGCACCATGAAAGATTAATTAGTATCGGACTTGTCAAGTAATATTAACCCTATCAAACAAGCACCAGACAATATTAACCGCATTTAAACACGGCAAGGTAATATAACTGTCGGACACAAGGTAATATTAACCATATTACACACGCAAGGTAATATAACTACTGTCAATCACCCCCAGGCAAACTTAACCACTATAAATACGTACCAGGCAATATTAATTAGTACTAGACACACATCAGGCGGGATTAATTCGTAACAGATGTACCAGGTAATTTCAGCCCTAACATATAAGGTAGCATTAGCCTAACATGCACTCAAGATAATACTAACTACTATCAAACATAAGGTAGTATCAACCTGTCTAAGATATTTTTGACAGAATCAGCATATATGTTCATTTTTTTGCATATTTCAGACCCATAACTTGCAACTACTAAAACATTTATTTAATGGCTAAACCCTGGATATTATCAAAACACAACTAAATACACTACACACATATCTGCAATATCCACACCTACAACTCCATAGCCGTCCCAATCCCGTCGCAATTGCTGTCGCACCCACCGTCCCACGCAAACCACACCAGCGCCAGACGCATGACCACACCCACACCCTATTGTCCACCACCACCATTGTCCAGCACACACACACACACACACACACACACACACACACACACTCCCACACGCCTTCCAACGCAGACCTGCACATGCAGCTCTTATCGCTGTCGATAATATCGCAACACCCCTGCACCACAGCGTTATTGCTTATCGGCCCGCGTCATTACTCGATGACTACATTATATAAGGCAGGATAGTCATCTGCATCTCGAAAGTTATTCTCTTCTCTGGTCCACCTCCCCAGCGACTGAACACTATGCCATATCCAGAAGAGTTTGAAGGTATCGCCGTCACCCAGGACAAGCCCTGGCACCAGCCCAGCCACGTCAGCTACCCTGCGAAGGCGAGACACCCCCGCGACATCGATATTGAGATCGAGGCGTGCGGTGTTTGCGGCAGTGATCTGCACACAGTTGCTGGCCACTGGAGGGAGCTGCCTCCTGCGCTAGTTGTAGGTCACGAGATCGTCGGTCGCGTTGTTCACGTCGGTTCTGACGCCGATTCCGGCTTCAAGGTCGGCGACCGTGTCGGTGTCAGCGCGCAGGTCCTCTCGTGCCTCGAGTGTGAGCGTTGCGCTGAGGGTAACGAGCCCTACTGTGACGGGTTCGTCAGTGCGTACAACCGCGCCTACCCGGACGGCTACGTCTCCCAAGGTGGCTACGCCTCGCACGTCCGCGTGCACGAGCACTTCGTCGTGCCCATCCCGGAGTCCCTGCCCTCTGAACTGGCCGCTCCGCTGCTCTGTGGTGGTCTCACCGTGTACGCTCCGCTGATCCGCAACGGCTGCGGTCCCGGTGTGCGTGTTGGTGTGGTTGGCCTGGGCGGTTTGGGCCACATGGCGGTTCTTATCGCCAAGGCGCTGGGTGCGTACGTCGTTGCGTTCTCCCGTGGGTCCAGCAAGCGCAAGGATGCGCTGGAGCTGGGTGCGGACGAGTACGTAGCCACTGCTGAGGAGCCCGCATGGGACGACAAGTACGTCAGCAAGCTGGACATTGTCCTGGTGTGCGCTTCTTCTTTGCAAGGCGTCAACCTGGACCAGTACGTCCGCACGCTGCGCATCGGTGGTAAGATCATATCTGTGTGCATCCCCGACAAGAGCGAGAAGCTTGAGATGAGCGCGTTTGCTCTCAGGGGTGTCACTGTCGGTAATTCGCAGCTGGGCAGTCCCCAGGAGCTGCGCGACCTGCTCGAGCTCGCCGCGGCCAAGGGATTCAGACCCTGGGTCGAGACGCTGCCTGTGGGCGTCGAGGGCGTGTCCCAGGCTCTGACGCGCATGGACAAGGGCGACGTGCGCTACAGGTTCACCCTGACGGAGTTCGACAAGGAGTTCGGCACTGGTAAGTGAGTGTGGACGTTGCTATGTATTTGCTATGTATTTGCTATTGACAATGTACAGATGTTGTGTTGTACGCGTTTGTGAGAGGTGAGGTGGGATGCTAGGCAATTTTGCACTATCCAGTGGCTCATGTAGTTTTGGCAGGGTATCGAGAGGGCTAACCTTCTGTACTATGGCGGAGGTATGATGTATCGCATATCCCAACTGAATATTGGGTTGTGCGTTTATCACCACTATCAATATTGAGAGTGCAATGCGCAATTCACAGCTAGTAGTAATAAACTGTCATGTATCGTAACGCTGAGGACGGTGGGTACTCGAGCGCGCGTAATCATTAAACGATGCGTGTTAGTTGCAATAGATATTTCAACGTAGTATATAAGGATCATCGTAGAAATATACTAAGCGATAATCCACCCAACGCTACGCCAGTCTCCTATATTTAAAACAAAACTATGCCCATCAACACCAGTACAGTCAGAACAGGAAGAAGTATTTGACAACAGATCTCAGTAAAACTATACCATTCTATCCAAGAACATCTATTAATTCAAATGGACGAAGCATTACTAAAATAACCCGAGTTAATAAGCGCAGAAGTGAACCGCGATGATCTGAACAGTAAACTTGATCATTGCAAGCCCAAAGGAGCCGCATTTCCAAAACTGTATAATATGGATGCACCTGTCACCCCGCTGGAAGTAAAGATAAAAAGAAATAAACTCAAAGCTATGTACAGTCTACACAAATACCTTGATAATGCCGACACTCAACAACCACCTATAAATTTCCTCACCCCACAATTTAATAAAACGTAAAACTGTAACCAAAATACTTCAATACAAATCTCTAATCTCTCTGTATAAGTCCCTCCACGTAAACAAAATATAAAATGAGCATGTGACAAACACGTGATCACAAATCATCCCACGTGACCCTCTGTTACCCGCACACCCTGTCCCAATCGGGCGACACCCGCGCCCCGGCTGCGCAACCGCCGAGGCGCGAGTTCCCCGGCGAGGGGCCCCGCAGCACAGAAGGCCCTCAGACAGGCCCGCAGGGGGCACAGCCCCGTATTGTGCAGTGGCGCGACCCCCTGCCACCACCCGTGCACCACGGGGATATCGCGGTGTCCCTGTCGTTTCCCTGCGGGGTTGTCTAGGGAACTAGAGGGGCGGGCCGTGAGGGGCGAAGGGTGAGGGGCGCTGCTCAGACGGGGGCGCAGTGCACCCTGGCCGACGAGTCTTCCGTCCGACCGCGGGAGTGCGCAGCACTCCCTAGAAAGTAGCGCAGGCCCTCCGGGAGTCACAGTGCCGGGCAACGGCCGGGCCGCGCGGCGGGCGCGGCGTGGTCGCGCCGCGTGCGCCTGCGGGCCTGTCTGGGCGGGGCGGGGCGTCTGCTGCTGCGGATAGCGTCAACAGCGCAGCGCTGCGCCGCTGGCCCCTCGCATCGGGCGGCTGTGCGGCCGCGTCTGAGGCCTGTCCGTGGCCTGTCCGCGGTGGCCCCGGTGGCGCGGGCGTGTCTTGTCTTGTCGCTGCTGCGCCGTGCTTGTTGTGCGGGTGTTGCTCTGCCGTGTCCTTGTGTCCTTGTTTTGTCCTCGCACTTGTCCCTGCTGTGTCCTTGTCGTTGTCCTGGGTTGTCCTCGCTGTGTCCTTGTTTATTAATACCCTGCGGCGCTGCGGCGCTGCGGCGCTGCCCTGGCGGGATGGCAGGGGTCTCGCGTCGTCGCCCGTTCGTTCCCGTTGCCTCGCCCTTCCCTCGCCGGCGCATGGTATATAAGGCGGCCGCGTTGGGGTTTGTCCTGGGAATTGCCTCCCCTCACATTTCCCCTTTCTTAAGCACAACTAACCATACCACACCATAATAATATATACACAATGTCCACTGTTGAATCCCCTGTTGCTCTAGCTGCCGCCACTGAGGCCAGAACCAACCTGATCGCCGCCACCGCCAACGTCAAGAAGACCGAGGCCAAGAAGACTGAGGCCAAGAAGACCGAGGCTAAGAAGACCGAGGCCGCCCCAGCCGACAAGAAGAAGGAGGAGAAGAAGTCCTTCTTCAAGAAGCTGACCCACAAGCTGTCCAACCTTATCTAAGCGCGGTAGTGGCTCACTCTCATATACACATTCAAACATCACATCTGTAATACTCCTTCTCTAGGGCCGCGCCGTTGCGCCCCTCTAATCCTAATTTTAATATCATACATATATAATAATATAATATAATCCTAATCTAGAAGCGTGGGTTGTGGGATAACATAAGGTAATGTTTTGCATCGTCTCCCGATTGATGGCGGTGCAGCTTACTTGAACGATGCATTGCAATGCATCATGACAATAGGTATTGCCCTTATCGTATAGTGGGACGGCGCGGGGAAGTAAACAGTAACGTATTTCGCATAGTGCGATATGCAAGTCGTACACTTGTGTTGCGTGCTATCAGTACGTAGATATGGGATATGCAAAGTGTAGGAATAACATGTCTATCGTGGTTGATGCGAGCCAGCCGCTCCACCCGGACATGTGTATTTTGGCGCGTTCCAAAACAATAGCGCCGTTTAGAGGTCTTTGATGGTGTTGGATGCGATGTAGAGTATTATAGTTATCAAATGAGTCTGTCACTTGTTTAATAAATGTATAGTATGTTGCATGATGTTCCTGCGTGTTATATTTTGAGATCGCGACGCTGGGTGCCCAATGTTTGTCGTGCTTATCTGGTGGAACGGGAAATACGTTTGATGTTTGACTTCACTGCTGTACACTCCATGAAGACCTAGTTATAATGATCACAGAGTTAAGCTGAGAGAGCAGTTGAGAGAATGAAATATAAAAAAGAGCAAATAACTGAAGAGTATTGAATGTATTCTCGTTTATGCCTTTCTGTATCTCTACACAATAAATAAAGGAGTGACAGTTACACCTATAAAGACATGATTAACATTTTAATCTAGACCTCAGGTGATGATGTATAAACAAGAATAATACTTTCAATCCTCCCTTCGGTTAGTAATAGTCGTGGTTTTATTACCATTTCTGAGCAATAAGTCAGGTGCGCTTTCCATGGATTTCTGACGCCAATACAGAATATACAATGCGAACATCATTCTGAGCGCAATACATACATATCAGCACCTCATGCGCACAAATGGCTTACTGACGGTACAGTGCCAGGCTTTGCCTCGTGTCATGCGACAACAGTCCGCTCGCCACTACACGTACCCAGATGCAATCTACACGGCTGAAGCGGCTATTGGAATACGATTCTCAACGAATACAAAGTCGAACCACCGCATCCGCTGCTGCTGCTTCCCCACTGCCACGTAACCAAGCCCCTTTGTAACAGCTATCCCACCAAGGGACAGTTCTCTAATAATTCGCAGACCTTTCTCAGACCGCTGTATCTCGTTGTCCCTTTAGGTGAGCAACATTATTTGAAACTATACAAAATATCAACTGCCCAGACGGGACGGTTACCCAAAATAGACCCATTTTACATACCTCGCAACCCCAAGGCCACGCAGACATCGCCTGCATTACTCCGGCGATTAGACCCAGACAACCTCCACCAGGAAAACCACATCTATTGACACGCCCTCCCTCTCACACATACCCCCAAGTGATCTTCTCCCAAGACCCTGTGCAGAGACATCCACCCACTCTTGTTCCCAGGTACGCCGCGACGCTGACACAGCAGTCACGTGACCTCACGGACTGCTCCCTAACGCAACACCCCAATTCACATATTCCTAGGCAACTTGGCCGAGTGGTTAAGGCGAAAGATTAGAAATCTTTTGGGCTTTGCCCGCGCAGGTTCGAGTCCTGCAGTTGTCGATACTTTTTGCCCCGGGGCCTCGCGTCACGTGACGCACGCGGTTCCTGCGGCCGTTTCTTGGCGCAGGCACGGAAAGGGGCTGCACCCTGAGGCGTATAAGCAGGTGTCTGCTGACGTGAGAGGACATTGGTTATATCCATGTGAGCTGGGCGGGTGATGTGTGGTAGAAGTAGACATCTATGTATGTATGTAGGGGGGACGGGGGGCGAGCATTCAATTAGCTGATCTGGGCCCTGCCGGTGATGCCCGGGATGGAGATTCTTAGTCTGTGGGTGAGGGGCAGCTTTGGCACTACGCCGACTAGCAGCACCAGCAGGAAGTTGTAGATGAATGCGTTGAGGGTGAAGTGGGCGTAGTGGGAGGCGACGAGGAAGAGGACGATGGGCAAGGTGATGAGGAACTTTCTGGTGGGGGTGTACAGGGTCTCGTCGTCGATCTGCTCCCACATGGTGAGGTTGTCGAAGGCGCCGCCGTTGAAGTCGAAGGGGGTGCCCTTGATGAGGTGGAACATGACGTAGAAGCCGACGATGTAAGTGGTGTTGGTGAGAGTCCAGGACCACTGCACGGTGATGCCGGGGAGCAGGTTGTAGAAGAGCTTGAGCAAGGCGATGATGACGAGGTGGATGAGCCAGGCGCCGCGCTGGTCGACCCAGGTCGCGTTCATGTTGGGCAGACCCTTCTGGTCGTTCTCGTCCTCGAACGTCTCCGGCTCGACGTGCGAGATGATGGACGACGAGCGGCGGCGGCGGTGGTCCTTGTAGGGCTCGTTCTGCGGGGTCTTGAGCGAGTTGGTGCGGGTACGCGTGCGGGGCTCCCTCTCACGCAAGCCATCGGAGTCGTTGTCTCCTTCAATCTCGCTCGACGCCACAGTGCTGCTGGCGTCGTTGTGGTACGAGGGGAACGGCTTGAGGTCGGGGAGTCCGTGGTCGCCCACGGGGGCAGCAGTGTTGATCTGCGATTCGTCTAGGGGGTCGGTCATGTGCAGGTGTGGGAATTTAGCAATTTGCACTGTCTCTTTATTGTATTGTGAACGTCCCTTCTCTTCCTCCCCTGTGTGGTGGCATTATTTATATGCAGATTAAGCGCTCGCCGCCCGCGAGCAATTTTGGCCGGGTAACCACGTGATATAGGCATATACATATATATAATAGATATAATAGATATAATAGAAATAAGAGGTGTAAGAAGTGTAAGAGATGTAAGAAGTGCAACATATGCAAGAGATGTATAGGGATGTACTATCACCGTGTAATTGGCACAGTTCCTTGCGATGTATACCCCGCGCAAGAGACGTTGAAGTCGAGCGACTGTAGCGAGACTAGCTTAAACAACACATGAATTCCCAGGACAGGACAGAACACTGGGATAAACCAACATACACATACACATATATACTTATACGCACCCACACACAGCTCAACAACTGCAGGCACCAGCACCCAGACACCCTGGGACTGTTGGGTGCGTATAAAAGCCTCGATCCCTCGATCCCTCAACCACCATCGTGTCCATATCCATATCGACACCACACCACACATCACTTCACCATGGTTTCCCAGCTGTTCGAGGAGAAGGCCAAGGCCGTCAACACCCTGCCCACCAAGCCCAACACCGAGGAGCTGCTGCGCCTGTACGCGCTGTACAAGCAGGCGACCGTCGGCGACGTCAACACCGAGCGCCCAGGCATCTTCAACATCCGCGACAGGTCCAAGTGGGACGCGTGGAACAAGGTCAAGGGCCTGGCCATGGAGGAGGCCGAGCAGCAGTACATCGCCCTCGTCGACGAGCTGTTCGAGAAGTACAAGTAGGCGGCGCGGTGTTCCTATTTAGCTATTTATATCCTACGTATCAATATGTTCTTTGCTAGGGGAGGCGTGTGGGCATTGGGGTGGTGGCATCAAATGGTTATGCACGACTTCAATTGCATATGCATTGACAGGTGAGTCATGTTGTCCTGTGCAATTTCCAGTCATATGTCTATATTCTACATGAAATGCGATTGAAGTGACATTGCTCTGCACTAGCTTATCACTCTTGCAAAAGAGTTTCTACGATAACAGCATGCCATACGTACTTGCCAAGCCCCAATACGATCTGTAACAAGTCCAAGAGTGCATCTGCAAGTGTGTGCACGTGTCATACACCCATAGTCATAGAGAGACAGCATCTTTCGCCATAGCCATATGCCACACACCATTCCCACAGAGGTATTGTCCATACAATGCGTCGCCAATATCCCTGTGTCGACACAGCTACATTGCAACTTGCCTATACAGCATATAGTCACTTCCCCATAGGCATATACATATGCACAGTACTATACTCATACTATACAGCATATCCCTATAACCGCAGGCATACAGATTCGTAGCAGTAGCAGTATAACTATGCACTTACACCCTGTATCAATATGGCTGTATTCCCATGTTGCTATACAGTCACCTCCCTTATACCCATAGTCATGTAGCATTACCGTACACACCGCCGCGCAATGCGCGCACGCGAACGCGTTAACACGCCAGAGAGGCTTTTTGATAGTACAAGGCACTGTATCGGCTATCAAGTACTCCAGATCGGTAAACCACAACCTAGACGTGATACAGACCATCGTTGGATAATTGAAACAGGAAAATATCCACAGCGCACTGACAGTGAGAACCCACTTGCACAGGACAGCTCTTAGCCATTCGCATAATCTCGACACGCGAAAGTGCATTGAAACTGTAGTGACCAGACCAATATAAACGACTTAATCGCTGTTTGCCGTTGAAACAGAGAAGTCTACAAGAGCAGCCATTCAGTCAATAGCTCGACTCACCCCAAAGAAATACGATTTGTTGAGTAAAGCACAGCTCAGCATTCAGAAGTAGTGGAACAACACAAAAGTGCAATTACCAATAGCATCATATCACCATCAGCTTAAGTGCGGGGTAGACATCCAAGTGGTAAACATCTGCACTAAGTACATCCGCATAAAGCGTTCGATACAGACATCACAAGTGGAGCGCCCAGCAGTAGAAAACATATAAAAAAAGCGCCACACATACATCCAAACACAAGCATCTACACACGCGTTATTCAACTCAACTCATTGATACGCACATACTTATTAACTCGCACATCAACCCAACTCGTTGACATTCGCAGTCGTTGATATTTACAGTCATTGATATTCAGATATTCATCAACTCACATATCAACTCAACTCGTTGATACCCACATAGTTATCAACTCGCACATCATCGCCCACGCGTTGACATTCACATCGTCATATCAACTCGCGCATCAACTCGCACATCAACTCGCATATCAACACCCACCAGTTGATATTCGCACTTGTTGCTATTCGCTTCGCTCATATCAACTCGTGGCTCATATCAACTCGCCATGCCCAACAGCACCCTGCCCCACGTCATACCCTTTGACGAGACGCTCGTCCTCTACAACCCGCACGACCCCCTGGCCCTCCCCTGCATCCTGCTCTCGCTCTCGCCCATCCTCATCCTCGCCTTCTACCTCTCCTGGCTGATCATCACGCGCGACATCGAGTCCGTCGTCGTCGCGGGTGGCCAGCTGCTCAACGAGCTCTCCAACAAGATCCTCAAACGCTTACTAAAAGAGCCGCGCCCACATGCCGCCCTCATCGGCCCGGGCTACGGCATGCCCTCTGCCCACGCCCAGTTCGCCGGCTTCTTCTGCGCCTACTGGACGCTGCGGGTGTGGGTAAGATGGTATAATCCGCGGAATGCCCACCGCACAGCGCGGAGAATCATATATACAACTGCACTTCTCGCAGCCGCGGCCGCTATATGCGCGGCGCGGGTGCGGCTGCACTACCACTCCGTGGAACAGACAGCCGTGGGATTCGCCGTGGGAGCATTGCTCGCTACACTATACTTCGCTGCAGTGGGCATCGCTCGCACAATGGGAATAGTGCATGCTGTCACGCGCTGGCCTCTGTGCCGGCGGCTGTACATACACGATGGCGGCAGCGACGCCCCGGAGCCGCTGTACATGCAGTATTCCAGAGTCCGCCGCGGGTCATAATACAAGGAGGATAATCATAACTAGCTTCTTAGATAGAAACACAAGAACAAAAGAATACAATCGGTGTGCAAGCATCGCTGATGCACTACCATCTCTACATACCACAACTATACAATCACCTTCAATTCCTGTATGTGAATAACAAGCAATTATGTAGAGCACAACCAGCGCACACACTTCCATGTTATACCTATATAAAGGGCTGACCACAAAACACTCAGTTACCCGCACGTGCAACAGTCCGCGGCACGGCTGTTCCGCGGAAATGCACGTGCTGTCCACGGAGCGTCCCGCGGATCTGCGCGACTCCGCGGCTTTCCGCGGCTTTCCTCGCGCGTTTTATCGCTGCCCGCGGCGCTGGATCTCCCGCCCCCTCTCCGCGGCTGCCCAGACGGGGTCGCAGGCCCGCAGTCTTACTCATCGCGGGTTTAGCCGTGGGGCCGAGGGGCCTGTGCATATATATATAAGTGCGTGTGCATGTTACATAAAGGGTCCTGGCGCTTACGGTATCCCCTATTCAATTTTGACTCGTTCAATTAGCGGTGCAATTATCGTATAGTTATTTCGCGTGTTCGTCGCTTCGCTCCTCACACGCTTTCGATTTGTCATGTCCGTAGCAGTACCCCCCCGTAGGCAGAGCCGCGTTGGCTCCCTCGTCCAGACATTCGTCCAAACACCCATCAGCGCAGTCGCTCACTGCACACACGCCACACTCCGCAAAACACTCAGCTACCCCACGTCCCACTACAGCAACAACAGCAACCCCGTGGTGACGAGGTACGACCTCATGCATGCAAAGGAGAAAGAGACTCCCAGGCACAGGATAAAGCCCAGGCGCACCGCTAGTAGTGGGTAGCCGTAATGATTCCTTTGCATGGCCAGTGCGACTGGCAGTACATAATACAGTGTCTGTAGATATTGTCCATAGATAGAATTCCTAAATATAGTAATGATTAATTTAAGATGAGGGGGGTTGTGCGGGTGTATGACATGGCTACTTATTTGGTATACCAGACGTCTATTTGATGCTCGTAATCAACACGTACAGTTGTCATGTACATCCATTTGAACAATAAAGTATCTACATCATGCAAGGAGGAAATATCTTTACTTATTGTGTCGTTGCATCTTTCATATACGTAAAGTTGGTAATGGATGGACATGCGCTCATTTCTGCAGTCACAGGAACACGTTTAATATTGCAGTGCAATTGGCATATATATTGGTGTCAATTTATCCCTCCTGTATGCTTATTGTATTTCTAATGTACCTGTCTGGCAAAAGTTTCTTGCACGAACATTGTGTTGTGGTCGTGCCTGTTCAACATAGAAAGAGACACAGGTCTCTCCACCGCATATCTCTTTTATATGTACATCCGATGAGTCCGTTTCGGTCATGGCGCTACATCTTTTCAATAAATATGTTCAATACCCGTCCGTTTGGTAGGTATGTTAGATGTATTCGATATACGATCTTGTCTTAAATACCCGAACGTCTTCCCGCTATCGAGTGCATTCGCGCCGAATATTCAACCTGTCCCTCTAACATCTATGAATTAAATATCTCCATATTCAAAGATTGACTTTAATTTATGCCCCTGTTCCCTCTCTATGCATCGTGTCTAGTGGAAATTTATCTGTTTGATTTTTGTAAGGCCACGGAAGTAGTGCTGATTCGATCTTGAGATCTGAGAAGCGAGAAGTCCTATCAGACAAAGGTGTGAAAGCACAAGCTAGCAAATGTGGCGTGAAGAGCGATGGTGAGGAGCTACGGAATTGTGAGGGTCAAGTGTAGAAGCCTACGAACAGAGACAAGGAAGATGGTAACTAACGCTGAAACACCGCAGCTGATCTAAGCGATGCTTCCTAAGAAGACCGCGCAGAGCAGATGTAGGCTCATATCGCCGTAGGAGAACAGAGATGTCATCCACAGAGAGCAGAGCCGTAGCAGGCCTAGAAGAGTGAGGGGGACCCTACCTAAGGTGATGAGTTGGAGACACCTCCAATAAGAAAATATACATAAAGAGAGAGGTTCTGCCTCCTCGATGTGTTTTCCTCTCCCTCCTCTTCCGGCCGTATTCAGCGTTCCTCTTATAGGAGTTCTTAGTTAGTTCTTATATAAAGAGGACAGTCACGTTCGCAGTCACGTTTACACGTACAACCTCACCAATAAATACTCAGAAGGAAACTACAGGACACACCAAGTATGTCCGAAGCTCCCACTGACGCCTCGTCTAACTCGGCGGGGAGTGCCGGCGACGTCACCGACACTCAACACGAGACAAATGTCTTACAATTTATTATTCTTTTTTCGATATGTATTTAATTAACAAACAATAATGTGATCCTTCAAAGAAATGTATTATTTACTTCATGTATTCATGTACAACCGTCACCACGGTTGCGAACACATGTATCAAAATTACTTGATCCGTAAACTACACCTCGAATTTCACAACTCTGATTCGACGATATGCAGGCATTAATACACCAGCCTACTTTTCCACCACTTCAGTTCAGTATGAAGTTAGCTCTCGTAGACCAACTAACACAGAATGATCCCCAGCAATAATCACCTGTGCCATCCTGTGCTGTATCATTACCGCCAACGCCAAGCCAGTTGCCTAAATTTTGGAAATCGTCATTATCTAGAACATGACTACCATCGAATTGTGTGTCATCACGCTTATATAACAAATCACGTGCTGGTGGCACCAAATGACGTACTGGTGGCACCAAATCAACACTCTGGTATAGTTCTTTCAGCTGGGGATTAGTAGAGGACTCGATCCAGATATCACGCATCGTCTCATTACCATCCAGTAACCTTGATAGGTCGTATTTCAAATCAGAACTGTTCAGATAAACATGTGCTTGCCCATTATACAAAATAAAGTGCTTTAATAAAAGTGCATCACCCCATTTCTCCCCAGCCAGTGCGTATTCATACAGCATCACAGCGTCCTTCATCACTTCACCATTGTTAAGGGAGGCAATTGAGACATCTAGGCCACATTGATGAGGTTGTTCTGAAACCCAATCGACCAGTGCAGAAACACCGTTGTTGGTGGAGATATTACCATTTAAGATGTTAGGTAGGATGGCTTCATAGGATACAACAGCGGCCGAAGCTACTGATGCGAAAATACCGAGCAGATTAAAAATGGAAAATAGTAACTTAATCAGCATTATTGGAAACTTATTACGGGGATTTTCTACTTGAGTCCAACAAACGAATTAACCGGTAAAAATATAGAAGAATAGTCGAAGCACGTCTTTTATATACGTGATCTAAAGTTACCTTGGTCGCTATATTGACAACTGCCGAATGCCAATCCATGTCGAGACTGAATATAATAGTTGTATGGTACTGTTGGGACATAGAAGTTGGCCGAACTTGCTCGGCGAGGGAGCGTGCAGCGGACAATAGACCTCCCCGGACCTTTCCAATGTGCAAGCACAATAGGCAGGGAGAAATGACGGCGTGCGTTACTAAGGAATGATAAGAGGTTTGATACAAACACACGTAGAACACAGAGTGATAGTTAAACACAATTAACCCATTGTCTTATCTCTCTGCATATGCCTCATTAGTTGTATGGCGTGTGTGGCGCCAAAGCGATGCCAGGAATGCGGAGACGAAGCTGCAGGGAAGATGCGCCGTTAATCGGTCAACGTGCATGCACAGTGGTGTCGGCAGAAGTGTGCGTGATAAGCCTCTTCTTGCATGTATTGTAAGAATGTCCGATAAGAGCCCCATTTTCTTGCCACAGGGATACCGCAGCGCGCGCCCTCACTATCTGCGCAGAAAAGAACGTAGGACGGAGCACGTGTGTAGACATCCCAGGGTACAGGAGTCTTACCTGCAGTGCGTTGTATTGTTTTGGGCCGAATATTGTTGTTTTAATTCGTACGACAGTAAAAGCTATTGGTTAGAATGTGGTTGTTCTTGGGTGAATAGATTATGAAGGCAATAAGAGGTAAAATAGTAATATAGGGAACTGGTTATCTATAAATAGACTTTTTAACACAACATAAGGTTATGCATATATATCATCTGTCAAGTGAACGACGTCGACTATTTATAGGATTTCCATTGTTTGTTTGCAACCACGCCAGCCTATTGTAAGGCCACAGAAGTAGTGCGGATTCGAGCAAGAAATCTGAGAAGCGAGAAGCCCTATCACACAAAGGTGTGAAAGCACAAGCTAGCAAATGTGGTGTGAAGAGCGATGGTGAGTGGCTACGGAACTGTGAGGGTGAAGTGTAGAAGCCTATGCACAGAGACAAGGAAGATGGTAACTAACGCTGAAATACTGCAGCCGCTCGAGCGCCGCTTCCTGAGAAGGTCGCGCAGAGCAGGCTCGGACTCTTACACAGAGAGAAGACATAGCTGCCTTCCACGGAGAAAGAGTCGTAGCAGTCCCTGGAAGAGTGAGGGGACCCAATCAAGGGCAAGGATTCGGAAATGAATCACATGAAGATGCCTACTATTATTGTTATTATTCAGTATCATTAGTGAACAACTTCCAAGGATAACGACATATCATATTTCCCAAAACAATCAACACTCCCAACAGTACCCCTGATATCGTTAATAATTTCAGGTTGTTAGAGGAGCTATTCAGTTTCGTGATTTTCACTAGTGTTCAGCACGAATTCGATTTCTTCCTAGTCTTAAATGTTGAGTTCAATCGTATAATTTACCGTACGATATTTTATAGATGGGGGCACACTTTAATTATTTTTGTATCACATATCCATTGCGTTTTCTTAACCTCTTGTCTTACTCTCTATCAAATATCATCTTTTACGATGTTCAATTATCCGTCATTCCCCATTGTTCTAATTGCAACACACTTACAATTTACACGTACACCAATGACGAGAAGTTTTCTGTTCAAGGGTGTGCGGAACTGGAAAACATATAACATACCCAGTAGTGAAGTGTAACACTTTTAATGTCAGGATCATATACAGAGACCAAGTTATTCAGAACCCATATATGTACCATGAATCGCTAAACTACATAATACTGACATCAACAAAATTCTCGACAGGGAACTGAGATTGTAGTGGTTGTCATTCATAAAATTTGAGAAACCTCGAAAACTTTTCAACAGTAGAAGATTAAAAAACTAAAGAAATTAAAAACAAATATATATGCTCGAAGAGTGCCACTAGTTAGACTCAAGGTGAGCGAAGGAAATTAACCACATCAAAGTTTGTGATTCAATATTTTTGTATTTAATTTTTTTTATTTTTTATTGTTTTTTTTATTTCTTTATTTTTTATTGTTTTTTTTATTGATTTATTATTCCTTTTTCGATATGGTTTTAAATAACAAACAATAATGTGATCCTTCAAAGAAATGTATTATTTACTTCATGTATTCATGTACAACCATCATCACGGTTGCCACCACATATATCAAAACTACTTGATCCGTAAACTACATCTCGAATTTCACAACTCTGATTCGACGATATGCAGGCATTAATACACCAGCCTACTTTTCCACCACCTCAGTTCAGTATGAAGTTAGTTCTCGTAGACCAACTAACACAGTATGATCCCCAACAATAATCACCTGGGATATCCTGTGCTGTATCATTACCGTCACCGCCAAACCAGTTACCTAAATTTTGGAAATCGTCACTATCTAGAACATGACTACCATCGCGTTGTGTGTCATCACGCTTATATAACAAATCACGTGCTGGTGGCACCAAATGACGTACTGGTGGCACCAAGTCAACACTCTGGTATAGTTCTTTCAGCTGGGGATTGGTAGAGGACTCGACCCAGATATCACGCATCGTCTCATTACCATCCAGTAACCTTGCTAGATCGTATTTCAAATCAGAACTGTTCAGATAAACATGTGCTTGCCCATTATACAAAATAAAGTGCTTTAATAAAAGTGCATCACCCCATTTCTCCCCAGCCAGTGCGTATTCATACAGCATCACAGCGTCCTTCATCACTTCACCATTGTTAAGGGAGGCAATTGAGACATCTAGGCCACATTGATGAGGTTGTTCTGAAACCCAATCGACCAGTGCAGAAACACCGTTGTTGGTGGAGATATTACCATTTAAGATGTTAGGTAGGATGGCTTCATAGGATACAACAGCGGCCGAAGCTACTGATGCGAAAATACCGAGCAGATTAAAAATGGAAAATAGTAACTTAATCAGCATTATTGGAAACTTATTACGGGGATTTTCTACTTGAGTCCAACAAACGAATTAACCGGTAAAAACATACAAGAATAGTCGACGCACGTCTTTTATATACGTGATGTAAAGTTACATTGGTGGCTATATTGACAACTGTCCGAATGCCAATCAATCTCGAGACTGAATATAATAGTTGTATGGTACTGTTGGGACATATACTCCTTGAAGATACGTAATTGTATTTGAGAGCGAAATGGCGAGGTAAATCACTCCGGGTTCCGCACAGCCTTCCCAGTCAAATGCCACAGCTTGCAAATAGTCATATGCACGTGGGATGTGTTACCTAATAGGGAACGGTATAACATGATTGTTGTCGGAAGCAAATTAGTAACAGTCGGTAAAAGAGGCAATGCAGGAATCGAAGTAATCCGCCTAGTCGCCAACGAGGAAACAATTTGTCGCTGGTAAACCGTAAAAGGAAAAAATGGCGTGAATGATTTACACTCCGGAAATATTGCTACGGATAATTGTAAGGCCACGGTAGTCGTGCGGATTCGAGCAAGAAATCTGAGAAGCGAGAAGCCCTAACAGACAAAGGTGTGAAAGCACAAGCTAGCAAATATGGTGTGAAGAGCGATAGTGAGGAGCTACGGAATTGTGAGGGTGAAGTGTTGAAGCCTACGAACAGAGACAAGGAAGATGGTAACTAACGCTGAAACACCGCAGCTGATCTAAGCGATGCTTCCTAAGAAGACCGCGCAGAGCAGATGTAGGCTCATATCGCCGTAGGAGAACAGAGATGCCATCCACGGAGAGAAGAGCCGTAGCAGGCCTAGAAGAGTGAGGGGGACCCTACCTAGGGTGATGAGTTGGAGTCACCTCCAATAAGAAAATATACATAAAGAGAGAGGTTCTGCCTCCTCGGGATATTTTCCATTCCTTCCTCTTCCGGCCGTATTAGCGTTCCTCTTTTAGGGATTTGTAGAAGATTAGAAGTGACAGAACTCATTCTTATACACACTCTGGTGTAAATACTTAACCTTATTGTATTGTGTATACATAAAATATATAACCTGTGTGTCTCTAAACCGTTATAGTTCTTATCTCACTTGTTTTGAACGTGTCCGGCGCGTCGTTTCGACGTCGTCGTCGGTGTCTCTGACGATCTATGTCTCTTTTTATCATGGTAGATAGTGATGAAAAGTGATCTATAAGACATGACAGATATGTCTTTTATAAATCTTTGATAAATGTTGAATTATCACTAATAACCAATATAATATATTTGTATGTACACAGTGTCTGTAATTTATAGTTACACTTTTAGTGTATGTGCATTTAATGCAGACGTCTTTGCCTTGCCTCAACTTATTTGTGTCTATTATATATTTCTTTCTAGTTGTCTATTGTAGGTGTATTGGTTGTCTCTATTCAAAGATCTTACTCGTTAGCTTATCCTTCGACGTGCGTCTGTTTAGTGAGAATTTGACGTTGTATATTTACTTTGTGTCTGTTAGTTATATGCCGATTCTCTATAGGTCTCTATTCCTTATATGACTCTCTGTTTTACGCCTAATCAATGTGCTTTTGACGTCTGCATATTCCATTTTGGTCGATTTGATGTTTCTATTTAATATGAATATCTCTATTTCTATGGCATTACAGAACTGACGTATGTGTAATACCAGTAATATTCATGCACAGCTGACCTCATATTCGAATATTATAATCCACCATTGACTATATCCTTGTTGCATTGTGAGTCTTGCAGTTATGTATGTATTGGACTTCCCGCAACATCTGTATATTAGATGGGAATTAAATATCTATATTTTTAAATGTATGTTCAACATGCATTATTAGTTGAGTTTCGATCCAGCCTTCAACATCAAGTTCAAGAATATTATTTATATCACTTGCATGGTTCTGGGAATGCCCAATATTTTCGTGAATTTCCAGTTCTTTCCTTTTCCTTTGACTACTAGTATTTTCTACAATGAAATGTGGGCGTCTGTAATTCAAGGTATATTGTCATGGCAATATTGTGCTTCATTTCGTAAGACTTCGTACAAACTCTATTCCCCGGCTAAATAATGGCATCGCTTGTGCATTTCAAGTCATCACAAAGTGGTGAATCTTGAACTGCTATATTTTTAATGGTTGCGTTACGTTCTTTATGAAATCATTGCAATTTTGTCATGTCGTAGTAATTTCTGACATCTTATTTCCTCCACAATAAAAGGGCAACATTAGCTGTACAAAAATGACTTTACTGACGAATATATTCATTGTCGTTCACGATGAAACAATAAAGGTTGCATTACTTAAATAGTAATTAGAAAATATGCGCTACTACTCCCTCATAAAACTAAAATTATACTTCATGTGTTAATGAGGCGGTTGTATTTGCATTACCCATATCGATTAACGTCAACATAATACTGTTAATAAATGAGTGAGACATGATATATACGCACATTGAGGAGCTCGTAGTAATTATCACTGCCATTCTAAACACTACACTTCACCCCACTCATCATAAATAGCAATAGTCTAATCACGCTCTGTGGAATGCGTGCCCTGACTACGGACGACCCTCTGATTATTGATGTAAATGTTATATTACGTACGTACGACACTATAAAAATGGGAAGAATAAGAGGCAGCGCAGCACTCTCGCCGCGGCTGCATGAGCTTGCTCCTCCAGGTTATTTAAATGGGAAATGAGGCGCGTGCGTCAAAGTTTACTCTAGCTTACCACCCTTTCTCTCGATAAGAGCCTTTCTGTCCTTGTCGAGGTGTAGCTTGGTGATGACGACCTTGGATGGGTGGATGTTGATTGGAACGGAGGCACCGTTGGACTTCTCCTTGGAGATCTTGTCGACCTGGATGGCGAACTTCAGTCTGTAGACAGAGGAAACCTTACCCTCCTGGCCCTTCTTGGCACCACGGGTGACTAGGACCTCGTCCTCTCTTCTGATTGGAAGGGCCTTGATACCGTACTGAGCTCTTAGCTCCTTGGATAGAGGAGCGGACATCAGGACACGTCTCACAGAGGATGGAGCGGTGAAGTAGGCCTTTCTGGACTTGTTTCTGTCGGAGGAGACGTCTGGGAAAATACCTGTGCTGTACAGTCATGGATAACGAGTAGCGGTGCAGCGAAGTCTGCACATAATCATAGTCACAACCATAAATACACCGTGAGTTGTTAGTAAATCGGTTCGTTGTATTGGCAAAGCAGAGAACAGTGAAAGACACTATGGTACACAGAAGAATCGTTGCTGGTTTAAACACATGTAATCAAACCGCACATTTCTTCAACGCCGCTGCTCCTATCCATTATCATTTCACATACCTAGAGATTGCTTAGCCATTGTGTATTAATATATATCCTTGGTGTGGTGTTCTTCAACTCCAGCTACAACAACACAAAACCTACAACTTCGGAGCCCCCGTTGATATAACCTTCAACTCCACGGCTCCCGCCAGCGCCATGCAGTCCAGTGAGTGTCCCAGCCAACACTCACTCACGCAGTCCCACCACAGACGTCCTCCTCGTCCTCGAACCTCTGTGTATGTTCCACAGCTTCCTCTGTTCTGCCTGGAGATGCCCTTGCTGGGTGAAAAAACGAATTCCGCGCGACGCAACAAAAATTTGAAATTTCAAATTTTCACTTCAAAAATTCTGGACACACACCCAGACATTGTGGTGCACGGATGTCGTCACAGATTTGAATGCAATTTTGGACGTCAAAATTCGGCCGGACAGTCAAAAGGCCAAAGGGAATACAAGGAACTCGAAGACTAGGGAGGTATAAGTTGAATTAGCGGCAGATTAAGAGTCTTATAAAGCATTATATCAGTTTATAATCCCTTCACATACTCACAATGCTATCCCGGTTGTCTGTTGGTAGCCGTATGGCCGTTTTTCCCGCTGGTGGTTTTGCCAGGGTCGTTTTGCGCAGCCCATCCCTGCGTCATATCTCTTATACATCCGCTCTTTTGAACCAAAAAGGCGCTAATTCGTCGCCAGGTGCTGGTAAAACGGGCGAATCTGCAAAGAAGAAGGCCCCCAGCACGCTCTGGCCCAGAATTAAGAACGCTACGTCCTTCTCGCTGTCGGCATTGCTGGTAGTCGGTGCTGTCGGTGTGTCCACAGTTGTCATCTATCTGATTGGCTCAGAGCTCTTCTCTCCCTCCGGAGACACCCAGCTGTTCAACAGGGCCGTGTCCATGGTGCAGAAGGACAAGACTGTGCGCGAGCTGCTGCAGAGCAACGACACACTGTACAACGAGCGGCTCAAGGCGTACGGCGAGCTCATCACCCACGACAGGTGGACCAGGAACAGACCTATTGTCTCCAAGCGGCGCATCGATGCAGAGGGCAACGTCCACTGTTTCCTGCGGTTCCACATTGAGTCCAAGAAGAAGGTCGGCTTGGTGCATTGCGAGGCACTAGAGAAGAAGGGAAAGATCCTCCCGGACTTTGTGTCGCTGTACGTCGATATCCCCGGGGAGAAGCGCCACTTTCTCATCAGGCCAGTGCTGAAGAAGGCTCCAAAGGCCTCAGGGTTCCTGGGACTCAACTGGGGGCCCAAGAAGACTTGAGAGGGTGTACGCAAGAATACATACCCGCACAATGCATCTCCCAGCATAATATGTAAATATATACACTAAAGCGCACGCAGCGATCTAACTTCAACGCCCCAATGCATACATCTATTCCGTACCCAACCTGATATAATGTAAAGTGATATAATATATAAGGAATAAATACCATAGTCAACTATGTATATTTATGTCGATTGCGTGCCAGCAAACATCACAGAAACCCTTTATTGCTATAATATACAAGCACTACTTCTTAGTGGACCAGGTGTTCATAGATGGCGCTTGCGTAAAGTAGTGTCCGGAGTATGTGGAAATGCCAACACCAGTGTCGTTCTGGTTCACGTTTCTTGGCTGGAACAGGTTGCGACCCGCACCAGTCAGGTTGGGCGCCAGGTTGTCTGGAACGTGCGACGCGGCAACGGCTGGGCCGATGATACAGCCCGCAAAGAGCACGAGGATCAGCGCGTACAGCGTGAAGTACTTTCTCACCATCCGCTTACGCAGACGGGTCTGCTTCAGCGAGAAGATGGGTGGACGGATCTGGCGCGATGGTCTCAGCCAGAACAGCATGATGGAGTGCAGCGTGTCGATGCCGGGGATGATCAGCAGTGGAGCATGGCAAATCAGGATGGTGTGGCCCAGGATGAAATCAGCCGCAAACTCAGACATCTCAATGATCTTGACAAAGTACTCACGGCACGCCTGTGTGAAGGGGGAACCAGTAGTGCCCCACTGCCCACTCCAGAACGCGGAGTTCGAGTGGTCGTTCTTGTATTCACGCGAGAGCAGCAGAACAGTCATACACTGGAAGACCAGTCTTTGCAGCTGGATACATGTGACAACACCGATCAGCATCTTGACAAAGCTGAAACCTTCGAGAACCCACATAACAATGAAACCACCAATGTGACCAACAACTGCAACACCGTGGGCGAATGCGGCAAGACCGGCGCTTGGGTTTCTGCAGCAGCTGCCCAGCATCGCGTTGGAGCAACACGAGATAGACATGCAGAAGGCCAGAGTAGCCATGTTAACGGCAATTGGGCCCAGTGTGCAGATAATGATACGAAGAATGGAGTTCACTCTGTCGTCATCGGTCGAACTGGCACCGGTTTGGGCGTTGATGAAGGTGAACGCGATGAAGCAACCAGCACTGTAGATGATCAATGGGAAAATCTCAGTCAGGATTAGGTTGAATCTGTGAGCTCTGCTAGCGTCACCAATGGCCTTCTCGGAGTCGTCGCCAATCAGCTTGCGCTTGAAACCAGTGATACGGGATCTGGACATTCTGACGTAACCAATCCAGGAGTTTCTGTGGTACTTACTGTTACCTCTAGACAGCCATCTAACGAAGTCCCTGTAGTCTAGGAAGAAATCGTCCCAAGACAACTGATGTGGGTTGAAGATGAATGGAGAGAAGATCAGCGAGGCGATGGAAGCCCAGAACCACAGCAATGGAGCTTGCCAGTGCGCAACGGTACCAAACAGTAGCATCAGAATGGATCGCGCACCCATGTAAATGGCAGAACCTGCGAATCTGGAGTACAGAATCGAGAATGGAATACGCGAAGTGGCGAAACCTCTACCGGTGGAAATATAACGAGCACCACCAACAGTCAAATCGCTCATCAAAGAGGCGGAGTAAATCTGGCCAGCAAAGACCTCGAACATTGGGGAAAGAGAGAAGATGTGGCGCCAGAATCTGAAGGTAGCCTTCCAAGCACCACGCTCGATAAGCTCCTGGACAACCAGAGGCACAAACGCGATGAAGAAAACAATGAAAATGGACAGGGTGTAACGTCTAACCCAGTCGATGACTGGACTTAGGTTGTAGCAACCAATTGGGTACAGGATGTCGGTAACAGGCTTGTTTCTGTCATACAAACAGATGATGGACTCGTGGGCAAGTGCGTGCAAGTTGACCAAGGTCAGCATGAACATTTGCAGAGACAGCTGAATGAAGAAGTTGTTCAGATGGAAACCAGGATGGGCGTAGTAGAAGGACAAGAAACGGTCGATAGGCAACTGTGTACCCAGGTAGTAGTATTCACGAGAAAGCATCTGCTCACCCATACCGGCACCGATCTTTGTGGTGAAATTCAGAATGGTACCGAAACCGAGATCTCTACCCTTACCACACTGGTAGTACTCACAGTGCTTGATACGACCACCACGAAGCAGCGCATTCATACCGGAGTAAATATCCTCGTTCAGATGCAGACCCTTCTGAGCCTTAGACACACCACCTCTGGTGGTCAAGAAAGTAGCATTGACAAAATCGGGGTGACCGTAATGCAGCTTACCACCGATCTGGGCAAGAGTACGGGCGAACAAAGTACCGAACGTCTGCTCCTTACCAGCAGCGACATCACCAAGGATACCGGCGTTCTCAGAGAAAATGTACTCTCTGGCACCAACGATGGCGACTGGGTGGTTGTTGGTCTGGTCGACGTACTTGACGTGTGGGGAGTATGGGTTAACCTGTGGAGCATTGAGCTCCTCGAATTCAGCAAGGACGGATCTGATCTTGAGACACTCCTCCAGGTAGTTGTCCTGGTTGGCATCAATCAGCTGGATGTACTCACCTCTGTAGAAAATCAAAGCGTGGTTCTGGTTATCGGACTTACCGTCACCCAGGATAGGGTTACCGGACAGCTGGACTCTGAACTTTGGACGTCTGCGGCCGTTCTCGAGAACCTCACAGTGACCGTCGATCAGCGCGGAAAAGATTCTTGGCTCCTCGCCTGGGTTCATTGGTGGCTCCTCGTCTAGGTAAGCGATCTGCAAGTCAGGGTATGCTCTAAGCAGGAACTCTGCATTCTCCATTTCATGTGGTTTAAACTTTGCGAGTCTCTGCATGGAGACCAGGAACTTGAACTTTCTCCTCGTCATCTTCTCCAACTCGCGCTCTAAACCTTCAGCGTTACCACCGAACATTTGGACAATCTCGGGATTCTCCACACGGTATAACAGTTTAATAGCACGAGAGTAGTTCATGAAACCGGACACAGTACGGTACAGAGTCTGGGATCTGAGCGAGGCCCAGATACGCGTACGCAGAGTGTACTCTGGCGCAGCAGACTTGAAGCCGATACAGTAGAAAGGAAGGTCGTCGATCTTGGCCTTGGTGGAGTCGTCCTTCTCGGGCTCCTCTGGGAGGCCCTCGTAGGCGGCAGTCTCGTCAGCGAGGATCTTGGTGTCCTTGACGAAGCAGTCCCACTCGACCGGGTGCAGCTGTTTGAGGTACTCGAGCAACGTGACTCTAGAAAACTGGTCGTCCTCACGGATAATCTCTCTCAGCGAAAGCAAAATTCTCTCAGAGTAGTGAGGCGTCAACACAGTGAACGTGGGCATGTTGTCGATGGAGACAGGCTCGGGCATTGGGCAGACCAGGGACTGGGCGAAGAAAGAGATACGGCGCTCGGCCTCTGAGTTCTTGGGGAAGAACTCGCTGTCGCGGTGCTCCTTGCCCTGGGACATGAAGAAAGTGGGCGCTCTCAACGTGCGCTTCCCTGCGACGTCGGATGGGACCTGGTGGTACAGCAATTTCTGGACGTGGTCGATGGCGAGGAGATGCTCTCTGTACATCGAGATGATGATCGCGTTCCACACCTGTGAGATGAGGACCTTTGGCTTGTACTTGATCTCCATGTCGTCGGTGGCGAGCAGCTTGATGTATATTCTCTTTGGCAGTCTAGTGAAGATGTTGACCCAAGGTGTCAGGACGGACATACCCATGTAGAATGACTTGCCGACGGAGCAGATGGTGTTGATAATGATGTACCACAGGTATGTGTCAAGGAAGAACAGGATGAAGTCGGTAGCCATCATTAGCCCCAGAGTGATCTGTGGCTGGTGCTTGCACAGTCTGTTGCCGATCCAGTAGTCACCCGTGCAACGCATGGTCATGGTGGAGAGGACCCTGATGGGGTCCGTGAGCGACAGGATCAGGAAGTAGTAGGACTCAGCGTACTTTGCGCCGAAGACGCAGATCCAGATACCGTAGGAGAGCAGTCTGTCCCAGCCGTGTAGGGGGGCGAACGCCGCTGTGAATGTCTGGGAGGAGACGTAGCGGCGGGAGCCGCGCTTCAAGTAGGAGGTGAAGAGGCCGCCGAGGGGCATCACTGAGAAGAAGACGATTGTCGCGACAGCGACGAAGAAGAACACCGCTGCGACGATGTGCGCTGTGCGGGAGTTCACTGTGTCCTTGTCGTAGGCGAATACCCACGCGATGGGCGCGATGTTAGCGCCGAGGATGACGCAGATGAAGGCGAAACGGGTAGACAGGTGCTGTGCGCCGGCCCATTTCCTGGGGACGAAGCACCACTCTGCGATTGTGGCTGCGAGCTGTATGACGCAGGCGACGGTGCCGCCGAGCGCTGCACTGGCCCACCTGTAGGACGCGAGCGGCTGGTTGTCGACCAGCTGCTGGTAGTTGTGGGTGTAGAACACGGGCGCGTTGTAGGCGCAGTACATCCAGTAGACAGATGTGTGCAGGACCCAGATTCTGTTGAAGTTGGTGAGCATGTGGAACATTGTGCGGGTCTCCTTGTAGGTCTTGAAAAACACGTTGTCCCAGTTGACATTCCCGAGGTTGAGGTAGCGCTCCTCTGGCGCTAAGTCTAGGAGCTTGTTGCCGTTGGTGAGGATGATCTTTGTGAGCCCCTCGGGGTACCAGAAGAGCTGGTTGACGTCGTCGTAGCCGATGACCTTGTTGTGGTCGCGCTCGCGCTTGATGTAGCGGCCGTTCTCGATCTCGTAGACCTGGTTGCGGAGGAAGCGGTACAAGGGGGTGATGACCCTGTTGAGGTAGTCGCCCTCTGGGATGCGCTTGTTCTGGGAGATGGGCGACTCGAGGTAGTCCAGCGCGCACTTGAAGATGAAGCAGAGGCACTCGGAGGTGAACCTGACCTGGTTGGCCTCACCCCACAGCAGCAGGTACAGCGCGATGTGGGTGATGCGCTCGTGGGGCGTGAGGCGGTCCATGCGGGCCTTCCACCTGAAGTCGGCGGCCTCTAGGGAGCGGTCTCCCTGGAGCGAGGCGAGGACGTTGTCGATGTCCTGTTGGGAGTAGGCTCCGGCGTCGCCGTCGAGGATAGCCTCGCGGGTGGACTTGAGGATCTTCTTGTTGGCCTTCTTGGCGCGCTTGCGCTTCCCGCGGAGCTTGTCCAACGCGACGTTGCGGAACCCGATCTCGTCGTCGAGGTCCAATTGGGCGGCGAAGTACCACTTCTTGTAGTTTGCGGTGTCGCCGCCGATATAGTCTGCGTGTAAGGAGAGCAGGGCCTGGCTGGGGGACATCCGGGAGGCCCGGGAGTCGAGCAAAGTCATACAATGGTCGAACATGTTGCGCATGGAGTCTCGCTGGAAGCCGAACTTGTCAGTGAGCGCGATGAACACGTCCTCGATCTGCTGGATGCCGATGGGCTGCTCCGGGTCGGCGGTCCAGGCCGGGTAGGGGTCGCGGGGAAACACGCCTGCTCCGGGCGCCATCCCGCCGTGCATCGCACCCTGGGAGAGTGTGGAGTTGGACCGGTTGTCCCCGTAGGAGAGCTGGGAGGGCGTGTAGCTGTTGTAGTTTGGCGGCACGGATCCGTCGTCGATTCCCAGTCCCTGGGAGTCGCCAGGGAGAGCGGAATCTCCATTCTCGCGGTAGCTGGAGAAGTCAGAGTACGTCTCGTCGTTGGCAAAAGCGTGTGGCGGGCGCAGCCCGCCACTGTTGTTGTTGTAGAAGTCAGTGTTGCTCTCGTCAAAGGTGTTGTCCATGTACTGGTCGGCGCTGGAGTTGCCGGGGTCCTCGCCCACGGGCTGGCCGTACTGGTCGTAGCGCTGCGACGCTGGGTCGCGCTCCTCGTATCCGGACATAGCAGGGAAGATGTACCGTATGAATCGCTGTTTAGCTTATCGGATCAGATCAGACGCGTCGAGGCGGGGGAATGAAAGTGCAAAATACAAGAATATAACTGCAAATACACAATCACAACTATACAAGTACAAGTACAAGCACATATACAACACTCTCATGATCAACACGAATACACGAACACAATCTCCAGACAATGCATTCATCGCAGCAGTACATACGCCCACATACCCGGAGGTCTTGCAGGCGTCGAGGCGCGGCCGCTCGAACGGCGGCGGCAGCGACGCGTCGCGGTGGCGCGTGGTGCGTGGGTGTTGGCGGTGGTGTGTGGGTGGTGTGTGCGGCTATAAATAGACGCGGGAGGGACATGTACAGGGACATGTCCAGGGACAGGGACATGGACACGGCGGGGACACGCGAGGGACATGGACAAGAGGGCAGGGGACAAATGTGCAGGACACGGCAGGGACATGGCGGGGACAATTGTACAGGGACAAAAGGGCGCAGGGCACAGGGACATGGGACAAATGTACAGGAAACGCGGCGCTTGGCGCTCCACGTCATTGCTGTGTGGCTGTGTGTGGTGTGTGGCGGTGTGGTAGTTTTGTGGCAACGTGTAGTATCGTATAGGTGTGACAACGTATATTGCAGGTATGAAAGCGTGTAGTATTCTATAGGACAATGTTTGGTATCATATATTTATATCAGCTTGTATTGTAGCTATGACAGAGTGTAGTATCGTATATCTATAATAATTATCTTGTGTCGTATATAATTTTGACAGCTTGTATTGTGGTATGGCTACGTTGGTTGCAGTTATGACACTGTGCATGGGCAGAGCATGTTGAGACTATAGCAACGTGTAATTCAGTTATGGAAACGTGTAGTATCGCATAGGTTTTAAAACGTCTATGGCAGGTCTGGGAGCGTGTATTGTACAGGTGCAGGTATGGGAGCGCGTATGGCACTAGATGGTAATATCCCACCCTATTGTCCGATTGGGTTACACCATTGTATTCCGTCTCTAGATCAGCCCATACCTTGTCACTCCGTATGTGATGTCTCTTAATTATTATATAGTTGTTCCTACGCCTCTGGTGTATGGAACTGCGGATGTCAATAAGATTTGTCTGTTTTAGGATGATCCGCAGCTATACTATAGGTGCATTATTGTGGGATCATCGTGCGATATTTTCTTCCTTGTCCGTTCGTTTGCTATATTAGGGTTACCTGTCTGTTCGTATGCTGCCCATGTGTTATGTCATTACTGTTTTGTTGTTCACGAGGCGGTCGTCTTTAATATTATATAAAACTCAGTTTTACAGGGTGAGTAACAGCTATATCGCGAATATACTCGTTGCTTGGGGGGGGGGGTGATCGATTGGTATTATATTATTTCCTGATTTACAGAATAGTCGTTTGTTATATTATGAATTGGGTCACCTTTTGCAGGATAATCTTGTGCCAGTTACCATTTCCTTGTTATTCGCAAAGCATTAGTCTGCTTTATTGCCACGTCTTAGCACAATGATTGTTTGTTATAGCCTTCAGCTTCGTTATTTAAAGAATTATTGCTTGTTATATTATGTACAGTTTGTCAGTTATCCAGGAGATCTGGAGCTATATTATTGTTTCGTTACCCACAGGTTAATCACGTACAGTATTATCACTCTGTTTTATGGAGGAGAATCAAGTGCACTTTTATTATTTCTTCGTTTTACAGAATTGGTGTTTCCTAAAATTTGTATTGTCTTTTTTTTGCGAGATGGCCTTGTGTTATGTATTTCTTCGTCATTGCAGATCGGTAGTTTGATATACTTTTGCATCGTTATTTATATAAGCATTGCTTGTTATGTTACTATTTCTCGTTTTTTGCAGAATGTTGACTAGATATATTATTTATTCGTTATTTACATATTCTTACGTGCAATATCGTCGACTGCTGTTGTTCACATAATCATCAATCGCTATGTTAATATTTTGATTTTTGCAGGAGGACGTTGTACCATATGATGGCATCGTTACCAGAATGAATAATTGCTACATCATTGAATTGTTACTAGAAGCGCGAGTGTCTAATGCCCCTGGTGACTGTCCAAGAACCGCACGATGATGTCCGCGCACTCCTTCGGGTGCGTCGCGTTCAAATAGTGCCCAGCCTTGACGTCCTGCAGCTCGAACCGCGGGAACTGCAGCCCCGTCGCAGCAATGTACTCGTCCGCCATGTAGTGCGACTCCGTGCCGCGCACGAAGAGCGCTGGTCCAGTCCACCGGTCCACCCGGGCGTCCCAAGGCCACGCCGATATCTCACCCTGCAGCACCGCCTGCTCGAGTGTCTTCAGCGGCACCCGCGACTCGAACCGCCACTGCTGCCGCCTCCCAGCGCCCTCCAGCTCTACCTTCACACGCCGCAGCGACATCAGCAGGAACCCGCGGACGAACTTATCAGGCTCCACCGCCATCAGCGCAGCGTCAGCCGCTTGCAGCGAGTGAATCTTGGGGTCCTGGCACACCCGCGCCAGCGCCCTCATGTACATGGCGTACTTGCCATTTGGCGCAGTGCACACAGGGGCATTGTCGAGGCAGATCAGCGCCGATGCGACGTCTGGGTACGCCAGCACGCACGACATCGCGGCTTTCGCACCCATTGAGTGGCCCATCAGCACCGGTTCAACAAGCTGATGGTCATCCACGAACCGCTTGATGTCCGCGGCCATCTCCTTGTAGGTATGTGTAGCGGTGTGTGGCGAATCTCCGTGGTTGCGCATGTCCACGAGGTACACATCGCGGTCGAGTGTGTCGCGGAGGCGCCGGGCTAGCGTGCGGTTGTTGGACTTGTTGCCAAGCAGCCCGTGCATCACCACGAGCGGTTTGGCGGTCCCGGGGAAGGTCGACTTCATCACCTCGTACGCCATCTCCACGCTACGAGGGCCGTTTGAGCCGCTGTGAAGAGCGCTCGAGGTGCTGAATAGTGCACTAGTGCATCTGCGCAGTGTTCCAGTGCAGTTGCGAAGCATTTTTGTCCTTACTCTGTTGAATCTCTTCTCTCATTTGTTGTTTCGCTTATCGCCCTTTTATATTGCGACAGACGCACGCAATTTCAAAACAGTAATGCATTAATATAAAGAAATATATGAATTTAAATATTTAAGGCAGATCTGCTTAGTCGAATAGACCGAAGCCCATGTCGTCGTCCTCGGACTCCTCGTCCTCCTCGGCGGCGGCCTCGGCACCGGCGTCGGTGGAGGCAGCGGCAGCGGCGGCGGCTGGAGCGGCGGAAGCGTACTTCTCTGGGTTCTCGATTCTGTCAACGAGCTCCTCGATCTCGGCGTAGTGGTAGCCGGCACCGATGGCGACGGCCAGCAGGTCCTTGTAGTTGTTGATCAGGGTGTGGCCAACAGATGGAAGGGTTGGGTAGCCGACGGCCAGGGAGATGGCGGAGACGGTGGAGATGGCGGAGACGAAGTGGCCGACCAGCTCGTCGTCGGTGATGTCCAGGATGGAGGCTGGGAAGACCTGGCCGTTGTCGTAGACCTGGACGACGGTGAGACCGAAGGTGAATGGAGAAATCTCCAGCAGGTTCAGCAGGGCAGCCTCAGACTGACCGACCTTGGTGCCGGCGTCAACGACCTTGACGTCGGAGACAATCTCAATGGTACCTCTGGCAATCTTGGTTGGGACACCAAGGGCCTGGAAGAAAGAGGTCTTACCTGGCTCCATACCGGTGTTGACGGCCTGGACCCAGATGTCGACTGGGGCGATGGCACCGGCTCTGGCTGGAGCGGCGACCTTGTTGGAGACAATGACCTCCTTGATCTCCTGCAGGGACTCGTTGGTGAAGACGAAACCGACGTTGCCCTTGACGAAAGGCAGCAGCTTCTCGAAGTCTGGAAGATCAGCGATGAAGTCTCTGATGGCTCTTCTGACCATGGTGTTCTTACCCATGAGAACGACACCTCTGCCTCTTAGAGACTTTCTGACCTGGTGCATCTGCTGGGAAGAGACATTGTCAACACCAACAATGAAGATGGACTTGTACTCCTCGAGGTAGGATCTGAACTTAGCAAAGTACTCAACTTTCTTCTCACGAATGCCTCCCATTTCAAATTAGTTATTTGTTAGGATGTTTAAAGGATATTCCTGTAGAGAGCTGGGGGAAAGTAGTAATTCATGTAATATCCAATATCCTTCAGATATACCGGAGCAATGTCTTATACAAGAGAGACAAGAGAGAGCGTCGCCAAAGTCCGTGCACGCACAGACGCGAAAGACGCGCACGAATGAAAATTTCGCGTCAAAAATTTCACAAAAAATAATTTTGACGGTGCACGGGCGGTGGTGCACGGATGGACGAGTCGTCCAACTTTCGAATTTTTCACCGGCAGCTCATCGCTCTACATAAGAAGGCTCCTCTATATGTCTGGATAACATATATCCTCTAGGAAATCACCCAGGGATGACGAAAACAGGACTGTACTACAACGATGCGCTGACTGGCGTGGATGTTGCCGCGCGCGATGAGGTGCTGCGGTACATCCGCGAGAGCGTGGTGCCCGCACTGCTGCGGGAGGACCCAGCGATACAGAAGCGTGTGGCGTACTGCCAGGTGGTCTCGACGGACAGTGTGGCACAGTGTGCGGCCAGGTTTGCGCATGCGGACCCTGCTAACAGTCTCATATGCATATATGCATACGGCTCACATGTGCAGAAGATGGTGAGTGCGGTAGAAGTGTACAAGAAGACGCTGGACGGGGCGGTTCAATGGAACAGGCTGACGATGTTCAGATCGGTGGAACCGGGTGTCAACGAGCTGCTGGAGAAGAAGAAGATCGTGCCGGTGCTCGTGGCGTTTATCACTACGTCCGCAGACCTCAACTCCGCCGTGTTCGACAACGACCTGCATATGTTCACCAAACAGTGACAACCACATATACACATGTAACATAAATACACAAGTTCAAAAATGTATCACGGGGGCATACAAGGACAGGCAGAGGCCGGCCCTGTTTCTTTCGCTCAATATATCGATGAAATCATCCCCCGTGAAGCGCCGTGGTTGCGTGCAACCGGCAGCGGTGTCGTCATTGTAGGCCTCGCTTTGAATCAACAAGCTATCTGGGTTTCCCCAAGCTCATCAATCTTCGAAGAGGCCATGCGCACGGGATACTGAAAGGGGCACCTGCCCCTCGCAAATCCCTATCGCCGTGGTGCCATCCAGGGGAAGTGTAGTGTATACGTATCGCATTACCTGGCATCTTTTATTCATCGCTGCTTATATACGCCGCGTGAAAAATATCCGCGGGGGTTGCCCGCACAAGTTATAAACGTGATGGCGGTTAGGGCTGGACACAACGTGGTTAATTATCCCCCTCCCAGCCGTCGCTCCAGCGCTGGCGCCAGAAGTCGCAGTTGAACTGCGCCTTGCCCAGCTTCTTGTTCACCTTGTTGTGCGCGCCGCACAGCCACAGGCTTAGTTCTTCCCGGGACTGCACTTGCGGCGCGTGCGCGCCGATGTACTTCTCGAAGTCCTTCGCGCACCAGAAGCACGGGTACACCCGCGAGAAGAGGCTGAGGAACTCCGACATCTCGCCTTGTTGCGTGGGGGTCGGTTCCTCGGGGTACTTCGCGGCCATCGCGTGCAGGAACGTCCAGGACGCCGCGCCAACTTTGTTCACGTCTGGCGGGTCTTCCTTGAGGTATGTGCGCGAGCCGGGGATGAACTCGGATACTGGAGCTGCGGGAGCTGCGTTAGCAGCTACAGTGGCGACAGCGGCGACAGTAACTCCTTGTGGTGGTGCCACAGTCGTATCCTGCGGTGGGGCCGGGATATTCGCACCTTCCGTTATACTCACAGAAGGAGCAGCGGTATCCACCCCTACGCTCGCACTCGAAGCATCACTGCCCCCTAGGTTCGCCCCAGATACATACCGAAAAGACTTGTACAGTGTGCATGGAAGGCAGCTATACGAATAGTATCGTGTTAGTAATGTGTTTTGCGCGGATACTCCTCACATATACATACAACTTGCCGTTGTCGTTGAACAGCAGCTTGCGCAGCGTAAACTCTTCAGGAGCCTTCTCTGCCATCGTCGACCTTTTGTTCTCTGTACTGTGCTATTACAGGAAAGTGCGTTCCTGCATTCCCTTATTATATAAGGCGCCCGAAATTTCACAGGGACGTGCATGACACATCTGCACTACTTCTCCGGGTCAAGAATATGCATTGTACGCGGTTACCCGTGCACACACGTGTAGATAATGGCTGTATTTACAGTTCAGTAGCTAATCTGTACTACTCTGGCTGACGAAAAGTCCGGCGTCCCTGCCGACGATGGCAAAGTCGCTGGTCCGCAGCGGTCTGAGCTTCAGGCCCAGGTCGCTCTGCAGCTGAGCTTGCGTAGCAGTACTTGCACCACTTACGCTCCCCATCAGCTGCCTCTTCTGCCTTATGTACTCCTTGGCTGCGTTGAGCGCGGCCTCCCTGCACAGCTCCTTGAGGTCGGAGCCCGACATGCCCCGGGCGCTCTGTGCGATTGCGTCGAGGTCGAAGTTGGCCGCGTCGACCTCGGTGTCCCGCAGCAGCACCTCCAGTATCCTCTTGCGCTGCTCCAGGTCCGGTTTCGCGACGAGGAACCGCTTGGGCAGCCTCCGGAGGAACGCATCGTCGATGTCGTGCAGGCGGTTCGTGGCACCGATGACCATCACGCGCCCGTTGCCGAGAAGCCCGTCCCACAGCGTCATGAACTCGGCCTTGAGCGTCGCGGTGACCTCGTGGTCGCTCTGCGAGCGCTCGCGGAGAAACGAGTCGATCTCGTCGATGAACACGATGCACGGCTGCAGCTTGTTCGCGAGGGAGAAGATCGCGTCCACGATCTTGTTGGACTCGCCGTACCACTTGTCCATGATCGAGGACATGCGGATGGAGATGAAGTTGGCGCCGCTCTCGCGTGCCAGCGCCTTCGCGAGCATCGTCTTGCCGCAGCCGGGCGGGCCGTACAGCAGCACGCCGCTGGGCGCCTGGAGCAAGGGGGTGTTGCTGTACACCTCGGGCATCGTCAGCGGGAAGATCACCGACTCGTGCAGGTCCGTGATGATGCCGTCGAGTCCGCCGATGTCGCTGAAGGAGACGCTGATCTCCTCGGGGGTGACGACGGACGCCAGGATGGACTTCTCGTACGCATTCAGCGGCACGTTTGCGAGCTCGGGGTTGCGTGCAACCAGCCGCGACCACTGCAGCGACTCCTTGTCCTTCGATTCCTTCGATCTGCCGATGGGACCGGACTCTACGTCCGTGAGCAGCCGGTTGATCAGGTAGTATATGGTGATACCGGTGCCCACGACAACCGAAAGGTCCGCAAACGCCTTGAGATCAAACTTGGGGGGCATGGTGAGGGGAAAGTTAACAAAATGGTGTGTTGTTTGTATATTGTATAGGGTTATATTCTCTCCTTTCTGTGTATGTAAGCGATTATATAATAATGTAGGAACGTCATATGTGGCGCATTCCGCTTACCAAAGGGTACGCGGGCGCACTCCGAGTAAGCGAATTCAAGGAAAGACCAAAGCAAATAGTGTGAGTAAGTGTATCCATAAGATGCCGTTGTAACATACAAGTAACTGCAAAGCACTCTCCCTGTACCCATTGCTGTCTTCATATATCTGAACGACACGTGACTAAAAATAAATATTGAAATATTTGACTGTTCTTGCACCCGTGCACCACCGCCCGTGCACCGTCGAAATATTTTTTTCACTTCACAATGCGTGAAAAATAATAATCGCACTGCGTCCTGCGGCCGTTTCTGCGGAACATACAGCGTTGAATATGCGATGCGCGACACAACCACAGCGTGCCAGGCTGGGACTCGCACTGGCCACTTCCTTACACTCTCGCGTTAAGAGTAGATGGATGTATAACTTGGGTGTTTGTTGCGGAGTGGGATTCTTGATGTTTAGAGAGCAACCCAGCAAGCCAAAGAGTATGTTAATAGATGATATAATAGACTGAGGAGGTGGAAACGCAGTGCACAGGAATAGGAGATGCGACTCGCAGTTTTACATGAGAGCTGAGAGCTGAGATGTGCTAATCCATATGCTAGTATTGCCAGGCTTTGAAAAATTGCAGAAATGCGTCGCTGTGTTAACTACACTGTGTTATACCACCAGTCTTTGAAATACCGTTGAACCCGATTACTAACAAATACTATAATACCTGTCGTTGACAGCCGCTATTATATGGCTTTCCCCCAGATATACATTAATCATGCCTCCAAAGCAGCAAATTTCCAAGGCCGCCAAGGCTGCCGCCGCCATGGCCGGTGGTAAGAAGTCCAAGAAGAAGTGGTCCAAGAACAACCACAAGGACAAGGCCGCTCACGCCGTCATCCTAGACCAGGAGAAGCTGGACAGAATCCTCAAGGAGGTCCCAACCTACAGATACATCTCCGTCTCCGTCCTTGTTGACAGATTAAAGCTCGGTGGTTCTCTCGCCAGAGTTGCCCTAAAGGACCTGGAGAAGAGAGGTATCATCACCCCTGTCTCCAAGCACGCCACCCAGCAGATCTACGTCAGAGCTGCCACTGAGTAAGCCACTCGGGAATAGACCCTCTCTTACATAACGCAAAATTTATATAAAGGTATCTCTATTTTAGTGCTTTCGCAATCAATAATAACATAACATATTAAACATATGTAGAGGGTAAAGAGTATACAGCTACGCCCGCTCCACCTGAACCCTTCTGTCAGAACGCTCCTTGATCTTGGCGTACAGGAAGTTCTTGACGCTCTCCCAGGAGTCTCTGTGCTTGGCAGGGACCTTCTTGTCCAGCTTCTCGACGATGCGCAGGACCGTGACCTGCGCGTAGGCAGAGAAGTTCAGTCTCAGCCAGTACAGACTGCTGTAGGCGACGAGGAGGAACCCCGAGGAGCCGCTCTTCATGAGCAAAGTGTCGAGCAGCAGCGCGAAGATGACGATGATCTCGGAGTACGCGACGACGTGCAGCAGGTGCTTGTTGTCGAGGCTCTTCTGGCGGTCCAGCTGCTTGTCGTCGGAGGTGAACTCGTGCGTGCGGCTCGTGATGTGCAGGTAGCTCAGAATCATGAATGGCAGCAAGCGGTAGAACGACTTGCCGCCTCCCACGAGCCACAGCGTTGCGACGGCGAGCGACTGGAAGTTCTCCGCGGCCAGCAGGTCAAACCACGTGGGGTTCAGGTGGGACCAGTTCTGGTACATCGTGACGCCCTCTGCGAGGAGCACACCGCACAGAGACAACCGGTAGAGGATCTGGGGCGCCCAGGAAGCCAGGCGCCAGTACCACTTCGTCCCCTTGAAGAAGGCGTATTTCTTGCTCACGCGGAGGAAGAGCCACTTCCAGTTGCGGTACTTGTAGAAGATGGACACGTGGTAGAAGTACGTCAGGCTGAACGCCACACCACATACGAACGTTAGAACATGGCCAACCGTCCACAGCAGCTTCTGCTTCGCCAGAGGGTCTTTTGCCTTTGTCTGTTTAGATTTCTTTCTGATGACCTGAATTGTGCCTGTCATAGGGTTATAGTCTGGTTATAGTGCTGTAATTGTAGAATATACATCAAATTGCAAACAACTTCAACAACTACATCTCTTAATAGCAACATACCATGCCTTTCCCGTCCTCTGCCGTCATTCTTGCCTGGACATTGACCATTGTTCTCCCCTTGGGACGTCAAGGCGAAGGGGCCCCCGGCGTCGTTTCGCTCTGCGCGTTTGCCGTGGCGAAAAAGCAGCCACGTGACAGGGCACGTGACGATGACGCACGTGACATTCACGTGACGTTTGTTCACGTGACACCAAATTTTCACAACATCTGGTGAAAAGTTTGACATAAGCAGTCATCGCAGATGCCCATCTCATCGGACCCTGGAAGTAGGCTAAACTGTGTGGTATTGTCTGTCTATTTCCTCTGTCATGGCCAATTCACGTTTCGGGTATGTGCGGGACTTTGAGACCCACGACACGCTGCTCCCCCAGACGTATATTGTGGTGCGTATCGACGGCAAGAAGTTCCATGAGTTCTCGAAGCACTACGACTTCGCCAAGCCCAACGATGAGCGGGCGCTGCGTCTCATGAATGCATGTGCAAAGAATGTTGTCATGCAGTACAGGACAGATCTCATCCTGGCATACGGCGAGAGCGATGAGTACTCCTTCATCCTCCGGAGGGACTCCGCGCTGTTCAACCGGCGGAGCGACAAGATCGCGACGCTGTTCGTGTCGCTGTTCACTGCGAACTATGTTTCCCTGTGGCCCAAGTTCTTCACGGACAGGGCGCTCGACGGGAAGCACCTGCCGTACTTTGACTCCCGCTGTGTCGTTTACCCGAACCTCACCGCTGTCAAGGACTACCTGAGCTGGCGGTTCGTCGACACCCACATCAACAATCTGTACAACACTGCGTTCTGGCAGCTGATACAGAAGTGCGGTATGACTCCCCAGGAGTCCGAGAACCGTCTCTCCGGGACCGTGAGCAGCGAGAAGCAGGAAATCCTGTTTAAGGACTGCGGGATCAACTACAACAACGAGCCCGAGATGTTCAAGAAGGGGTCGCTCGTCACGAACAAGGGAGCCATCCTCCACATCGACGTGATAAAGCAGATCGATGAGCTGTTCGAGGAATTTTAGGGATGGAATGCGCTGGGGTGTGCTTGTAAAGTTTATATATGTAATGTGCCTATGCAGGTATCGTCATTCATTAGGTAGTTGAGTGTGTTTGGGTCTGTGGCGACAATGTTGTGCACGATGCCGCGACATATGGAGTGCGTCCGTTCCAGCGTTACCTCGTTGGTTGTCAGACGGTAGTGCCATTCGTAGAGTTTTCCACTTTCCCCACCGGACACAATAGTGAGATCGTTGGTATTCGGGCTTTCCGTTACTGTGCAGGATATAAGCGGCGTGACTTCCTCTGTCTCGTCGTCTACATCCCTAGGCAGCACCTGCATCATCTCCCACTGGCCGCGTATACTCCGCCTGTACAGCACGCACCCCACATTCGTCACGTTCACTGCGTAGAATCGCAGGAACGATGAGGAGTACTTCTTGATCTTGACGAAATCCACTGACGTAACTGTGTGATCTGTGAGCGAGTTCGCTGGCAAGTTGGATATGTGCTGCGACTCCAGTTTCCCATCGATCCACGCATACACGAAATTATCGAACGACGCCAGCGCAATGTCACCTTGCGCACACCTCACGCTGTTTACTGCATCTGTAGCGACATTGTCCAGTGCCTTGTACCACTTAAGCGTGGAAAACCGGTTCTTCACAGACTCGTAGCGAACACAGTATACATGGCCCAGTTTCGTCCCAATCACAAGGTCAACGGACACATCAGTTTCCTCAACGATATCCACACTCTCAATTGTGTCCTGGCTGTTTGATAGCGGCCATTTACATGGCTCCACGCGGTCCTTCGAATAGTGTGAACCTCCAAAGGGGTACACAATTACTCCATCCGATGTATTGACAATGAGCTGGATGGCACCACTTCCTGCAATTAGCATATTCTTCACAATGCGCACACGGGGTGCCACATTTCGATTGATGGATATACCTATGTCATTAGCTATGAGTGTCGATTTCTCGGGGTCAGACTTACTGATGTAATGCAATGTTACTTTAGTCGGGTGGTCAATTGGGGACTCCGCAATGATGAAGTGTTTTGATGTAGCGCAGAAGCAGTGGATGAAGGAATCCTCGGGGCATTGGTATGTTATACTACCGTCGCTTGAATCCATCGCTTAATCGTGCATCCGGTGGATCCTGGGGAATGCTCTAATGGTGCTTTGTAGTGTTCGTTGCAACGGATAACAACTCATTCGTGGTTTGCTATGCTAGATAATTGTGAGCATAACAGTTCAAAAGGATGCCATATAAGAATGAGTTACCACACAGTCTCTTCAGCGAATGTTAGTTACTCAATGGTGCTTGTTGGTCACTTGTTTGTTGTGGGCGGCTTCGCTGGCATGGCGCTCAAGCATTCCCGACATTGCCTTAAGAAGAGGGAGCCGCTCACACAATGAAATAAAATTGTATAGTCACTTTTGGGATTAGTACACACAATGTCAAGCTTCAAACTGGTGATTATCGACCGGTATAATTGATATAAGTCTGCAATCACAGAATATCTGTGTCCGGGTAACCCGGGCGGAAATCGGACCAAAAAATTACTCCGAGACGGGGAATTGAACCCCGATCTGGCACGCGACAAGCGCCCATTCTAACCATTAAACTATCTCGGATTATATTTGATGTGAATGTGGACTATAAATTTCAGACAAGACTGATTCATACAGATATCACGTGACCAGCCCTGCATACCAATAAATGTACGAAACGAGTCGTCAGCCACACGACTTGTGTCGTAAGCAGATTATAATCAGTCGGTAATAAAATAATGTCTGAATCTTAGTAACCCGTCTAGTTGCCCAATATGGTAAAGATGAATTATTAATAGACAAACGATAAAAAGCATTAATAGCATAAATTCTCATGAAGGAAATATTGCTACCGATAATTACAAAGGTTCACAACAACGATAAACACTACTAAAAAACGACACAGCATATTAAATTATACTGCTGTACCACGATTATTGATAGCTGACGAATTCCATCGATGAGTAAGTTTCGTAATCACGAAAAGACAAATTCAATCATATACAAATGGGAAATTATTTCATCTAATGGAATAATTCTTTCCGCTATTTCTTTTGATATTTATATCTATGAGATAGTAAGGAAACCAGACGACTATACGTTGTAAGTCCTTCCATCGTATTAATTAATATGTCCAAAATCTAACAACTTGCGACGTATAAAAGACGACGCTCCAGAGATACAAGAGCCTCTGCTTACGAGCCTCATTTATATAGTGTTCATACAAACGGACAAGCCATTGTCCCAGTTTAATATATATTACACCTGATAGCGCTGCATGACTCCCTGTTACAGGAAGAATATCTCTGTTAGAGGTCAGGGGAACGAGGATGGGGTGTGAGAAAAGGATCAGGTTCAGTCGACACCCACCGTTTGTATGTCGATTACCGGATCCTGAACAAGGCGACCATTAAGGATCACTTCCCACTTCCCCGCATCGAGAGCCTCCTCGCCAAGATAGGCGATGCCACTGTGTTTTCCACCCTTGACCTCCACTCCGGCTATCACCAGATACCGGTCGAACCGGCAGACGTGGAGAAGACAGCGTTCACCATTCACAACGGTAAATATCAATACCGTGTGATGCCTTTAGGCCTTGTGAACGCCCCATTGACCTTCGCACGCTACATGGCAGACCTGTTCCGCGACCTCGACTTCGTACTCACGTACCTTGACGACATCCTAGTTCTGTCCCACTCGGTGGAAGAACACCATGAACACCTCCGCATCGTTCTCGGCCGCTTGAAACAAGAAAATCTCATTGCCAAGGAGAAAAAGTGCCACTTCCTCCAGTCTGAAGTTGAGTTCCTGGGTTATACTATCTCAGCGAACTCGATCCGCCCGGTCCGAGGGAAGTGCGCCGTCATCCGCCGTATTCTCCTCTGTACCACTGTCAAAGCTGCCCAACGTTTCTTAGGCACGATTAATTATTATCGTCGCTTTATTCCTCACTGCTCCGAGATCGCCATCTGAAAGCGTTCAAACGCTTGATTCAGATCCTCTGTTCGCAACCAGTCCTTGTTCCCTTCGACCAAGCAAAATCATACCGCCTGACTACCGATGCCAGTAAGCTGGTCGACGGCGCTAGAGTCTTCGCCGCAATAGGCTATTTTTCACACAAGCTCCAACAGGAGCAACATGACTACCCAGCCGGGGAACTTGAGCTGCTGGGCGTACTCGAGAGACATTTGCTTCACATCCTTCCTATACTAGGAAGGATGCAATGTAGCGCCACCAGGTGTAATATGTTTCAAATTGGGGCAGTGGCTTGTCCGTTTGTGCGAACAGTATAAAATGGAGACATGATAGCGAAGGCTGTTGTTTCTCCAGAACGTGGCCTTTTATATGTCGAAAGTCGAGTGGACGACGACGACGACGCGGTTGTGACTGGTCACGTGACAGCCGTGCGTCGGTGTTGCTGGCCTTTATGTTGCAGTTAGATCGCGTTTTATTGCAGTATGTATTCCACAGACTGTTTCGTGTTGAATTTATTTTGGAAGTTGTTTAATGAGGGGTACCCAGGTTTTACTTCGTTGGTTAATCATTTAATGTTGTAAAATATCCAGCGGAATCGAATTTAAAAGATGGTCCCTCTTCATGAAAATATAGTGTAAGGAACATTTTCCTTAGATGACCATTAACTTCTTGATTACGAATAAGTAGTTTTAAGCAAGAGTGTGTATACTCACTTTTTCACAAATATTGAGGGCTGTTTTGTGACAAGTCTACTTCCATCACCTTTAGAGGGAACAACTATGTTGAGGCGATTATTGAAAATACCATATATTCTTGAACATTTTAAAATGAGCTTAGCCACCTTCCCTACGATATTTTGACAAGTATATAGATCTTATTGCACTAGCGTTTTGGGATGTTGAGGTTTGTACCTCATGCGGTTATCAATGCTGTTGCCCCTGCCTATGTTTGCCTGAAATTTTTTTCTCAAAATAACAAAATTCTGAACTTTGGTTACGGTACTTCAAGCTTAACCGTTTTATGTATTGTAGTCCAGGCGTGTATCAACTCCAGCATCCCTGTACTTTCCCCCTTCCTCCATATCACTTTCTAATTTTTATTTACTTCAAATAATTTCGCGTACAGTCCCTATACGCTTACTAAACTTGTAATTTCACACTCCAAGCCCAAGGCAACTTGGCCCCTCCACGTAAACAAATAGAAGTCTATTAGATGAATGAAAGAATACGTAAATGTCATTATATAATTACTAAAAACAGTTAGTTAAGTTGGTGAATTGAAAGCGCAGAATGGGAAAAGACCAAAATAAAATAAAGTAAGAACAAAATCGGATCTCCTTTAGGACGAAGTGAATACTCTATAACAAGGAATGCATGGGAGAACGATGAGACGAATTGGAAATAACGAGTGCTGGTGAGAATGTCAAAGCGCAACTACTAGTCTGGATTGGCGATGTTAAGCACATTTGGCGAGTGGCTGTTGCCGTTGCTGCCGCTGTTGCTGGAGCTGTATGCGGACCTGTCTTCAAATGGGAACATGTCGTCTGGGCTCTGCTCCCTGGCGTGTGTGAAGTTGTAGTACTGCTCGTTTGAGTCGAAGGGCCCCTCGTCGAAGAAGCTCTGGTAGTTGTGGTTTGCGGAGAGGGGCGAGTCCGCAAGGCTGTTGTTCGAGAGCATGCTGCTGCTGTTGTCGTCGATGACGGTGTTGTCGTGTGCTGCCATGGGTGCGGTGTTCTTTTCGTGGAATGCGTTTGAGTGAGCGTCGTCGTTGGCGGCACTGATGGTGCTGGCGCTCTTGCCCATGAGGAAGAGCCAGAAGAGCTTGAACTTGTTCATCTTGTATGTGCTGACGACCTTTCCGTCGGAGTCGATGAAGTCTACCTTCTTGGCGCGGATGCAGGTGACGTAGAGGAAGAGCGCGATGACGAGCACGATGGGGATGCCGATGCCGAGGCAGCAGCCGAGGACGATGTTCCTGTTCTTGGAAGAGAGCCCGCCGGAGGTGTGCTTGGCGCTGTTGGCCTTGGCGGTGGCGGAGGGGCGCAGCGTGATGGTGGTGTAGTAGTTTGAGAGCACGGTGCGGCCCTCCACGACGCTGGTGAGCGTTCTGCCCCTGCTGGAGACGACGGTCGTCACGGGGGAGCTCGTGATCGTGCTGGAGCTAGAGCTACTCGAACTGGAACTGCTGGAACTGCTAGAGCTGGAGCTACTCGAACTGGAGCTACTCGAACTGGAGCTACTAGAACTGGAACTGCTCGAACTACTCGAACTGGAACTAAACGAGCTTGAACTGCTCGAGCTGGAACTACTCGAGCTTGAACTGCTTGAACTCGAAACAACGTAGAACGTAGAGGAACTGGAGGAAGAGGAGAAAGATGAAGATGAGAGTGAGCTAGAAGACAAACTCGATGAGCTGATCGAGGGCAGAACCGCTCTGGACGAGCTAAACGAGCTCAGCGAGCTGGATAAAACACTCGAGGAAACACTGGACGACACGCTGGATGAAATAGCAGACGACTCAGAGGACGTTGGCGGCGGAGTGTACACCGAAGATGAGGTAGGCACCTCTATTGTGCTGGAAGAACTGGAGGAACTCGTCGTGATCTGACTCGTCTCGCTCGTCTCACTCGTCTCGCTGGTCTCTGGGGGCGTCACCCCCACCACAGTCGACGAAGACGTTCCTAAAGAGGTCGCTAACGACGTCCCAGGCGTTATATCCGTCCCAGGGACCGTGGTATCTCCCTGATCCGGCGTGGTGCTGTTGGCCGCACCCATAGCATCCTGGGCGTCCTGGGCAGCCAGCGGATCCTGGCCTGCCACCAGCAGCAGCCGCACAAGCATGCACAGCGATATAACCAGCATTGCGTGTGTATCTTGTGTATATCTTGTGTATTTGTGTCTGTATACTGTGTATATGTTTATGTCAGCTGCTCCTTATTGTCGCCTTTATATAAGCGCGATCTATTTATAGCGTATGTACAGGAATATAAGAAGAATAGAATAGAGTAGAATAGAGAGTTAGTTCGTTGCTTCGTTGGTGTAGACGGCGGTGACGTCGTCGGTGGCCTCGAGGGCGGCGACGAGGCGGTGCAGGGCGGTCCTGGTGTCGGCGAGGGGCGCTGCAGCGAGGTCCACGGCGGTCGATGCCTTGGGCTCGTAGCCGATGGCCGTGTCGCGGACCTCCAGGCCGGCGTCCTGTATCGCCAGGGCGACGCTGTTCGTCTGGGTGGGGGCTGTCAGCACTGTGTAGAGCTGGGGAGAACCCTCTTCATCCTGAGACTCCGCAATTGCGCCCTCAGCGGCGCCGTCGTCCTCTTGGACCTCTGAGAAGTCCGTAACACCGTCTATACCCAGCAATACATCAAATACATCGGTGTCTGGGCCCGCTGCAACAAGTACCCTGCCCACACGGTCGAAGTAGTGCATACACCCGCCCATAGGCAGCAAGTTATGGCCCGCCTTGGTGAACTGTGCGCGTACAAGCGCCACTGTGCGGTTCCTGTTGTCCGTCTGGGCCTCTACAACCACCGCCACACCTCCTGGGCCCATGCCCTCGTATATGTTGGTGCTTCCTTCGGCTTCACCGCTCCCAGCAGCCTTCTGCAGGGCGTTGTCAATCACCTTCTTGGGCACGTTGTCCCGCATGGCGCTGTCTATCAGCGACTGCAGCCGCGGGTCCCGCAGCTTCGCCGCCACCGTGATCTGGCCCACGTACTTGTTGATCACCTTGTTGCGTGCCGAGTCGTTCTTCATCTTGTCGTGCTTGATGGTCGACCATTTATTGTGCCCTGAGAGCGCCAGGGAGGTCGTACTAAACCCACGGGAAAGGGGCGCAGCATTTGCACACCTCCTGGCCGCTCTGCACACACACATTGACATCTTATACCCACTCTGCATCATGTGTTGTGGTGTCTCTTGTCCATCCCTCCCTTATGCAGCCATTGAAATTTGGCTGCAAGCGCGCGCGTATATAAAGCAGCCACCTGCAGCACTCATCACCTGTTTGCAAAGAATATAGAACACAAGAAGGTACAACTGCAACACTATGTCTGAGAAGAGAACGCTGATCGCCGTGCTGGGCGACGAGGACACCACGACGGGGCTGCTGCTGGCGGGCATCGGGCAGAACGACGCCAGCACCGGCGCCAAGAACTTCTTCGTGTACCACGAGGACAAGACGACGAAGGAGCAGCTGGAGGCCAAGTTCCGCGAGTTCACGCAGGAGCGCAAGGACATCGCCATCGTGCTCGTCAACCAGTTCGTTGCCGACATTATTAGAGCGACTGTCGACGCCTACGTCGAGCCATTCCCCGCCATCCTAGAGATCCCATCCAAGGACCACCCATACGACCCGGAGAAGGACTCCGTGCTCAAGCGTGTCAGGAAGCTCTTTGGCGAATGATCACTATATATCCTACATATTAATAGATACATTAGGCAGCGTCGCTTCCAAGCGCTGCGCATCGCAGTGTGCGCATCGTTGTATGCGCATCGCTGTTTGATGTGAAGGCAAATGCACATTATTACATCGTTATATTCACAAATTATATTGCACATGGCTGTATTGTGCATAGTTTTATTGCACATCACCGTATTATACATTATTGCATCGCTGTATATTCTGACATTCTTGTATATTGCACATCACTGTATACTGCCTGTCACTCTAATCTGACATTCTGCATAATTACAAACAGGAATGCATGTTACATCTCAAAGTGCAAGGTAGATATCTGGTGCAAAACCAAACCCACTACTATATAGGTATCCAAGCTAATTTTATAATTGCAGACATCCCTGGACGGGTTTAGACATTAAGCGTATAATTACAGCCACCACTGTATGACTACCGACAATAGGCACATGGTTACAGACATTCAGGGCATAGTCACAGATATTAAATGAACTGTCACCAGAACCACAACGTAATTAAATACATCAACAAATGACACCCACCACCGGTTAATGGCAGGTATCAGGTTCATACGTTCACCCACCTATATGTAATATTCTGCCTCAAGAGCACAACTGCCTCCGTCAAATGCATAATGACACACTTCAGAGATGTGTGTACCGATATCATTTGCATAACTTCATCCGTTACTCTGTAATTGAAGCCATCACTGCAAAATTGCATAGATAAAATGCACAATTAGACACCTCATACCATAACTATAGACATTAAGTTCATAATTGCAGACCTCACTGCACAATAATACAAATTACTGTATGACTACACACAGTAATCACATAATCACAGACCTTGCATGCCCACTCACACATCCTAAAATCATATTCACACTCATCAATTAAATAATCTGACATCTGACTGTATAATCACCGAGGTTGAATGCATAGTTACACACGTCAATGCACATTTACCTTCACCATTGTGAAATAAAGCCGTCACTGTAACTACACACCTCTAAACATAATTACTCCACCACTGCATAATTAAATCTGTGGTTCCATGATAGTATCCACCCCTGCACACTCCCCCATCTCATGCACAACGCCCCCTCCCTTTCATCAACAATAGGTTAACAACTATAGCGAGTATATATTTAGCAAGTAAGGAATAATTCAAGTCCGCCCCTCAGGCGTTGAGCTGCTGGACGCTCTTCTCGAGGCACGCGATGAAGACGTCGACGTGCTTCTCCTCGAAGGTGAGCGTAGGTCTGAGTCTGACAGACTTGTCGGAGCAGCCGCCGACGTTGCAGCCGTTGAGCTTGAGCAGCTTCAGCAGGCTGTCGCGCTGGGCGCCCGTTGGCAGGTCCCAAGCGATGAAGGTGCCCCTGTCCTTGCCTCTGAGGTTGATGAAGGAGTCTGGGTAGAGCTTCTGGAGTGCGAGGAGCTTGCCGAAGAGATAGTCGCCGACCCTGTTGACCTGGGCGAGCAGACCCTGTTCCTGGATCTCCTGACCGATAGCGCCGAAGATCAGCATTCTGGCTGGGTCACCACACCAGGTGTTGAACTGTCTGTATGGCTGGTTGGGGACGAAAGCAGGGTCGTGGAACCAGTATCCGGCACTCTGGCACTTCTTGGAGAAGGTGACGAGGTCTGGAGGTGGGGAGATAGCGGAGTGCTCGTGGCACCAAAGCTTGCCCGTGGCACCGAGGCCTGTCTGCACCTCGTCGATGATGAACACGACGCCGTGCTTCAAGGTGACGTCGCGGAGACCCTGGAGGAAGTAGGCGGAGGCGTGGTTGTCACCACCTTCGGACTGGATGGGCTCGATGAGCAGCGCAGCGACTGGGGTGGCCCAGGAGGTGATGAGGTGCTCGACCAGGGCAAGGCAGCGGTCGTCCTCGACTCTGTTGGCGGCGGCGTTGGCAGCCTCGTCAAGTGGGTACTTGTAAGCCGGGTACTCGGCGTGGGGCCAGTCGAAAGATGGCATGTCGAGCTTGTGGATTGGCTTGGAGCAGGTACAGGAGCCACTAGCGAACAGACGGCCGTGGAAGGCGCGCTTGAAACTCAGCACAGCGTAGCTGGGGGAACCAGGGGCCTGGTTCTCCATGACACTGGAGAGCTCAGAGTCGGTGAATGGAGTAGCGGCACCACCACGCTTCTTCTGGGCGTAGTACATGAACGCAGCCTTGATGGCAAGTTCGTTAGCGTCAGCGCCGGACAGACCGGACCAGACGCGGTCCTGGCCCTTGGGAGCAAGCTTCAGAACCTTCTGCAGGGTCGCATCGAACTCCTTGGCAGGGAAGTTACCGGAAGCTGGACGGTTGACCAGGGCATTCTTCATCTGGGGAGTGTCCAGGAGCGCGATGAGCCGAGGGTTGTTGTAGCCCAGGGCGATGGACGCAATCTGCGCGTACAGGTCGAGGAAAGTGTTTCCATCGGCGTCAACGATGTAATTACCGTTGGAGGCGTCGTAGTCAACCATAAAGTAGGCGCAGCGAGCGTCAAAGTGCTGTCCTAGGGCCTCAATCGCGGCTAGCGACTGTGGTCCTGGCACGGCAGAAGTCGTGACAGAGGGAGCGGTGGGCTCCTGGGGGTAGTAGGTCTCGGCGGCGGTCATAACAGTAGAGGAGAGACTGTTGTGGTGGTGATATCCCTCTGTACCAAGGAGAAACAGCGAAATATCATCACAAGTTCATCGATTACCTCACCCCTTTTATACCCGAGAGTCATCGGCCGACCAATGACTATCGAGCTCCACGAGTCATCGGCGTAGCGGAAGCGCAGGCTGATAGCAGCGATAGGTGCAGCGATAGGTGATACGGGATATCTGGAGTGATATGCACGATGGACATGCGGTATCGGTGTATCGCGGGCCTACGACGCATCGAAGTCGGCGGTGCTTATCGCTTATCGCTTATCGCGTGATAAGATAAGCAGGCAAGATGGGCAGTCGTGATAGCATTGTGTCGTATCGTGTAGTTTGGGAGGCTGCCACGCTTGCTGATAGCGTCGTGATAGTGATATCTATGTACTTTAGGCACTTGGCCCTGGCCCTGGCCTGGCCCTGATTCACGGACAGACGTCCGTGTCGTGCCACATGGGCAGGGGCTCGTCCTGCGGCTCGCTGTCGCTGTCGCAGTCGATACAGCTGGCGCTGTCAACACTAGCGGTGTCACTCTCTTGCTCGTGCCCGTGACAGGCGCGGATGCGGTGGCGGTGCTCTCTTGTGTGGTGGAAGAGAGTGCGCTCGCTGCCGCCGCGCAGGTTCAAGTAGTCCACGGCCGTCACGCACAGGCAGACGACGCCAAAGTGCTCGAGACCTGCGTCCGGGGAGGCACCGTCGACCCCCCGCTGGATGCGGTCGAGCTGCGCCCGCGTAGCGTCCGTCAGGGCCGTCCCTGGCGCCGGGCGCCGGTACATGGCCTTGTTCTGGCGCGATAAGGATGCCCACTGACGCTGGACTTCCTCCTGGAGCTGCTGGGGTGATGGCAGAGCGTGTGTGGACCCGTGGTGCACACTGTGTTCGCGCAGGAGTGCTGTAGCAGCGGTATCGAGACTTTCACATCCCTTCAGTGAGAGAGTGAGGTACTGGCCGCGCACACGGTACTGCTCCTGCGTCCCAGGGAAGTAGAAGCAGGCCTCGTAGTGTCTCTCGGGGCCCTGGTGCTGCAGCTTGGCGCTGCGCAGGTCCGTGTTGAACGTCAGCACGTTCGTGGCCTTGTCGTCGAAGAGGAAGCCTCGCAGGACGACCGTGCGCACGCTGGGCAGGCCGCTGCTCACGGTGGCAAACTGCAGGGACGTGAAGGGGCTGGGGTTGTTCTTGAGCGATTGGAGTAGTAGTGGCACCCACGGCGCCATCTGGTTGGTCATAGGGAAGTGGTGAAGTGTGAGTGGTGAGAGTGGTGAGAGTGAAAGTGCGAGGTCCGACTAAAAGCGTATGAATAAAAGTGTACGATTAAAAGCGTGCAATTAAAAGCGTTCTGATGATCTACACTAATGGAGTGGGTTGGTGTAGTGTGGTATTGATGTATTGTAGTATTGATATGAAGTATTCTCTTGTACTTGTTCAGCGTGGTGGGAATGCGAGCGAGCGCTGGATACAAAGCGTGCGCACAAGAGCGGTGGCAGGAATGGTGGTGCTAATTGCAGAGATAGTCAGTATGGCGAAGAGACGGTGGACTGAGTATGAACAGGTCGTGAGGATGCAGGAATCTCTGCAGGAGACAGGACAGCAATTGCGTGGAATGGTGTGCAACACCTGCTTGGCAAGGTATATACACAAGTATGAGAGATGTAGGAAGATCAGAGTACTCTGGCAAGATGACAGGGTGGGTTGAATATGGCAGGGATACAGGTAGAACACCTGCCGATGTAGAGCACATACAGATGTAGAGCTTTCAGGAGTACAGACAGTTGGATACGCTGTGGAGAATGTAAAGGTACACCGATATACAGCAATCAGCAAGTTGCTATAATGACACTTCAGTAAGTTGCAATTATGATATACAGCAATACATTATTTGCTCTAATGACATATGACAATAAGGAACTATGCAGTACATTACCTGCTATAAGTGATTTGTTCTAAGTGAATTGTCAGAAGAGTTTTGGCATAAGTAATATGCTATAAGTAATATACTATAGGTAAAGCAATAGGTATTCGCTACAAGTAACTTACTATAAGCAATTTGTATAAGTAGTCGCAATAGGTAACTTGCTATAAGCTATCTGTAATAAGCAATTGTAATAACTGATTTACAATAGCAGATATAGCAAGCATTAATTCGTAGAAGTCATCTGCTATATGTAAAACCAATACTGAATATGCCATTTGTGACTTGGTAGAAGTGACTTGATATAACTATTCTACTATGAGTTATCTGAATTAAGAAGATCATAAGTGATCTGCAATAAGCTATTTGTGACCAAGACATACAACAACGAAGCAATTTCTCGGATGTAATTTGACATTTGCAATAGTGATTTGTAATAACGATAAACTGCAATAAGTAATGATGTAATTCTCATGCGCACTTTTCCATAATCAATTTACAATAACGACATACAGTAACGAAATACTCTGTGATAAATAATTTGATATAACTGAATTGTAAAAGTGACAGACAACAATAGATAATTTGCTATAAGTGATTTGATAGACGCGATTTGCTATAACAATACAAAACAAGTCAGAAATATAGCACTATGCGTGACATTTACTAATGGAAATACGTAACTCGCAGTATTTAATAGCGCAGCATGGTACTGGACAACAGTAACTATAACAATGGTCAGTAGCACATACCACATGGCAATACCACATAGTAATGCATCAAAGCAATGAATCATAACAATAAGCCCTACAGCAAGATTTATTATAACGATGTACATCATAAAACTGTGTAATGGGCATATGCATCATAGCAATATTTAATAGGCATATATCATAATAATGTGTAACAACAATGTGCATCATAGCAACGCATCACGAACGTGCAACAGGCGTGCATCACTGCAACGCACCAATCAACACGGTTCGCTAACGATTGCCCAGCACCAATATATACAGGGCCTCACTGGGACATCCCGCCGAGGAACTTACTGGGACAGCCAGTCGAGGAACTCCGGGGTGAAGTAGGAGATGATGATGCGCGCGCCGGCCCTCAGGAAGCCCTGGTGGGCCTCGAAGGCGATGGTCTTGAGGTCGCAGACACCCTTCTCGGCGGCGGCGTGCAGCATGGCGTACTCGCCGGAGACGTGGTAGGCGCAGATGGGCAGGTCGTGGCACAGCTCCGCGGCGTCGCGCATGATGTCGAGGTAGAACGTCGATGGCTTCACGATGATACCGTCGGCGCCTTCTTCCATGTCGCGCACTAGCGCACGGCGGGCAAGGCCACGGCCAGCAGGTGGAAGCTGGTAGCACTTGCGGTCACCCTGAGAAGGTGAGGAGTGCGCGGCGTCGCGGAAGGGCCCGTACAGGTTGCCGGAGAACTTGGCGGAGTAGGACATCACGAAGGTCTTGTGGGCGAGCCCGGCGGAGATGAGCGCGTGCTTGATGTCGCGGATGCGGCCGTCGATCATGTCGGAGGGCGCAACGCAGTTGGCGCCCGCGCGGGCGTAGTTGACAGCGACCGCGGCAATGCGGGAGACACTGCGCTCGCGGTTGATGGTGCCGTCGTCGTACAGCACACCGCAGTGGCCGTGGGAAGTGTACTCGCACAGACAGACATCACATACAATGTACAGCTCGGGGAAGGCCTCGCGCAGCACCTTGATGCCCTGGATAACGGGGCCCTGGGGGTCGTCAGCGGCGGTGCCGACAGGGTCCTTCGCCCGGGGGTCCAGGGGAACACCGAACAGGATAACAGAACGCAGACCCTTCGCAACGAGCGGTCTCAGGTACTCTACAATCTTGTTGACACCGAAACGCTTGATGTTGGGCAGCGAATCAATAGGCTCCTCATCCTCAGCGTTGTCAGAGATGAACAGGGGGAAGATGAACATGTTCTTGGTGAGCTGGCGCTCGCTCTGCCACTCCCGCAGCAGCGGGTGGTTGTACCCGCCGGCAAGGACGGACGAAATCTCGGTGGGCTGAATCTCTACGAAGTCGGCAGTGTGCATGGTGCGTGCGATGGCCTCCTGGGACTGCCACACAGCGAGGGAACGAACAGCAGACGGGTCCTCCCCTTATATACCTCGTTTACCAGCCAGCAGCACAACCGACAGCCCACAGAAACCGTCGCACAACGCCCACAAAGGCACTGAAAATTTTTTTGCTCACGTAATCCCACGTTACGGTTTGATAAGCAGCTGTCAACAGTGAAAAGTGTGGAAGTTCCGGGTTGTTGAGCAGTTTTGGGTCACCTAGACGGCCAATTAAGCAAGTATGCGCGACTATAAGCTAGTGGTGCTTGGCGCTGGAGGTGTGGGTAAGTCGTGTCTGACGGTGCAGTTCGTCCAGGGCGTGTACCTGGACACGTACGACCCGACGATCGAGGACTCGTACCGGAAGACGATTGAGATCGATGGGAAGGTGTTTGACCTGGAGATCCTGGACACCGCCGGGGTGGCGCAGTTCACGGCGATGCGCGAGCTGTACATCAAGTCCGGGATGGGCTTCCTGCTGGTGTACTCCGTGACGGACCAGCAGTCGCTGGACGAGCTGCTGGAGCTCCGGGAGCAGGTCCTGCGCATCAAGGACAGCTCGCGCGTGCCCATGGTGCTCGTGGGGAACAAGGCGGACCTGCAGGACGAGCGTGTGATCTCCGTGGAGCAAGGCATCGAGGTCTCGACCGAGTGGGGCCGCGTGCCCTTCTACGAGACCAGTGCGCTGCTGCGCAGCAACGTCGACGAGGTGTTCGTCGACCTCGTGAGGCAGATCATCCGCAACGAGATGGAGGGCGTGTCCAAGACGGACTCGCACAAGGCCCGCAACAAGGCCCGCAACGCCCAGCAGCCAAACAACAGCAGCACGGCGACCATCACGCCCTCGGGGAGCGCCGCTCCGTCCTCGCAGGTCGAGTCGAGGCAGTCGGGTGCGCGTGACGGCGCAACCACTGCCAGGGGTGCATCCCCGGGCTCCGCAGCCGCTGCCGTTGCTCCCCAGAAGAAGAAGAAGAGCGCATCCGCGGCAAAGACCGCTTCTTCGAAGTCAAAGACCTCGAAACAGAAACCAGCCGCGGCAGCTGCCACAGGCTCGTCTTCCCAGCGCAAATCCGCCGCCACGAACTCCCAAAAGCCAAAGAAGAAGAAGAGCAAAGGCGGATGCACTATACTCTAAGGGGAACAAAGAGAGATGTAATATTATCCAACAGGCCCCTCCCCGACTTTACTATTCTTTATGACCTTTCATGTCTCATATTCTGGACTACCAGCCCCCGTGTCGTCTGTCCATCATTGTTTGCAATGTTCGTCTGTGCGTCTGCACAGCAGGACCCTGAATGCTCTGAATGGACACCCGCCCTGGCTGAGCAAACGCTTGTAACTATATATAAATCATTTTTTGTTTGTTTGTTTGTTTGTTTAGGATGCCTTCTCTCGTTTCGATCATGCTGGAACTGGTGGGATACCTCCGTTGACCTTGGGGGCGTTCTCGGCCGGCTTGTTGCCGTCGGCCTCGTCCTTCCACGAGCCGCTGAACATGTGCTCGACAAAGGCCATTGGGTCGTCGGTGCCCTTGGCCTCCATCTGGCCGACACCAGGAGAGAACGACGTGATGGGGAGCACCATCACGTCGTCGACGAGCACTGGGTTGCGCAGGAACGCAAAGAACTCCCACGCGACCGTCCCAGAGGTCTGCAGCGCCGCGTTTATCGTCTTGTAGAAACGCTTGATCGACTTCGTCAGGTCCTCGTTCTGCGCGGTCGGCGTCTGCAGATCTGTGTTGAGCAGCACGATGTCGTTGTTGTGCTGCAGCGTGTTAGTCAGGTACTCGAATATGATGTCCGAGAAGATGCCGGGCCCCGTCCAGTTCATGATGTCCGTGCCGTCGACGTTCTTCTTGACCTTGGCCTCGTTGTGCTTGTACAGCGGGTCGCTGCCGCGCTTGGCGCGGCGGTTCACGTTGTAGTCGTCGCTGTGCGCCGTGTCAAACAGGTTGCTGTTGTCGTCGCTGTCGCGGAGCGGGCCTGGGACACTGTGCAGCGTCGTCGCTGTGATGTTGAGGATCAGCTCACGCAGCGCCGGGTGGCCCGGCTTCGCCTGGATGGTCCACTGGCAGAACTGGATGCGGCGGGCGTACCAGTCGTCCCAGTCGTCTCTGTCCGGGTCGGCCTCAATGCCGATCACGAGCCCGGGCTCCTTCACGGACGCCTTGGCGGGCATCCTGTTGCGGTTAATGTCCTTGTATGGGATGTATGCCTCAGTGGACAGCTCGGCGATGTGCGCCAGATACTTCTCCTCGACGGAGGACCACTTTCCCAGCGCCTTCAGCGGCCGGGTGTCCATGTCTGAGTATATGCCACCGCGGGCGAACAGGATCAGGTACCTGAAGAAGTCCGCGCGAAGGATCGCGGTGGGCAGAAGCTTGTACGCCTTGATGACTAGCGGCGTCTCGGCGTACACGGACTCGAGCAGCGCCATGGCGTCGCTGTCAGTGAGCATGTTGTAGCTGTACCCGGCGTCCTTGCACGCGGACGTCCACTTCTTGTGGCAGTGCTTGTAATTGGCTGGGAACTGTGGATCGCTGGGCGACGTTTTCCACGTCTGCCACACGCTGCGTGGGATCATGGACTCGGCGTTGTAAGGGAAGACGTACGCGAGTTGGTCGCGTAGGGTGTGTAAGCCTGCAGATGCGGCGACGGCGGCAGCGGCAGCGCTGGACACCTCGCGCATGTTCACGTCTGCGTGGGACGTCGTTGGGAGGTATACGGGCGGCTCCTGCTCGAACTGGCGGCGGTAGCCGTTCGAGAAGAGCGAAGAGTTCATCAGCAATAAAGTGGCGACAGCGGCCAGAGCGAGCAGCCTCACTCGGCGCGACGCAATCAGATTCAGCAGAGCCATTTTCTCTTGGACAACTGCAAGGGAGGGAGATATAGTATACGCTGGAAGTCTGTAGTCCTGTCCTTATACCAAGCAAGTCCTTTTACACCTCTTTGAGCAAACCTCGCGCAAAGAACAATACCGAGCTATTATACTCTCGACCGGGGGAATGGCATGCGCTGTCCCTCTGGGTAGATATATCACCTGCTGCCCGCAATAGCCAGAATGAGATTTAGTGTCCCCGGTTGGCACGTCCGCACGTCAAAAGGGGAGGGCGCAAGGCGTGGGGGTCTGTGCAGCTCCTCTGGGCGGCCACTTCGCGCGCCAGCCTGCAGCAGAGAGACCGTGCCGTGCAGCAAGGCACAGCACAGAGCACAGCCGAACACTGCAGCGGAAGCTACATCTGGAACTTACGCGTCAGTGCCGTGCGGAGTGACGAGTTGGCGCCTCCCGAATAGGAAACGCAGGGCCGCGGCCCTCGGAAATGGCCAGCCACTTTTTGCTGGCGAGACCAGCGGTTTCTAAAAATAGGCTGCTCGAGACTGGCGGGTTGGCGGCTAAATCGGAGGGCAGAAGGGTCTTGTCGCTAAATTGATGAGCTTTTAGGCATTAAAGGTATATGTGGGAGCGTTGGGTGTGTACACGCCTCGGATGTAAAGAGGTACGTGTTTGCAAGCGCGGAGGTGCAGTAAGCGGAGGTGGTGGAAGGACCAGCATGAGGAATATGGTCGCATGCACTATCCATTGCGTGCATTCACTTGTTCTTGTGTTATTCGATTATCTGAAGTAGACGTGCTTGATATTTGGTGTTGGTCCCTGTTCAGACGTGCTGGAGACTTGTACACGGGTCGCTTTCAGTGTATTAACGTAATTCTACCTTAGCAAATTGTTTTCATTCGTTGATAGTGTCAATGACAGCAGATAGTAACCACTACCCTTCCTGCATTTCTTTTAGTACTCATGGAGAGAAGTGAAAAGCGCTATTGGTGGGTGCATGTCTCCTAGCCGTCCCTATGCGAGGAGAGTAGCATTGTATAGTCAATGTTTCGAATTCCCTTTATTCTTGTTCCATTGAATTGGGAGACAGTACATATCCAACTCCGCATCTTTCCCTTTGCTAAGGAAAATGTGGAATCAATAGAACACGTTAAGAGGGGAGAGTAGAGGGACATTCTTTATTCTGGAGGGAATGTATTCCACTGTACCTGACCCTCATTTTCAGTATTACCTTCATGAGGCATCCTGTCAATTATTAGCTCTTTGCCAGGTCGTTCTTTGAAGGCTGGCATCAAAACCTCCACTGCCCTCTGTTAAGTGGATGTGAAATGCGGATAACAGTGCTGCTAGGGATGCACATATCGCTATATAATTCCTCATTGTATTAACACTTGTAGTATACATAACCCTTTCCATGTTCATGTTTGCAAGATCCATACCCCAACGCCACCCGCCGCCTTTATATAGGCGGAAAAACGGCGGGCTGGGCGGCTATTTTGAGGCATATGAGGGGTATACGAGGGAGGCGCAGGTGCATTAGGGCGTTTATCTCGTGTTGCTGGGTGATTTCACACTTAGTATTGCATGTTGCAGCTGTGTGTTTAGCGATGGGACGATGTGTAGAGTGTTGGTAGGAGGGTGTAGTCCGCCCAATCTCTGCTCCATAAGATGTGCAAGGGGCAATTCGCAGCATATTCAAGCGCAAATGAGATATGGGTATTGTTGATCGCAGTATTCGCTCCATTGCGTATTCATTATATAACGATATGCAATGGAGCGAATACGCACGTTCACCGATACATAAGGAACGCGCAATTCGTAGAACAATTGCACAATTCATACACGACTGGACCGTAATTTGAACGCGACTTGTGAGCAATTCATAGGATACAGGACCAAGGTTTGTAGAATACAAAGTGCAATTCAAAGAACGGGTGGGCAATCCGTAAAACACAACCTGGCAATTCGTCGAACAGTTGCATATTCGCAGGTCACAATATCACAATTCGTAGATTTGCTATACAATTCATAAAACAGTTGTGCATTCGTAGAACCGCAATACAATCCGTAGAACAGTTCACAATTCATAGAGCACGACTGCACAATTTGTATAACAGCTGCCAATTCGCAGAACAGTTCACAATTAACAGAGCACAGGACCAAGGTTTGTAGAATACAAGGCGATATTTGTAGAATCGCTATACAATTCGTAGAACCGCTATACAATTCATCAAACAGTTGCATATTTATAGAGCACAGGTGCGCAATCACAGAGCTCAGGAACCTTACTTGTAGAACATGGCATCATCATCCGTAGAACAGCTATACATTATAGAAGACAGGTGTGCAATTCATAGAGCATAAAACCAAGGTTTGTAGCATACAAGTGCACAGTTCATCGAACAGTTGCATATTCGTAGAGCACAATATCGCAATTTGTAGCATAGTTGAATAATTCGCAGAACTGCTATACAATTCATTGGACAGTTGCATATTTATAGAGCACAGGTGCACAATTACAGAGCCCAGAACCGAGGTTGGTAGAATAACACAACGCCCTTCGTAGAACAGCTATATGTTTATAGAATACTGGTGTGCAATTCGTAGAACAGTTGCACAATTAGCAGAGCACAGGACCAAGGTTTGTAGAATGCAAAACGCAATTTGTAGAACGGGTGTACAATTTTTAGAACCAGTGTACAATTCATAGAACGGCTGTACAATTTGTAGAACCACTATACAATTTGTAGAATCGCCATACAATTCATAGAATAATCGCATATCCGTAGAGCACAGGCGCGCAATCACAGAGCTCAGGAGCCTTACTTGTCGAACATGGGACCACTGTTTGCAGAACAGCTATATATGTCATATATTACAGGCGCACGATTCATAGAGCACCACTATGCCTTTCATGAAACGCAGGTGCACAATTCATAGAACAGTTGTACGATTTGTAGAACAGCTGCACAATCCGCAGAACAGTTCACAATTGATACACGACTGCACAATTCGTAGACCACAGGGTCTCAATTATTAGAACAGTTGCACGCATCGTAAAGCGCAATACCACAACCCAGACCAATTGCACATTCGCAGAACGGGCCCAGGGCCCAGACACATAACGTAAGCAATTGCACTGCTTCCCCCCCACACTCCCCACCCACTGTCAAATACAACTGTCATTACTGTGTACATAGAATATGTAGGGGCGGGCCACGATGCGCCGCGCCAATGGCTAATGACGGGGCAATGCCTAAGCACTCACCTCGGACGTGTGTGGAGGCACCTCGTCGACAATCTCCACACCATTCTCCTTCAGCTCCTTCTCGAGCTCCTGCATGTGTGCCTCGTCAGTGTGGATGGCGCGGGTGAGGCTCCTGACAATGGTAGTCTTGTACCCGAGCTTCGCGGCAGAAATCGCCGTCGCCTTGACGCAGTAGTCGAGCGCGAGGCCGACAACCAGCACCTCCGTGATGTGGTGCTTCTGGAGGTACTCGTGCAGCTCTGTCTTGTGGAAGTCCCAGATGTCGGAGAAGGCGGAGTAGTACTCCCTGTCGGAGAGGAAGCCCTTGTCGACGATCTTGAGGTGGCGGTGGTAGGTCTCTTTGAGAAGGATGTTCGCTAGCTGGGACCCCCAGGTGTTCTGGACACAGTGCACGGGCCACAGTGTGCCGACCTGGGTAGAGGAATCACCGGGCTTAGGAGAGCGGTACTCGACGGGGTCGTAGTCCTTGGCACCCGGGTGGGAGCGGGCGAAAGAGGTGTGGTTCTTGGTGTGCCAGTCGCGGACCAGCACAATGCGGTGGAAGTCCTGGGCTTCCTCCTGGCGGATGAGGTCGAGCACGGGCTGCACGATCTCGTCGCCGTGGGGCACGGGCAGCGCGCCCTTGGGGGGGAGGAAGTCGTTCTGTACGTCTGTAACGATTAGGGCTCTCATAATTGCAATGGGGGTGTACTTACCTTCTCTATTGCAAAGACCAATTGACAATTACATAACACACACACACACGTATACACACATATATATATGAAGGAACCGGAGGGAGCACGGGCACGGCGCCCCCTATTGCACGGCACACAAACGCCGCAGGAGCGAGTGCATAAGCACCGGCGCTATAGGGCGTATGTAATACACAGCGTGGGAGTGACGGGGCTGGCGCGGGCGTCTCCGTATTGGAGTGCGTGTGCAATAGCGGGCGTATGTAATAGCGGGCGTATGCGTATTAGAGTGTATGCAGTAGCGGGCGGGCGTTATTCCCTGTGCAATCCCTGTGTAATCCGTATAGTGCCCGTGCAATGCGTTTAGTGCCCGTGGCTCCCGCATTCCCTGTGTATTTGCGCAGGGGACAGTTATTTGTGCGGCGTTTCTGTGCGCCCCTGCGGTCGTTAGGGGTGTGTGGGTGGGGCCGGATCATCCGCTGCGGCGTTTTCTGAGCGGGGCGGGGGTGCGGGTGCGGGGGGCGTTTCTTTTGGCGTACGTCATGCCGTGGGGAGTGATGTCGGGGGTGTCGTGGGTAGTGATATCGTGCGTAGTGATGTCGTATGGAATGATGACGTGCGAAATGATATCGTGAATAGTGATATCGTGAATAGTGATGTCGTAGGGAGTGACTTCGTACAACGCGATGTCGTACATGGTGATCTCAGGGCGGTCACGTGCAGCCAGGTGGGGTTGATCCTGAAGCATGCCCGGAGTATAAAACATGGGTGGGGAATTTGCGATTGCGGTTGCGATTGCGATTGCGGTTTCTACTTCCCACACCACACTGCACAATGCACTCGCAACACGCATCGCAGGGTGCTGGCATGGCCAGCGCAAAAGTTGGTAGTGTTACTGCCGCGTCTGATAAGCTCGTCGACTCGCTCGTTGCCGCCATCGCGAAGCTCGGCGGCTTGCAGGGGGGGAAGCGTGCTGGAGGCGATAAGCTTAATGATATTAGCGATAATGGAGAGTCTTCCATTGCATTGACTCTCGCACTGCAAATAGTGCATTCTGTTGGACTGCTCTCTCTACAGCAGATCAGTGCAGTTGCTGCACGGCTGCCGACGGACATTGATATATTCTCTCCAGTGCTGGAGAGTGGGGCAAAGGGAATTGATACAGCGGCTCTCCTCGTATGCTGCTGCTCCGTTCATGCTCCATTGCACCCGCTTATCACTCAGTCCATGGATAGCTGGGCTAATTTGCTGCAGCAGTGTGTTCCCGATCAGCCTAGTGCAAAGAGTATTACTCTCGCCCAAGACATTGGCTTCTACACAGTGATGGGGCTTGTCTCGCACCTTGGCCCATCGCCGCTTACGCCCCGCGCGCTCGCATACCTCAAGTTGGACCTCGGACCCACGTTACGGCACCGCTGGATGCCCATGTGGCAGGCCCGCGCTACTCCGTCGCTGCACGACCATATCGCCGCGGGCGACACTCCCCGCGTCATGACTAGCGAGGCAGCGCTGGACTACTTTATTGCTACGGGGTTCCGCGCGCTGGACCCGCAGCTGCCGTACTTCAGCGGCATCATCGCACAGCGGCTGCTCGTGTGTGGCAATGTAATACCTACCGATGCTTACAACAGTGCACTGCGTTTGATTCTCGGAGAGACAAGTCCCCACACCCGGTTCCATCTGCAGGTGCTCATGGAGGTAGTGGACCACCCGGGCACTCACTTCAGGGACGAGACAAGGCTCGTCGCGCTGCTGCTAGTCGCACTGCATGCGCTCCGCGACACGCCCGTCGACGATGTGCAGAGGGAGCTATATGACATGGGGTCCACGCTCACGTACGCTGCGCTGCTCGCGAACGTGCAGCTGATCGTTACCCGCTACGTCCTCTCCATGGCCAAGGGTGGGCAGGAGCTCCCCGCCTGGTTCAGCGAGATCGTGCCCCGCGTGCCCCCGATCTCCAAGTCCCTGTTCACCTTCGACACACAGCCCCGCAGCAAGCCGTTCGTCTCCACGGAGCTGCTCATCACATCGCTCTGCGAGGTGTGTGCACTCGCCGCGGGGATCGGCTGCGCAGTCCTCAGCAATTACGCCACGAACGAGATCAACCCGCTGAAACTGGACCTCGGACTCAACGATACGGGCTCCGCCATCCCACACATGCTCGCCGCGAACTACATGCAGCTGTACTACATCCCCATGTTCACCCTGCTGCAGCTCGGCCACGCTCTCAGTGCCAACAGCGACGGCCGCTGGGGGTTCTTCGCCTCGGGGGCCAAGCGCCAACAGCTCTCGCGTATGCTGCTCACCCAGGCGCACCGTACCGCTGAGGGGCTCGCCAACTTGCACGGGAACACCGCAGTGTACCACCTCATTAAGTTCGCCAGCCGCGTCGCCCGCGAGAGCCTCCCCATGCAGCGCATCGGCGTCGCGCTCCTCAACCACGTCCTCTTCCACAACTTAAACCCCACGAGCGCCGCCGCACACAGCATCATCGACCACTGCACACACAACAAGCTCGCACATGGCGCGCTCAGGGACTACGTGCACCTCTGGAACGACGGATCTGCGACGTACGCGCAGTTCTACACGCGCATATTCAAGGAGCGCCAGCCGCCGGTCGAGACGTGCCAGACCACGGTGCTCGAGCTGTGCAGGCGCCTGCCGGAGGCAGAGTACGCCGAGATCATCGCCGCGGTGCACGCGAGCGAGGCCCAGCAGAGCCATGTGCAGAAACAGTTGTCCATGCAACAGCCCTTGCAGCCCTTGCAGCCGCAGCCGCAGCGCAGCATGAAGACATACATCTCGCCCTCGAGCAAGTTCAACGCGTACAGCTCCTCGAGCTTCGTCCCGGCCTCGGCGTCGACATCTACGACTGCCACTGCCACGCCCGCGCAGAACAGCTACCTCTTCTCCACCCCGGTGTCAACGCCCAATGGGAACGGGAACATGCAGATGCACCAGCTGGCCGCGATGCAGGGCCAGGGTCAGGGCGCGTCCGCATCGGCATCCTCTGCTGCTGGCACCACCGCGCTCTACAACAGCTCCACCGCGACGGCGTTCACTGACGAGTCCATGGGTTCCGCCGACCCGCTGATGCACCACCAGACGGACACGTTCTCCGCGTTCAGCTCGCCGTTCACGCTGCCATCGCGCAAGGCCTCGGAGATGATCAACTCCACGCCCAAGTCGCCCGGCAGCAGCAACCCGTGGAACGAGGTGCCCCAGCCCAGCCTCAACATGAACATGGGCATGAACGTGGGTATGAATATGGGCATGAACATGGGAATGAACATGAACATGGGCATGGGCATGGGCGCCAACCAGGGCGCCAGCATGTCCAAGATCGTCTCCACGGGCAAGAACTACATCCTCGGCGGCCACAACCGCGTCAAGAACAACAGCAGAGCACAGTCCATCCACATCGACCAGTTCCCGGACTCCAACCCCCTCTAAACACTCGATACCCCTTTGTTCAATCTAACGAAAACATTACAAACACATATATAACACCCCCTCCTTGCATTCCAATTCTTAACCCCCTGCTAATACACTCTTCCTTTCTACATACACAGATGATTCCTCTTTATTCCTTTATGTGGTTTCTCTCTTTTGCCTTCTACGGGTCTTTCTTAGCGGGTCCGCCATCACCTGGGAGAAAATTTTTTTCACTATTTATCTTGAGAGGAGCTCATCTCATCTCATCGCTGGTACTTGTGCACGCTCTATCTGTAAATACAGAGGTCATATCAGCACACGAACAACAGCAACCCCTCCAAGATGGTTTTGAAGTCTACCTCCGCCAGTGATGTGTCCGTGTACCAGGTTTCCGGTACCAATATCGCGCGTTCGCTGCCCGACTGGGTTGCGAAGAAGCGCAAGAGATCGCTCAAGAACGACCTCGAGTACCAGAACAGAGTCGAGCTCATCCAGGACTTCGAGTTCAGCGAGGCGTCCAACAAGATCAAGGTCACGAAGGACGGCCAGTACTGTATGGCCACCGGTACGTACAAGCCGCAGATCCACGTCTACGACTTCGCCAACCTGTCCCTCAAGTTTGACAGACACACCGATGCCGAGAACGTCGACTTCGTGATTCTGTCGGACGACTGGACCAAGAGTGCGCACCTGCAGAACGACAGGAGCATACAGTTCCAGAACAAGGGTGGTATCCACTACACCACGCGTATTCCCAAGTTCGGCAGGTCGCTTGCCTACAACGACGTCAACTGTGACCTGTACGTCGGTGCGAGCGGCTCCGAGCTGTACAGGCTGAACCTGGAGCAAGGCCGTTTCCTGAACCCCTTCCAGCTGGACTCTGAAGGTGTGAACCACGTCTCGGTGAATCCGGTCTCCGGTCTGCTCGCCGTGGGCATGGAGGAGAACATAGTTGAGTTCTGGGACCCCAGGGCCCGTGCCAGGGTCGCGAAGCTCGCGCTGGACAACCAGTTCGACAACGGGCCCATGCAGGTGACCACGACGAGTTTCCACAGCAACGGTATCAACTTTGCGTGCGGCACGTCCAACGGCTACTCGTACCTGTACGATCTGCGTACGTCGCAGCCGTCGATGGTGAAGGACCAAGGCTACGGCTTCGACATCAAGAAGATCATCTGGCTGGACAACGTCGGTGTCGAGAACAAGATCCTGACCTCCGACAAGCGCATTGCCAAGATATGGGACCGCGTGGACGGCAAGGCGTACGCGTCGATGGAGCCCAACGTGGACATCAACGACATCGAGCACATCCCGGGCACGGGTATGTTCCTCACGGCGAACGAGGGTATCCCCATGCACACATACTACATCCCCAACCTGGGGCCTTCGCCCCAGTGGTGCTCGTTCCTGGACTCGATCACGGAGGAGCTGGAGGAGAAGCCAAGCGACTCGGTGTACTCGAACTACAGGTTCATCACGAAGGCGGACGTCAAGAAGCTGAACCTGGCGCACCTCGTCGGCTCGAAGGTGCTGCGGGCGTACATGCACGGTTACTTCATCAACACCGAGCTGTACGACAAGGTGGCGCTGATCGCGAACCCGACGGCGGTGCAGGACGAGCGCGAGCGCGAGATCAGGCGCCGCATCGAGAAGGAGCGCGAGTCGCGCATCCGCACCTCCGGCGCCGTGCAGAAGCCCAAGATCAAGGTCAACAAGGGCCTGGTGGAGAAGTTGTCGAGCAAGCGCGGCGACTCTGCTGCGGCCAAGGTGCTGACGGACGACCGTTTCCAGGAGATGTTCGAGGACGAGGCCTTCCAGGTCAACGAGGACGACTACGACTACAAGCAGCTGAACCCTGTGAAGTCCGCGAAGGAGACCGACGAGGGCGCCGCCAAGCGTATCCGTGCGCTGACCGCCGCGGAGGAGTCCGACGAGGAGAGAATCACGATGCGCGAGAAGGGCCACAAGAACCACTACGACGAGGGCGAGAGCGACGACGACAACAGCGACGACAGCAGCGACAGCGACAGCGACTCCGAGGAGATGAACGAGGAGACCAAGAAGAAGATACAAAAGCAGCTCAAGTCGATCGAGCGCCGCAAGAAGGAGAAGGAGGCCAGCGAGCAGTTCATGAACGAGATGCGCGTAGGCAGCGACGCTGCCGCGGGAACCGCCACCACAGACACCGTCTCCTTCGGCTCCCAGGTCCGCAGACGCGACCGCGAGGACGCCGAGAAGGACGACGGCTCGGTGCTCCACAGAAACCACCGCGGCGAGGCCGAGCTCACCTTCGTCCCCAAGAAGGCCCAGCGCAAGCCCAAGAAGAAGCCTGCCCACTCCGACTCCGAGGACTCAGACGCCGAGGAGAAGAATGACAACGGCAGAAGCAAGCCGCGCTTCCAGGGCCGCAGAAGCGCCAGCAAGAACACCTTCCGCGGCATGTAGAGAGCCCACACCAACCCCAAACCCCCTCTGCATCGCACCCAGCACACATGCCCCCCTAGCTAACACATATACACCTCATCCTAGCACATATACACGACAAAACAGCCATATTAGCCGCCCAGGACCGTATTATCCTCGACTTTAGACGCCCACGTCACGTGACCGCCTAAAAATATTTATAGCGCGGTGGATCCGGTGGCGAATCTGCCGGGACACATACTTGGGGTCGGCGGTTAAGAGGGCAAAGGAGGGTATTGCAGTTGATTAGACCGGTCTGGCTGCTGTTTGAATAGTTGCAGAGACCAGGGATTCCCCATTTGCTAGAAAACACACGGAAAGGAACGCTACAGCGCACATTCCCGTCCGATCAGACACCGATTTGCTACATTTGCGCTCTACACAACTACAAGGATGAAGGTACACGTCAAAAGCTTCCTGGCGAAGCGGGGTATCAGGCCGCCCGAGGAGGATACGCTCGAGCAGAACCGCATAAACCTGTCTGACGAAGGGTACACTGTGAAGGACCCCACGCGGAACAGGAAGGAGAAGTTCGCTGCCTACGGGCAGTTTGCGAAGGACAAGAACCCGCACAAGTTCTTTGCGCCACCAGGGTACGAGGACTTTGCGATCCAGAAGCAGCAGGAGGAGGCTGACGCTGTCCAGCGCGCCCAGGACGAGCGGGATGCGCACGAGCTAGAGAAGAAGGAGGCTGCCGAGAAGAAGAAGGAGAAGAAGAAAAGGGGTCTGTTCGGGAGAAAGAAGTCGTCAAAGAAGGAGAAAGAGGCGGAGGAGGCTGCTGCGGCCGCTGCGGCTGCAAAGGCTGCCCAGTCAACCTACGACCCCTACGCCGTTACAAACTCGGCTGAGGTCGTGGCTGATCCGTACAGAACGGGCAACAGCACAAATCTGGACGTGTACAACAACACGGCGAGGGAGTCCACCCAGCGTGCTACCTCGATGGACCCTTACTCTTCTTTCAACGACCAGCGGGCAGGGTCTCAGGACCCATACGGGTCTTCTAGCAGAGCCCAGTCCGCTGATCCGTACGGGGGGTCGCAGAGCTCAGATCCGTACGGTAGTGGAAGCAGCTCTTCCAAGAACAGAGATCCATATGGCTCTTCCCAGAGCAAAGACCCCTACGGCTCCCAGAGCAAAGACCCCTACGGCTCCCAGAGCAAAGATCCCTACAGCTCCCAGAGCAAGGATCCCTACAGCTCCCAGAGCAAAGATCCCTACGGCGCATCTTACAACTCCGATCCGTACGGTGGCGGTGCCAGCGACTTCAACAGCGCTCCGTCCCAAGCTCCCCGCGGGAACACTTCCCGCTCAAACAGCTTCAACAGCACCTCCAACGCATCCAGCGACCCGTACGCAGGATACACCAACAACACAACAGCCAACTACAGCAATAACAAAAGCCCCATGAAGGCACCCGCCAACACTTATAACAGAAGCGCGCAACCAACACCCGCAGACCCAACCGACGACCTGAACTACTCCGGCGCGTCCTCAGACAGGGCCAGCGCGTACAAGGAGGACCGCTCCCCCGTGCGCTCCCGTAACGCTCCACGTGCTAGTGCCGGCCCGATGGCCTCGTCGACGAGAGGTGCACCTCAGCAGCGCCCCACGGAACTCAACAACTACAACGCCTACACTATTCCGTCGCCTCCGATGCCACAGGCGTCCATTGGCGGTGGTGGTGGCATGGCTGCAGGAGGCAGCAAGAACCCGTACGCTTCCCTTCGCAACGATAACTACAACAGTGTCGGTGGCACCAAGTCCGCCAACCCATACGGTGCTCCGGACGCGGGTGTCGGCTACGGCTCCAAGCGCACAGCCAACCCTTACTCCACCGCCCGTGCCCCAAGCACCCAGAGGTCAATGCGCCGCCCGCAGACCAACCAGAGCATGGACCTGAATAGGACAGCGACGAACGATCTGAACAGGACGATGACCAGCAACACAACTGACCTCAACGCCACGCCTTCTATTATGGGTGGTGTCGTGGGGGCTTCTACCGGTGCGAGCGCCTACGGGAGTGCTGGACTTGATCTGAACGATACTCCGAGCATGTATGGCGGTGCTGCGACCACTGCCGCAGCCGACATGTCAGACGACCTGAATGCGGATGATGGCCAGCGCGCACAACAGCAGATGCAGCAGCTGGACCTCAACGCCACGGACGACCAGAGGACACAGTACGGCGCCGACGACAGTTTCACGTTCGAGAACCAGATGCAGCAGCAGCAGAGCCAGATGGACCCCAACGGGTACAACGACGACCTGAACGCAGAGGTCGACACGGACCGCGGATACAAGACGTTCGAGGAGATACAGCGCGAGGAGGAGCAGCGACAGCAGGAGGAGGAGGACAATGCTGTGGATGAGCTGAAGCAGCAGATCAAGTTCACGAAGCAGAGCTCTGTCGCGTCCACGCGGAACACGCTCAAGATGGCGCAGGAGGCAGAGATGTCCGGTATGAACACGCTGGGTCTGCTGGGTCACCAGAGTGAGAAGCTGAACAATGTCGAGCGGAACCTGGACTTGATGAACGTGCAGAACTCGATCGCGGACGAGAAGGTGAGCGAGCTGCAGAAGCTGAACCGCAGTCTGTGGGCTGTGCATGTGAGCAACCCGTTCAACTCGAAGCGCCGCAAACAGGAACGCGAGGAGAAGATCAAGAACAAGAAGATCGAGGAGAAGGCGATCATGGACCAGACGAACCAGGGCATCATCGAGTCGACGAACCGTATCGAGAACGCAATGAACGACAACGTGCGCAACATCAGCGATGTGCGCGACCGCTACGAGCGCAAGGACATCCTGAACCGCGCGCAGAAGTACCAGTTCGAGAACGACTCGGAGGACGACGAGATGGAGGTCGAGATCGACCGCAACCTGGACAAGATCCAGCAGGTGAGTGGCCGGCTGAAGAAGCTCGCGCAGGCTGCGGGAGCGGAGATCGATTCCCAGCAGGAGCGTATCAAGCACATCGAGGACAACACGGACGACCTCGACATCAAGATCCACGTCAACACGACGAAGCTGTCGACAATCAAATAGAAGTACATATCAACACACGTCAAATCGACAAGTTTATACGATTATTTATATATAATTAAAAAAAAATAAAAAAAAAATAAAAAGTTGTGCTGTTTGTGGATGAGTTTATAGGTTTATCATGGTTCGTTGTATTATGCAATTGGTCGTTAAGGTGAGTTGTTCGACAGCCACATCTTGTAGAAGTTCTCTGCAGTGTGGTCGAACGACCTGTTCTCTGGGGCGGCTGTGGTGCTGCCGAGGAACAGGTCCTTGGGAATATTATAAATGGAGCGGCGAGACGGGATGCTGAAGTACTGTGGACGGAAGGCGTCGCTGCCGTCGTCTTCGTATTCAGAGCTGTCGTCTGAGCGGTGGTCGTAGTTTATGTCGAGCTTGGACACGCTGCTGGAGTTGGAGTGGAGCGGCAAGAGCAGCGGAGAGGCCAGGAGGAGCTCGCGCTCGTCCAGGACGGCCTTGGACGTGATGTCGTCGGTGACAGTGGTGATGGTGATGGACGGGACGTCTTCCACGGCAGGTATCCTGTCCAATGGGGTGATAGAGGCCGGGCTACCGAGCAATCCGTCGTTTTGGACGCTCTCAGTAACCTCGAAGAGGGAGTCTGCGTCCGTCGCCGCTACGTCGGCGCTGCCCTCTACGGTCTCAGACGCTGTCACGGTGCTGTCGACTATATGCAGCTTGTCCCTGCGCTCGCACTCGCCACTACAGTAGAGTCTGTCCGCTGCCCTGTCACTGACGTTGGAACTGGACCTGTCGAGCTGGTTGGGCTTTGACACATTTGCGATGAGCTTGTCGCACGCGGCGCAGTAGTTGTTGAAGGCATACATGGGGGGAAGGATGCTTGGTGAGGTGAGAATATACCAAACACCATTTGCCAATTGCCAATTACCGCACTTATATACAACTACGCTTCCGCACCCACATTCCCCTTGCCTCGCTGATCCGCTACCGAATCGGGCCGCTCAACAGCCAACCTGCCCTCTCGTATAGGAACAGCGGGCGGCCCCAAGACCTAAAACATATTCCGCCAGGCCGGGAAACTACATACCCCAGGGAGAAGCAGAACCCAATAGCAAAACTGGCCCTACCACGAGGGCCCAATGTAAAAATACGTCCGCTGGGCGTCGCCGCAGGGAAAACGACGCGGAAGAGCCCAGTACCCAGGAAGTTGCGCACCTGGGACGTCAAAACGCACGCCGGAACAGCCCACGAGCGTGCCGGGTCTTGCCCATTCCCCCGGCGGGCCCAGACAATGCTGCAGAATGCGAGCTGCCGGAGCGCCCGCGGCCGCGGCCGCGACCACTACCACTACACCCACGTCAATAGGGGCTCCCGTGCCACAAACCGGCGTTCACAGCGGCAGAACGAAGCACCGGGGCAGCCCGCATAACTATGGCAACCCCCAGTGCGGGAGGGCTCCCCACGAACCCTCTGCGAATATTCGTCGAATTATCTAATTATTATTAGATAATTGTTCACAAAAACGACACAGACGTTTCGGGACGGCGCTTTGCTGCGGCGTTCTCTGAGCGACGCAAGTGAAAATTGTGCGACCTCAACGACGATGAGCCCCGTTGCTTCCACGAGCTTCTGCGACGACGCAGGACTGTGCGGTGCTGCCATCCCCTGGCCGGCCAGACCGTCCAGCCAGGCCCCTCGGTGATCCGTGTTGCAAACGGAGGTGTCACTTGACTAGGGCACGTAGCAGTAAAACTTGTCTAGGGTTTGCGAGATTGTGGAAAGGGCTTCTGGCTCTAGGGCTTGTGACGGGAAATTATTGCACTAGGGCTTGTGACGGGAAATTATTGCACTAGGGCTTGTGACGGAAAATTATTGCACTAGGGTTTGTAGTAGCATCCCCTGGCAGTGGGCTTTAACGGGAAATCGCGGGGTGAACCCCTGGTGCTGCAGTTGTTACGAGAAAACTGTGGCAATAACGCCTGTGACAGGATATGTTGTAGGCGTGACCCCTGGTAGTGGGGCTTGTGACGCAGAAATTGTAGTAGTAACCTTGGTACTAAGGATTATGCTTGGTAAGTTGTGGGAGTAACCCCTTGCAGAAGAGTTTGTAGTTGTAAAATCTTTGCACGAGGTTTCTGACAGGGGAATTGTGGCAGTAGGGCTTGTGATAATAACGCCGTGGATAAAACTGTGACAGCAGAATCTGCCGTAGTAGAACAGTGGCAGTACAGTGGCAATACCGAGGCAGTATGATCTGTAGTAGTATGATCTGTAATTATATGATTTGTTGCCGTACAATATGTAGGGTGTTTTCTGTAGCGGTATTTTCTGTAGCAGCATACCATGTTAGGATGATATCCCTGCCTGCCTCTATCTATCTATTAATTAATGGTAATTAGTTACATGTGCATGGTTGACTGTTACAATGATGAGGCTTCTGGCCAAGAATCGCAGCTCGCTAGTCCGTAGGGGACTGTAATTCGTCTAGTCCGTAGGGAACTGCAGCTGCAGGCTTCTGATTGGGGGCAGCGTCCCGCTGGGGTCTGTCTGGTGGCCCGGTATCTGCATGCTCGCCGAAGGGAGCAGCTGGGGCGACACTAGCGGCGATGGTGACGAATTCAGGCTCTGGTCTGGGCGTGACATGATGGTCGCGCCGCCGGGACCGCCAGGCCCGCCCCCGCCGAACTGCGGCGACGTCACGACGCCCGCAAGACGGCTCCGCAGGTCGTCTGCCTGCACTTGCATGGACGTGTTCGCGCTCGAGAGATTCGTGCCGCTGTCGGAGCGGCTCAGCGTCGTCGGCGTGATCACACGACGACCGCGACGTCCCACAGCTGTAACTCCCGTTGCTATCGGCAGCGCCCCGTCGCCCTCCCGCTCAGAGTCCGAGTCGCTCGTCGACGTGAGCATGGAGCCGAGGCCTAGCCCCATACTGTTGCCACTGGCACCAACGCTAGCAACACCTGCACCTGGGTTGCTGGGTGTGCGACCTGCGAGCTCCGCGAGGCTCAGCGCCGAGCCTGGTCTATTAATACCTGCACCGCCCGGGAACGCCGCCGAGGACGCGCTCAGTGGTGTGTGTATGCGTGGCAGTGGCATTCCCATACCACTCGAGCTCGCGTTTGAATTGGCGATGTCCGTGAGGGATCTGGGCCGCGGCAGGGAATGCCCGGCACCCGCGCTCTCCGGTGTGTCGATGAACCCGCTCGTCAGCGGCGTCATCATCTGCAGCGACGACAGCGCGCTGATACGGGCCTTGTTGGCGTTGCTCGCCATGGCGCCCTGCAGCCCCATCCCCATCCCGCTGTTCTGCGAGGCGGCCGCCGCCAGGTGTGTCAGCGAGTGCGCCGAGGAGTTGCGTGATATCGTCGGCTTGCTCACGAGGCCCGACAGCGAGGTCATGGACCCCGTCGAGTGCAGTGACGCGAGCGAGCTCGACGAGATGTTGCGTGGAATCGGCTGCACCAGCGGCATTTGCGCGCCGTTGTTCATATTCGTGTTCATGTTCATTCCCATGGGCACTCCAGCGGGCGGCGCCATGGCCACGGGCACGGGCATGCCCATGCCCATTCCGGTGGGGTCGCCTATCTCGAACTTGACCTGGTCAGCGGGCTGGATCTTCTTCTTGCGTCCGCGCTTCCCGCGGGGCTGCGGGTTCGTGTGTATCCTCTTGTGTCTGGTGAGCTCGTCGCTGCGGCTGAAACGCTTGGTGCAGCCGGGAAAGTCACACGCATGGGGCTTCTCGCCGGTATGCGTGCGCATGTGCCTCGTCTGGTGCTCGAGGCGGTGGAACGCCCTCCCGCACACGGGGCAGATATGTGGGCGCGGGGCGTCCTTCTTGGGAGGTGTGGTGGACATGGTTTGATGTGTTGTGGTTGTGGTGTGCCTGTGCTGTGCCAGATGTACTACTCTTCACAGTGCCTTTTTAAAATGTTACAGATATGCTCTTGGGTATGCTTAGGTATCCAGGGGAAGCACGTCTTGTGTGTATGTGATTACCGGAAACTGCAACTTGTTTGGTGATATATGCAGTTGTGGGAAACCATGCTGCACGCGCCACCCACTTCCAGTATGCGTGTTGACCATGCAGCTGGCGGCGAGGGCCCGGCCAGCTCCACGCCGTGACTTCTCCTAGTTCCCAGCGGGCAAAGCGCAAAACGCAATGCGCAGCCGGGCCCCGCCGGCCCCGCCGTCCCTCCCGCAGCCCGTCTGGCACCACACACCATCCGCGCGGGTGGACGAGACGTAATGCCGCTGCGGCCAGTACACGCCCGGACGCAGCAGGATACCCCAGGGCAGGACCGCACGCACCCGGAAGTGCCTGTGCCCTCGCACGCTGCCCTGCCGGCGCAGCAAAGTGGTGCTTAGCAAACCAGAGCGGGGTGGGCAGAGAGACGGGGGAACAGCACACCGGTGCGGCCCATTCCGCCCCGCACCGGCGAGCTGCAGTGTCCCCCCAGACGAACGTGGGGGTCCTGCGTGGGGGGTCCAGAGAAACAGTCGTAGTAATTAATTCCCACAGAATAAGGCGTAGTGGTTTTTCCGAAATCACGTGATAATAAAGAATTTTCAGGTCACGTGGTTATTAGGGCTTGTGGAGGAAGGTAGGGCTGGGCATTGGAGTAAAGCGTATAAGCTGTGGAAACGCTGGGAGTATGTTGTGGGACGAGGAGTGGTTATTGTTAAGGATGGTACGTTAAATTGCACATCGAAACTGAGGAGAATCATATCGAGTATGAGACTTCCGCGCTTGAGAGAACTGTACCATAGCTTCTTCAGAGGGCTACCAATATATCTCAGTTCCCCAATCCCTCTGCGCAGTGCGTGGGTGTGAAAATTACTTCCCTTTTATAGTTCACCAGTATACTCAGGGTGGACAGTGGTGTCTCTTCTCTGCATTGCAGTGTGGCATAACCTCCTTCTTATAGGAAACGGGTGGCAAAAAACGAAGTTGGGGAAAACGCGTTTGCCGCCGAGCGTTTCCACGCACGTGACAGGTCGACAGGGGTGTGACACAGGAGGCTGTGCGTGTGACACTTCTCAGATGTTTGGAGCTGTTTGTTGTATAATAGAGGCACTGGATTCGTTGAACTGTGATGTAAGATGGGATTCAGTTGGCAGTGAATTCGGTTGGAACGTATAGGGTTTAGGCGTATGTTGAACCTGATTACGGTCTGAAAGAGAGGTGAAATGGGTGGATAGGTTCTGTTCATTGTGAAGTTCACCAGAGAAATATATATATGGGTGGTGGTGATATACCAGATAGTCGACGGACAGAATTGGAACGTAGTTCATCATAAAAATGAGATACGCTCAAATCCCATCGCTATTTCAATGGTTACTTGGACATCTGTGATTATTGGAAGTGTGAGTGACTCTACATAAACGGGATTTACCCTTGAAGTCATGCTGGTAGAAAGGCTATATCTGGTATTTGTTGTAGATACGTATAGGTGTTGCCACATCTGGTTTTACTAAGCTTGGAATTCTCTTTACTTTAACAATTACAGGCAAGATCAGTATCTACATGAGTTCAACATCTGTGTATTGAGTAAATGCCGGTAAGTTGTTTTCGATCCAATACAGTACAATACTGCAGTTGGGTGAGAGGTGTCGTACTGCTACCTTTGACTATCCCTTCAAGAATAACCCACTGAAATGAGATTCCTGGTTCTATTGCCGCTATTTAAGCCCCAAGACAACTCTGCCCATATGTCATAGCACTACTATTACAAAGTTTGTTGATGGAGGATGTTCACCCTGTCTTACAGGGAGGATTTCACCGCTCTTCGCATCAAATAATGACACCATTGCGTCTCACCACACAGTAACCCGTCGAATACACCACCATGCTCAACACATCTCAACCCTCTCTAAACAACCCACCAAACTCCTCTTTACATCACAACACACATTCCGCATCCCATCCCTCTCTCCTCGCACTGCCCTTCATCCCCTGCGGGAACTCGGACTTCGCCCCTTGATAGCGCGAGGACCCCTTTGCCTATAAAACATCACCAATTGTCCTCCAGGCACCATAACAAACACCCAACAAACAAACCCACCAGCAAACAACATCATGCCATTCACTACAGAAGTGGCACCCGTCTCCTTCAAGGGCACGCGCATGTTTGCGCCCTTCACAGTCGGCAGGACCACGCTGGCCCATCGCATCGTAATGGCCCCCCTCACACGGATGCGGGCCCATTACCCTGGGAATGTCCCGGATACCGTGGACATGCCGCTATACTACAAGCAGCGGGCGTCTTTCCCAGGGACAATGATCATCACAGAGGCGACACTTGTGTCCCCCGAGGCTGGAGGATTCGACAATGCCCCCGGAATATGGTCTGAAGAACAGGTAAAGGCGTGGAAACCTACATTTGACGGGATACGTGAGTGTGGGAGTTTCAGCTGGGTCCAATTGTGGGCTCTGGGGTGGGAGGCAGACATCCCGAGTCTCGCACGGGATGACTTGCCCTATGTGGGACCCAGCGACAATATTTACAAGAGCGACGAAGCCAAGGCAGAAGCGCTCAAGTTCAAGAAACCGATCCATGGACTGGATGCGGTCGAAATCCAGCAGTATATCGACGCTTTCGCCCACGCCGCTGAGAACTCGATCAAGGCAGGTGCGGACGGCGTCGAGATCCACGCCGCCAACGGATACTTGCTCCAGCAGTTCCTGGACGTCCGAGCAAACGCAAACGCAACAATCCAGGAGCGTGCGCAATTCACTCTCGATATCGTAAGTGCTGTGTGTAAAGTCGTTGGTCCTGAGCGGGTGGGGATAAGGATATCTCCGTTCTTTCGCAGTGCAGGCATGCGCGGAAGCAGAGACAACTTACTAATAGCAGAGTACGCTTATCTCCTCGGCAAGTTGCAGGAAAACTGGCCCACAATGGCATACTTGCACGTAATCGACCCAGTGCCCCGCTTTAACCCCGGCAACGAGACAGGGCAGTCCCAGGAAAGCAACGACTTCGTCTACAGCGTGTGGAAGGGTCCCGTAATCCGTGCCGGCGGGCTCGGCCGCTACCCGGAAACGGCCCGCAAGTTCCTGCAGGACAACAGGACGCTGCTGGCCTACGGCAGGTACTTCCTCTCCACGCCAGACCTCGTCGAGAGGCTGAGGGACGGCCACCCGCTCAACGCCTACGACGAGGATACGTACTACACTCCGGGACCCCGCGGTTGTACAGACTACCCAACGTACGCAGAGGCACTCGAGAGAGGGTGGTAGACTGGGGGAGATGGCGCCAGAATATCCGCTCGCAGCCCTCTGGTATAGGGATATTTTGTGTAACCAGCTTTTGTAATGTGTAAACGAAGAGATTGGCACATCTTAGTAAGCGGATTGGCGTTGTGCGGCCGTTTCTGTGTCGTTTGTCAGCGCGCGGAACTGCCGAAACACGGAACACGGAAACGGAAGTTGCGAACGCGGAACACGGAAGTTGTGGCACTTCCGTATTAGCAAATGGGATCTGCATTGGCTTGGCACTGCGGTGAGTCTTAATAATGCTTAGCGTTCTAGGCGATGGGAGGTTTAGGGGTGTGTTAGAGCAATAGCATGGCTGTCCGTTTGCCATTTGCATATAAAAGCAAGGCATCAGCTTCTCATTCGATTGGAAATATGTTATCTCATCCTCATAGATAGACATCAACCAAACACACTCACACTCACACTCACAATTACAATGTCTTTTGTCAACAGCTACACCCCAGTCTCCTTCAAGGACACCAACATGTTCAAGCCCATCAAGGTCGGCCACACCGAGGTCCTCCAGCGTGCGGTCATGCCTCCTCTCACCAGAATGCGTGCCCAGCACCCAGGTAACGTCCCTACCTCCGAGTGGGCCGGAAAGTACTACGACCAGCGCTCCAAGCGCGCCGGTACCATGATCATCACTGAGGGTACTTTCATCTCCGCGCAGGCTGGTGGTTACGACCATGCCCCCGGTATCTGGTCCGATGCCCAGGTCGAGGCATGGAAGCCCATCTTTGCGAAGATCCACGCAAACAAGTCGTTCGTCTGGGTCCAGCTATGGAACCTGGGTAGACAGGCCGGTATCGAGGAGATGGCCAGAGACGGTCTGCGCTACGACTCCGCCTCAGACAACGTCTACATGGACGAGGCGTCCAAGGAGCTGTCGCTGAAGGTGAACAACCCCCAGCACGGTCTGACCAAGCCAGAGATTCAGGAGTACATTAAGGAGTACATTGTTGCTGCGAAGAACTCCATTGCTGCTGGCGCTGACGGTGTCGAGATCCACGGTGCTCATGGATACCTACTGAACCAGTTCCTGGACTCCAAGTCCAACAAGCGCACCGACGAGTACGGTGGCTGCATTGAGAACAGGGCCAGATTCACCCTGGAGGTGGTTGATGCGCTGATTGATGCTATTGGTGCCGAACGCGTCGCCATCAGACTGTCCCCATGGCACACATACGGCTCCATGTCCGGTGCCACTGACCCTACCAACTTTGCCGCCGTTGCCTATGTTATCGGTGAGCTTGAGAAGAGAGCCAAGGAGGGTAAGCGTCTGGCATACATCCACATGACTGAGCCACTGCTGAACGACAACTCCACTGGTCCAGCCGGAGAGAACATCGTCAAGAAGCCTGTGTTCGGCAGCAACGACTTCATCTTCTCTATTTGGAGAGGCCCTGTTGTGAGAACTGGTGAGCTCGGTGAGAACCCAGAGAGAGCTAAGGAGCTCCTAGCCATCAACGACAGAACCCTGCTGGGTTATGGTAGATACTTTATCTCCACCCCAGATATCGCCGACCGTCTGGAGAAGGGCCTGCCTTTCAACAACTACAGATACAAGCTGTTCTATGCCCAGTCTGAGGAGGGTTACACCGACTACCCAACTTACGATGAGGCTGTGAAGCTTGGTTACAAGCAGTAGACGTGAAGCGCTCTATTATACCATCTTTGTACTTTATAACACCAAACTGACGTTCTTCTTTACATCAAATTCTCTTCCGCGGAACACGACTAGAGGCTGACAAACATGCAGAGGACCGATTCGAGGCCACACCGCCTGCTCCTTTCCCTGTGGGAACAGCAAACCACACCAACAGCCACACCAAACACCCAAAATCATTATCTAATGCCCATTGTCTTATACCCATTGTCCCCATCGCCTATTGTGTCACCGCTCGTTCCGCGGAACGCGCACTCCGATCTGCGCGTTGCCGAAAAAAGGTCAGGATGATTAGTAAAGCGGCGCCAAGGGAGACAGCGGGGCGTGCAGGTAGGCTGTGCATGACAGAGGGTCGAGGAAGGGATGTGGGGGTAGGACGGCTGTTCTGTTGGGTAAGCGTTGGGTAAGCGTTGGCTGAACGTTCCACGGAACACTTACGTAAGGTCTGGGCTGGTGTAGTTGCCAATGCCGTATAAATAGCTGGTAGGATCGTGGTATTTTTATTTCAATTGGCATTTATTCTTGTTCTGTTGTAACTTATCCTCGAAACACCCAGATATCCATCCAGATACACCAACAACATCCACACCCATCACTCCATGTCCTTCGTCGATTCCTATAAGCCAGTTGCCTTCAAGGGCACCAACATGTTCAAGTCCATGAAGGTTGGTCACACTGAGGTCCAGCACAGAGTTGCCATGCCTCCTCTCACCAGAATGAGAGCCTCCTCCCCAGGCAACATTCCATCTGCTGAGCTAGCCGGTACTTACTACAGCCAGCGCTCCCAGAGACCCGGCTCTATGCTGATCACCGAGGGTACCTTCATCTCCGCCCAGGCTGGTGGTTACGACCGCGCTCCAGGTATCTGGTCCGACGCCCAGGTCGCCGAGTGGAAGAAGATCTTCGCCAAGGTCAACGACAACAAGTCCTTCCTGTGGGTCCAGCTATGGGCTCTCGGTAGACAGGCCGGCATCAAGGAGATGGCCAGAGATGGTCTGCGCTATGACTCTGCTTCCAACGGTGTGTACATGTCCGAGGAGACCAAGAAGCAGTCTCTAGAGGTCAACAACCCACAGCACGGTCTAACTGAGGCTGAGATCCAGCAGTACATTAAGGAGTACGTTCACGCCGCCAAGAACTCCATTGCTGCTGGAGCCGCTGGTGTCGAGATCCACTCCGCCCACGGCTACCTGCTGAACCAGTTCCTGGACTCCTCCTCCAACCAGAGAACCGACAAGTACGGTGGTTCCATCGAGAACAGGGCCAGATTCACTCTGGAGGTTGTCGACGCCCTGATTGAGGCCGTTGGCGCCGACCACGTTGGTATCAGACTCTCCCCATACAACCTGTACGGTTCTATGACCGGCTCTGAGGACCCAGACTTCCTCTCCGTGTATGCCTACGTCGCCGGCGAGCTCGAGAGAAGAGCCAAGGAGGGCAAGCGTCTCGCTTACATCCACCTGACCGAGCCTTCCCTGGACTCCAGCTTCATCGTTCCAAATGCCAAGGGTAGCGCCGACAAGCACCCACAAGGCACCAATGAGTTCATCTACTCTATCTGGAAGGGCCCTGTTCTGAGAACCGGTGACCTTGGTGAGCGTCCAGAGGCTGCCCTGAAGTGCCTGGAGCACGACAACACCCTGGTCGGTTACGGTAGATACATCATCTCCAACCCAGACATTGTCGACAGACTGGAGAAGGGCCTGCCTTTCAACAAGTACAACTTCGACACCTTCTACGCCCCAGGTCCAGTTGGTTACATTGACTACCCAACTTACGACGAGGCTGTTAAGCAGGGTTACAAATAAATATGAGTGATGTGTTTGCCTGTGCATTTTATGTAATTGGCATCTGTACGTTACTTTTGTAGTTTTTCTAATAAAAGAAATAGAAATAGTAATCTGAGCGGCAAATGAGGGGGAAAGATCAAATCAACTGAAAGTGTTGATACCACTTTGTGCAATGTTGGTTGAGGGGGGTAACGTAAAAGGGATGTATTTTACGTCTTAAAATATTGAAATGGTATGCGTGTTGGTGTGCTTGGGAAAATTTCTAGGAGGCAATTTCTTGGCGAAATTCACTGTGCAGGGCATTGCATTCCTCGCTTACAATACCTGCTTGATCTGGATATTTTGGCTCTGCACAACTGCCATCGATAGACACAAATCATAGCACTACCCCACATTTTCAACGCTGAGTTAAAACTCCCCAAATTCCGGAAAAAGAAACAAGCGGTTTTAGCTCAGATGGGAGAGCGCCAGACTGAAGAAAACTTCAGTTACGTAATCTGGAGGTCCTGTGTTCGATCCACAGAAATCGCATCGTTCTTTTTGCACCTTGGGGCTGTTGGTTTCGATGTTTTTGCTCTGGGAACAAACCCTTTTACTATATTAGCCGCCGAGCTATGTATCACGGACTTCACGAATTATATTGCCGTCCCCGAAAACTTGTATACGCGGCCCGCGCGGAGTGGCTGGAAACTGCAGGAAAAATAAATAGTCAGCCACTTCCACATATTAACACATGCAGCACTTGAAACATGCACATAGCAACCTGCGAGGTATTAGACTAAGAGAAAAAGTTATAATTATATTAAATATATAAAGTGATAAAGAATACAGTTAAGTACTATCAATAACTAAGTTTCTTAAGCTAGGGTGGTTAGAATGTCGGAGTCACCGGCGTCTAGGATAGAGACGACACCAACTCTGAAAAGCTTACCGACGGCGGTACCTAGCTCGTTGTTACCACCCTGGAAGTAGTAGACTCTGGTCTTGGAAAGCATGGCGTAGTACTCTAGCTCAGACTTTCTTAGGACTGGGGTGTTGGCAGCGATAAGAATAAGCTTAGACTTACCCTGTCTTAGAGACTTGACGGTAGACTTGTAGCCAAGGGTGTACTTACCGGACTTGATAACAAGGGCAAGCTTCTGGTTGATATTCTCCTGGTTCTTAACTGGGGCCTGAGAAAATAACGTTGTTCAAAAAACAGTGCAACGATGCAAAATGGTGTAGACGATAGGGTTGATCGAGTACAGTTATGCAATGTGAATATGTTTTTGGAATGTTATATGTTAGTAAAACACGTTCGCTCGTGTGATGAAACGTTGCTTATTATCTTCACCAGGGACATGAAGCGGAGAAGTCACGTATATGTCATATTATTCTCATTGCAGTGGTGATACACCACTATAATGAGACCACATACGCATCTTTCACGCTGTCTCAATGTCGTTTCCCGTTCGGAAAGTATAAGCCGTTTCTCTTAATTTCTATTCAATCTAGACATACCATCTCTGTGATTTGATTAGTTGTATAAGTATGAAAACACTCCGGTACTTTATGGGGTCTTTAGGAGGGACAAGAACAAGACGTAACAGCCACTAAATACAACCTGCAACTATACACCTTCGATGGGCAGTTAAGTACTTGTTGCGAACTGCCAACAGTAAGAGAAGCCGTCCTTCCCATCCCACAAACTCTGGGAATCCCAGCTGGAAAATTTTCGCAGACAGGAGAACGTGCACACTGCCCGGCTGCCCATCCCACGCAGAGGACGCGGCCGTTTGAGCGCGGCGCCCCGCAGACCGCCCGCGAGAAATTACAAGAGTTGCAAATATTTGTGACTACATCCGTGCATTCACCCGTGCATCACATAGTGTGTCAACGCGAAAGGCAACTATTTCGGGACTGAAAAACGAGGCTCTGGGAACAAGCAGGAAATGCGAGCTTTCAACAGGCGGACCCGATGGGAGCCCTGGCGGACTTCCCTTCTGGAGAGACAGCCTTGGCCGAGAATAGGCTGGAATGGACTGTCCTGTTCTAGGCTGGGGAGCCGGGCACCATTCCATTGTGGGACGGGAATCTCTTCCCAGCAGGTGGTGGCTCCTGGGAGTGTCCACTCTGGGCCTCGGTAGAGGATTGTAAGTGCAGGTGTGGGCCTATACAAGAAGAATAGTGTGTAATACGTAATAACTTGTTAAGTCAATAGTAAGAGAACCACGATTTCCGATAAGGTATGTTATAGGCATAAAGCTAGGCAGGATAACGAACTGAAATAGATGTGGCAGCGACTACAGAGCGATCAGAGATAAGAGAAATAGGAGATGACGAGGTACTCGTAATTTGGAGCTACCAATAAAGAATTATATCCGTAATAGAGAGGATGCGTGTGGAAATGAGGAGTTTGTCGTTGTGTTATTTGAATTGCGTTGGCATTTGATATGGATCGGTATGCCATACGAGTGATACGGCGCGTCATGTCGCACCAGATTACTAATGGCGTGCTTTTCAATGGGACAAATTCAATTAGCTTTCGACAGTCCCATAACCTCCCGTCCACTTCAACACCTATTTTCAGTTCAGTTAAATTCCGCGTATCCGCAAATATTGATTTCATTCTTACTAACATTTAAGTTTTCATTCTTTGAACGAATGACACTATTCTTTCCACAGACAAGATGAAGGTTGAAGTTGACTCCTTTTCCGGTGCTAAGATCTACCCAGGCAGAGGTACTCTGTTCATCCGTGGTGACTCCAAGATTTTCAGATTCCAGAACTCTAAGTCTGCCTCTCTATTCAAGCAGAGAAAGAACCCAAGAAGAATCGCTTGGACTGTCCTATACAGAAGACACCACAAGAAGGGTATCACTGAGGAGGTCGCCAAGAAGAGATCTAGAAAGACCGTCAAGGCCCAGAGACCAATTGTCGGTGCCACTCTAGACCTGATCAAGGAGAGAAGATCCATCAAGCCAGAGGTCAGAAAGGCCAAGAGAGAGGAGAAGAAGACCGCTGACAAGCAGAAGAAGAAGGCTGACAAGGCTGCCAGAAAGGCTAACCAGCCACAGGGCTCCAAGGTCTCCAAGCAGCAGGCCAAGGGTGCTTTCCAGAAGGTTGCCGCCACCTCCCGTTAAGATATATATGTTTAAATTAGTTCACACGAACTATCTCTATTTCACATCTTTCTAATTTTTATGTATAATCAAACAAACAGTACTTCACATTAAGCCGTTTAATTCTAGGACCTAGTTATTAGGAAGTAGATAGAAGTTGTATGTTTTTTACAAGTGCATTTACTAGTGTACAACAGGTTTGAAATGAGACCATGCTACAAGCAATATGTTTGAGGCTCAAACCAAACAAAAACAAAAAGAAAGAAAAATACGTCAACTCGAACGATCTGCAAGAGAGGGGTATTACTGTTAATTTAATGGCATGTATTATACCACTCAGTAAGATGTTTCAAAAGCATGCTATTTTTGCTTTTTATCTACGACATTATGCTCATCTCGGCTGACGTCGAGCGGAGAAGAAATGCGAATACTATAATGTACCTCAAAGATCAATATGCTATGTCACATGGAGGTAGTATTTGCTACGTACCCTTCAGAGCAAGGGTTTCACCGTTCTTTTGTTTCCTTATTGTCTGTGGCTTTTCTCTGCTGGTTTTTCGACGTCCGCCTCAATTCCGGAAGATGACTTTAGAGACCATGTAAATTTCCTATTCTGGTAATTTACACGAGCCCGTATGTAAGGAAAACGGTGACAGAAAACTACGGACGAGTCCTTCTAGTGTTGATGATGACATTGGGAAAGGTAAGTGAGGGGTAAGTTGTTTGCCTCAAATTATTCAGTCGTTATATATAAGGAATATCTTTAAGTTGACCTGTTTCTTCAAATTTTGAGATTCCATCTTCACATTAATTAGCCTATTCTTTAAATAAACTAATATTCTATAGAGAACCAATTCCAATCACACAACTACAACTGAAAATAATGAAGTTCACTGCTGCTCTTTCCATTCTTGCCTTCGTCGCCCCAGCTCTCGCTGAGTCTGTTTCTGTTTCGTGCCAGACAGTTCCATCTCCAACTCTAGAGGCCACGCCTTACTCTAGCACAACCAGATCTGTTATGCACAACGGTGTTTCCGAGGAGATGGTATTTGAGTACTACAGATCTGTCACTTATGTCTCATCCTGTGGGCCACTAGCAACCCCTGGTGCCACTTCCACCATTACCTACTTTTAAGCGTGATACTACTTTGGTCTTCAGAGTCTTTTAAAGCTCGTTCTCCTTTTTATTCTTCTTATCCAATATATTTATAAATATTAAATATTCAACCTATATACCTTCTACAATTTAAGCAAAAGAACAGATGTATTTCATGAGCCCTGTTGCATATTTATATTGTTGTGACACCTAGGTCTTCCAGTAATTCGCTGATGGCCTTGGGGCCCACCTGTTCGACTAGTATTCCTTTGATGTTCTGGAATATTTTCCTTCTCGATTTTGTTTCTTTTTCTAAACTGCTCAACTGCTTAGAGAGTTGCTCGCAATCCTCTTTATTATTTGTTGTGGATTCCTGTGAGAGTTCTTGAATGTTCTTTTCTAGCTGTTCAATCTCGACTGTGTATCTTTCAATATCATCTTCTATTTGGGCGTTTGTGGGATGGCGTATAGTGTCGTCTAGTTCTTTCTTTGCTGCACCCTTTTCCCTCTCTAGCTCCATGGCCTCCTCGTTCAACTGTACAAGTGTGTCATAAGAGTACTGATCAACGTCTTGTACTTCTTTAAACTCGTTTTCAAAGTCTATTGGTATATCTTTTCTTGAATAGATAACGATCTTTCCGAACGTCTTGGAGGTAATATAATCCTGTCCAAGTAATACCTCGAGAGCTCTCAGTGCTTCTGTTCTAGTTACCTGTCCGTTAAGATTCTGAACAAGGTCAGTGATTGCATATGGTTTCTTGTTCGACAGCAGGTAGTTTTTGATTAATGTCTGGGCTGGTTCAAAGTAACTGTGTTAGTAGTGATTTTTGAAGTTGGGGTAAAGTGATATCTCAAAGAGAGAAGACATACCATCTTTTCCCTTTAAAGCGACGCTCTTCTGTTTGGGAGGCATTGTAAGGTACAAAGTTCAAGGGAATTTGAATGGTGTTCTTTTATGTGTTTCTTATTTGTGTGTCATGTTATGCCTATATAGTTTTATATTTTGCCGATTTGATTTCGGCGCTTAAATTGGGGTAATATGGAAGAACGAATATCGAAGTAACTGTTGATCATATTTGGCGTTGACAACTGTACATCATCGTCTCTCGTGGTACATTGTTTAGTATGCTACCACCGAGTTTAACATCATAACGTTTATGTTTATAGTGAGTTCTATCGAAAGTTTATAAGATATATAACAAACGTGTATATATAAAAGCAGGAACTAGACACAGTCTGTTCTTTACATTGACCATATGCAATGCTCACACTTACTGCTTGTCCCAGCCTAGCTTGATAGCCTCGTCGTAAGTTGGGTAGTCGAGGTAACCCTCAGCAGACATCTTGTAGAAGGTGTCTCTGTCGTACTTGTTGAGAGGTAGACCCTTCTCCAGTCTGTCGACAATGTCTGGGTTGGCGATCCAGTATCTACCGTAGCCCAGGAGAGTTCTGTCGTCCTTGACCATCTCTCTGGCGACCTCTGGGTGCAGAGCTAGGTTACCGGCTCTGATGATTGGGCCCTTCCAGATGGAGTAGACGAAGTCGTTGGTACCGTCAGTGTAAACACCAGTACCCTCGGTCATGAATGGGTTGGTGACACGTGGCTCGACTAGGTGGACGTAAGCTAGACGCTTGCCCTCTCTGGCTCTCTTCTCCAGCTCACCAATGACGTGGGCGTACTGAGCAACGATCAGTGGCTCGGCACCACCGGATAGGTTACCGAAGGTACCGTATGGGGAGAATCTGATACCGACCTTCTCCTCACCGATAGCCTCAATCAGGGCGTCAACAACCTCCAGAGTGAATCTAGATCTGTTCTCGATGGAACCACCGTACTTGTCAGTTCTCTTGTTGGACTTTGGGTCCAAGAACTGGTTTAGAAGGTAACCGTTGGCGGAGTGGATCTCGATACCGTCGGCACCAGCAGCAATGGAGTTCTTGGCAGCGTGGACGTACTCCTTGATGTACTGCTGGATCTCAGCCTCGGTGATACCGTGCTGTGGGTTGTTGGACTTCTTAGCTCTCTCCTCAGACTCCTCGTCCATGTAGACGTTGTCGGAGGCGGAGTCGTAACGTAGACCGTCTCTGGCTAGAGTGTCAGCGTAGGACTGTCTGCCCAGGTTCCATAGCTGGACCCAGACGAAGGACTTGTTCTCGTGGATCTTGGCGAAGATCTTCTTCCACTCAGCAACCTGCTCGTCGGACCAGATACCTGGAGCGTTGTCGTAACCACCGGCCTGGGCGGAGATGAAGGCACCCTCAGTGATCAGCATGGTGCCTGGTCTCTGAGAACGCTGGTTGTAGTACTCAACAGCCCAGTCCTTGTTTGGGACGTTACCTGGGTGAGTAGCTCTCATTCTGGTGAGAGGTGGGAGAACAGCTCTGTGCTGTAGCTCACAGTTACCAATCTTGATTGGCTTGAAAAGGTGGGTGTCGGCTAGAGCCTGTGGCTTGAAATCGGCGGCGAAAGGCATTGTTGAGTGTGGTTATCTATACTAGAACAATATACAAGTTTCTTATTTGATACTACAAGAGAATAAAAATAAGATGACACAATTGTCTTTTCTCTACTTCTTTTTTCTCACCTTTATATACCCCTATACTGGAGCGCTGCCGGGACCCTCTCATCTCTCATCAGGACGCTGTTGATTACACATCAACGCCAAGGGCGGTGCTAAAATGGCACCGGCCGTAAAGGGAAATATATACCGGTTTAGGATAGTCGTTCCTTTTTCTCCCGTAGATCACGTGCATATTAGCTAATACAGCGCCCACGTGATCGCCGAGCGGGGTGTAAATGTTGTTTCTGCGGGACTGTCTGTGCGAGGCGTCGGGCTTAGAGACGGGCCTTCCACGGAAGACGGAAGACGGAAGTGCGGAACTTCGAGAAACGGAAGGTTGGACGTTCCGCGGCTGCACAGAAGGTTGGGCAGCACAAAGAGAAGTGGCATGCCACTTGGACGCAGCTCTGACGTAGCTCTGGGATTCTGGGTAACGCCACAGGAAACACCGGTTTCCTGTGTCTTGCATATGTTGCAAAATACCGGACATTATGGGAGCGTGCAGAATAACTTGAGAGTACACCTGTCAAGGATGTTACTTTATGCTGGGTCTAGTGTTTCCGCGCTTGAAAGACTTCCGTGGATTGCCACGTTTTGCTGGATAATTTTGCGTAAATGTTTAATATGTATTGACTATATTGTTCTTAGTAACTATGTAAGTAAATAAGTCCTTGTATGCTTTTTTTATGTTTTTTTTTTTTTTAATTCATTGGTTTATCTAACTTGGTGTATGGGAATATTGTTGTTGTGGGGTGTTGGCATAGGATGTGTAACGTAACCATCCTATGTGAATGCAGGAGAGTGTGTGTGTGAAGATGATGCAGTGGTACTCTCTACCTTTTTTTTCATTTGCTTATGGTAGGATGTCGATGATACCAAAGGACTGCTCAATACCGTATGGACCTGGGCTCTTCCAGAAGTCATCGGTGTAGGTAAGAATGGTGATGTCACCATCCATCTCATCCAGAATGGACTGCACAGCGATCAGCTGGTTGGCCTTGGATGGGATGTTACCACCGTTCTGGATACCAGCGTGAGGGTAACCGGTCTCAGTGACGTAGACGTTGTTGGTACCACATGTCTTCTGAATCAGCTGCAGCTGACCCTTGACAAAGGAACCGGCGGTCTCTGGGGTAGAGTAAGTGTCGAAGTAGGAGTGTGGGTTGATACCGACGAAGTCAATGGCAGAGGAGGTGCACAGCTCTGGGTTGTTCTCGTAGGACACAGGTGGCTCGGAGGTGGTGATTCTGCCAGTGTAGCCGGCGGCCTGGAATTGGGCCTTGACGGAGGCGATCTTGGCAATCAGGTCAGAGACGGAACAGTAACCGGAGATGATGGCCTCGTTACCGACGGTGATGAAGTCAAAGACATCCCAGCCGCTGGCCTGACCGTAGCTGATTAGAGAGGCGACAGCACTGTCGATAGAGTCGACACCGGCAGCGCTGATCCATAGACCCTGGTTGACCTTCATGCCGAATTGGGCGCAGACTGGGAGAACAGTCTCGAGCGAACCACAGTCGGTACCGTAGATACGGATCTTGTTGACACCTCTGGCCTTGATGATAGAAAGGTCACCGTAGACATCGGTGGCACTCTTACAGGAACCGTCACCGTTGTATGGAGAGTAGACTAGGGTGTCTGGGACTCTGGTCAGCAGCGAGTTGGAGTTGAAAGTGGAGGTGGCCTCGGCAGCAGTGGAGGTGGTGGTGCCCTGCTCTTGGTTGGCAGCTGGAGTGGAAGTGGTGGTGGCAGTGGAGAAGGTAGTCTGTTGGTTGGTGTTGGCACCTGGAGCAACAGAAGTGTGCTCGTTGTTGACAACATCGGTCAGGACTGGGATGAAAGTAGTAGCGGTCTGGTCACCGGAAGCAACGGTAAGGGCGACAACTCTAGTGTGGGTCATGGAAGTGGTCTGTGGAGTGGCAGTGGAGGAAGTGGTTGGCTCCAGGGTGGTAGTAGAGGAGGTAGTTGGCTCTGGGGCAGTGGTAGAGGAAGTGGTTGGCTCTGGAGCGGCAGAAGTAGTCTCTGGAGCAGCAGTGGTGGAAGTAGTTGGGTCAGCGGCAACAGATGAAGGAGCGACGGAAGCAAGAGTTGGCTTGGCAACATTGTGCTGCTGGATAGTGATAGTGGTGCCTGGAAGGGCGGTGGAAGGAACACCTTCTGGGTATAGAGTGGTGGTGAAGGTGAAGGTGTCACTAACGATAAACTGAACGGTTGGGGCGACGACGACCTCGGTTGTGGTCGAGTAGTAGTCTGTGACAGTGTTGGTTGTGCTGGCAGTGTGGACCCTTGTGACTATTTTCTTGTTGTGGAACACTGGCATGGCTGACACCAGCGTCGATAGGAATAGAAGGAATGTGAGAGAGGAATAACTGGATAGCATCTCTAATTGTATTGTGTGTGGGTTGTTAAAGAAAGGCTGTAGTTGGGATACTTTTCAGCAGTAATAGCTTTAATGAGAGAATGCGTAAGCGATAGTGAGTGTGGATGTAGTAGTAGACGGGAATGAATGATAAGAAATGGTAATCGAAAGAACTCAATCAGAAGACAAACCTCCTGTCTTATATACATCGTCGAACTCACATTCCAACGTCAGAAACCCCAATACCATACCGACACACAGCACACACGCATAGTGGTCACCGTGTATGTGCTGATGTACGCCCCCAGCACCGAAGAGTAAACACCCCCCCAGCAGCAGCAAAACCTTCCCGAAAACGTAAACACCAGGACCCCAACTGTAAACACCAACACTAATCACCGATCACCACTCATCAAAACCCTATTGTCCCGACCAAACAACTTCAACAGCCCCCAGACTTAGCCGCCCATGCTACTTCAGCTCCCAGAGAAGAGCCATCCCTTATAGAAAACGGGCCCAGCACCAAAATGCGCAGCGCGACAGTGAAAACGCGCAGAAGCGAAACGGGCGGCGAACCAGCGCCGCGAAATTTTGGCTGCGCATTTTCGGCGTGTTGTGCGGGTATTTCTTTGGGCTGACACTGAAATACAGAGGTGGCCATTATAGAGCCCACAAGGGTAAACAGATGGAACTTTTGGTCAGCGATGCCTGGTTTGTTGTTGTTTTGGTTGCGGATTGCTAGTCTGGTTGCGTTTGGATGCGGGGTTGCAGGTCGTTAGTCTATTTGAGTTTGTGTTTGCTTGTTTATATCTATGTATGTTGCGTATTGTGATGTAGCGCAGTTGAGTATCTATAAGCAGGGGTTGCTGCGGGTGCAAAGCAGTTGGGTTCCGCAGTCGTGCTGTCTGAGCACGTTCGCTGCATTAAGGTTTTCTTCGTTCACAGCGCTTGGCGTCTCAGAATGTTGACAATAAGCGAGGTCCAGCCGGTGAACTGTACGGAGCCTGTGCCGCGGCCCGTGATAGGGTCGTAGTTCTCGTAGACGTAGTTGGTGTCCTTCCAGTTGTTGTACACGTTGTTGACCAGGTTTTCGCGCAGCTGACTGTACAGCTTCTGCGCAATCTTGCTGGCCTCGCGGTCACCCAGCTGCGAGGATTGCTGGCTGCCCTCAATCACCTCCGGGAAGTAGTGCTTGATAGCATCCAGGCACAGGTAGTTGATGTTCAGCCAGACCTTGCCTCTCCAGTAGTTCTCTCCCGCACCAAAGTAGGGGTCCTGCTTTGACAGCGAGCGCAGCCCGTATGCAGAGAACAGCTTCTCCGGGTCGCTCATCAACTTCAGTACATCCTTGAGTCTGGGGGAGTCGCTGGGCATCATCTTCAGCGCAAATGGAAGCAGGGAAATGTAACCTTCGTGACACACCAGCATCATCTCCTCGTCGCCCTCATCGTCCAGTGTAACGTCGCAGTATGCATGGGCCTTCTCACTCCAGTGCAGCAGGTCCATGTTCTCCACAGTCTTCTTCTCGATCTCTGCGTATTTGGCCTCGTCTGCCTCCAGCTCTAGGATGTGAGCAATGTTCTTCATCGAGCGTGACATCATGCTGACCCACGCCAGTGTGTCAACATTAAGCTCAGCGACATCAGGTGGCTGCGCACGAGGGTAGTCATCCAGCCCACTGGGCAGGCAATGTGTCACTGTGCGGCCCAGCCACTTGAATACGTAGTCTTGGTGCACCTGGCTGAATGTGACGTCATCCTCCATATCCTCCATGTACTCCTCTAGCTGGCCACGCTGGGTGTCCATGAACCACTGGAAGTGCTGCTGCAGCTTTGGGTAGATCACCTTGGAGTACTTGATAATGTACTCGAAGTTGGTGCCCAGCGCCGCAGAAATGCCGTCCTCGACATCGGAGTCAATAGCAGCGTGTGGGGTTCCCAGGGTGTCGCTGTTTTCAATGAGCTTTGTCAACATTTCGCTCAGGGCCAGGAGTAGTGTGGGTGGGTTCGCAACCTGGGGACTCTGGATGGTGAACTCTGCTGGGACCTTGCTGCGGGCCTCGGGGCCCAAGATGACCTCACGCGCCACCCAGCCGTCCTCGTCAATCAGTCTGAACCAACTCACAGCGATCTGGAATGCCAAGTCGTAGTCGTACTCCATGATTTGCAGCAGGTGGAAACCTTCATCCCAGTAGAAACCACGTGGGAAGAAGCCTCTGCTGGGGACACTAGTGAACAGGCTGTATGGGCCCTCCTCCTTGTAGTGTTCGAACTTGATGGACTCGAACTGGTCCTCGTCAAGGATGGTCTCGCGGTCGATGACCTGAGTGCCGTGGAAGTAGCCAATACCACCAAGCAGATTAGAGAAAACTTCAATTGCAAACTCACGCTTGTCGTCGGAACCAAGATTCTCAATGTCAAAGTGGTTGTCGAATCTTACGTTCACCTCGTTGATGGCGTCGTTGATCAGTTTCGTGGCCTCCTTGCCGGATTCGATAGTCTGCTCGGACTCTAGGTTGTTGTAAACAACGTCAAATTCGAAACCCTTCTCCTCGTGCAGGTCAAAGGTCTTCTGGATGTAATGGAAGTTGCCCTCTTCGAAATTATGGATGTTTCTCAGGGTCAGGATGCTTGGAACGAGGCCAGACTCAATATTCTCGCCCAGCTGCGTCACCACATCCTTGATGGAGTCGGTGAGCAGAGACTGGAAGATATCGCGGGCCCTCCAGACCTCGTGGTCTGGGATCGTCAATCCAACGTGGGCGGAGCGGGATGCATCGCAGCCAGGGACAGCCTCCACGGACCCAAGTGTTTCGTTGTGGTAGTAAGTACCATAGTTATCGTTGACCAGCACCTCGTACTTGCCCAGTTCCTCTGAAACACCGGTAAAAGTGAAGGTGTTCTCGTCGGCGTCGTTGTCCATGTACACTAGTCTGGAGGGGCCCTTGAGGTCCCCACCGACGTTCTGGTTCATGTAGACGATCACAGATGTGGTGGTGTTGAGTGATGGATCCAGGGGCTTACCGCTGACTCTGACAACCCAGTTCTGGTCGTCGTGCGTTTTGGCGAAGTAGATGGTCAAGTTCAGATTGTTCTCTGGGTCGATGATATTCTCCTTACCACCGACTCTGGGGTCGTATACCTCCCATGTGAACCTCTCAAGGTTGTCCTCGTCGCTGACAAAGTGTCTCAACTTTGTCATGGAGTCGAATTGGGTGGTGTCGAACCACATGAGACCGAATATGAAGGGTGTGGCATCCACGTAACGAGGTCTGATACCAAAGTAGCAGTTAGAGCGGTATGGAGCCCATAGAAGCTCGCTGTTGGTGTTCTTCTCAAAGACTACCTCAGCCTCGTTCTTGGCAGAGAAGGACTCTTGCGAAGAGCTGCTTTTAGCCAGACATTGTGTCGCCAGCAGTAATAGCCAGAGTGTACTCGAAGTAAGCCACATTATGCAAAATCTGGTGTGGGTACGCTTTCTCTCTTTTACTGTACTTATTGTATATGATGAGGCAACGCCGTATACTACAATCTACACAATACTTAAATACAGATAGTGCACACTGCTTCGCCCCTTTCCCTCAGCGGAAGGTCGCAGGTGCATGTTCTTACCACGTTACGCGTTTTGGCGCCCGGCGGTGCCTTGGCGAAGAAGACCGTGCAGCTGCACGAACGCCGAAGGACGATGAGAGGCCGTGTGCCAATTAGTTCCCGTTCGGTACAAGTGACTTCTGTCCTGATTGGGAAAGGTGTGGGAGGTGCGAAATGTCCCGTGCTCTATGCTTATGTATGTAGTTATGTAGTCTTGCGTTTCTTGAGCATTATGGTTCTGCTTCCGTTGCTGTTCAGCTGGACCGTGTAGGTGTTCTCGATGCGGTCCTTCAGTGTCTGGGCCATGGGAAATGACGTCAGCCAGTACTCCTCGAAGAACTCCCACGAGAGCTGGTTGTATGCTTTGCAGACGATGTTAAAGCAGCGGTCCTGCATCTCTGTTATGGTTCCGGAGAGAAAGAGCAGATCATATGCGTGGGTGTGTCCCTTCTGCAGCTCGCAGCGCCGCATTGTGTGAAACCATTGTGTTGGTGGTGCACAATTGCAGTTGTATATCGACGCCATGTATATGAGATCTTGTAAGATGGGAATATCGCTGTACTGTAGTGTAATGGCGATAGCTTTCGGAAGGTTGTGCTCGATGTGCGAGAGATACAAAATGTACGTTTCTAGGTAGCCTTTTTGTATGAACAAGTCCGGCAGATGCTCTTGCATGAACTCGAGTACAATGCCACCAAGTTTCACCCACTCCTTTCGCCTTAGGAAGAAGTCAAATGACAGTTCGTATACCTGTTCGACAAACTCCGTGAACGATGGATCGCCCTGCTGGTTAAATGTGCTGACGATGATCTCACGAAGCTTTCTCAGTCCGTGCTCGATTCTGCTGTCATCAGTCTCTTTCTTGATATGATCCAGGAGTTGTATCTGCCTCTCCTTGTCTGTTTTTAAAGCCTCCAATTGTTTGTTGTTGCCGTCTGACCTGCTCAACAAACTGACGTCTCCTAGGAGGTCGTTCTGTATCTCATCTCGCCTGGTACTAGAAAACTTCTGTCGCCGCTTCTCCATTCGAGAGGACATGATGGATCTCGGATAGTTGTCTTTGGATTCCTTTAGTGCGCAGTGGTTAAGGGGTGGTTGTTAAAGGGATTGATGTTAGATTTCTATACATGTTTACCACACGTCGTCGGGGGTGATTTCGGAGGAGACTATTCTAAATAAAGCGGTAATGAACGGTTAAACACCTAATGAAATGGTGGTTGTTACAAACCGCTATGGATCTGTGTGTGCTCTAAGTCTCAACCTCGTTTTCGGTTTAGCAGGGCATTTACGGTCGGAATCAATAGACGATGTTGATATCTATGAGCCCTATGCACGCTACATGTACCTGGAAAGCTTCGCAACCGAACCACCTTCTTCCATGAGTTGCAACTAGGTACTTGGATAGAACTACATGAGATTGGGTGCCTATATCTAGATATAGGGCTAACTGTATCAAATTCACGTGACATATATCTCTCTCTTCTTGATAAACGCTTCTCTCAAAATTTGTATAAAATATACGGTTGTTTGGCCGAGCGGTCTAAGGCGCCTGATTCAAGATATCTTCGGAATTCTTAACTAGTTTAACTAGGAACACTCAGGTATCGTAAGATGCAGGAGTTCGAATCTCCTAGCAACCACATTTTTTTGGAATTTCGGAACATATCACGTGACCAATGGAAATGCTATTCAATATATTACAATCACTTCCTACTTAATTAGTTACTATTTATGCACTCTTGTACTTGTATTTGAGCCCGCGCAGGTTACTTATATCAGAATCCAGTTCTGCAGCCCATTTCTTCATCATCGTGGCTATTATGCACAGCATTAGCGGCACCTGAAATAGGAACTGCAATGCCCTTTCATCCTGAAATTCGTTGACTGTTATCCAAAGGAGTAGGATTAATATTCCGTAGTTGAGGATGTCGATGACCCCGTTGCTAATGTGTATCTTGAGCTTTTTGAATAAGCGAAAGTCGTTCGTCAGCTTGTATCGAAGTGTGGCGCATGAACAGATTATGGATTGCATGCCTCCCAGCAGCATGGATGCTACCTGTCTCGATTTAACCTTGGTAGCCATCATTAGGAACGCCCCAGCGCATACAATATACAACAGAGAGAGCAGTTTTATCACCGATTCCTGTCCCTCATAGTTCCGTGTCTCGAAAGTCTGAATGAGCTCATCCTGCTCAGCCTCGTCTATGGGGAAGTCATCCATCCCATCAGAATGGTTGTCCTTCCCTTCATCGTCTCCCCAGAGTCCACCATTCAATCTTCTAAACCGAGGCATCGGAGAGTATGTCAGTTGTGGTATCCAATTTCCTGTTTGGTGTCCTTGCAGTAGTAGACAGCTCTGGTATTTCGACCAATTGTATTGTCTAAAAAAATACTGCATAGAGACGGCAGCGCGACGATCGCTTGACGTAGTTGTGTCAAATGCTTATGTAAATAGGGGACTGGTTTAAACATCGCAATTAATAAAGCTGTAGAATCAAATAAAACTACACATCCCAATGAGCGCAAATAAGCTGCCCACCAAGAAGGTGGTTGATATGTTTTTCAACCACATGAAACCACATCTTCCCAGCCCTCATAAGCCAGTGCTGATAAATATTCACGGATTCCTGGGATCCAAGACCATGTTTCATTCGATAAACAAGGCTATCGCAGGTACTGTCAACACTGACATATATACAGTTGATGTTCGTGATCATGGTGACTCTCCGCAAGCTCACCCAATGACCTACTCCGTCTTTCTCGACGATATGTTGCATTTCATCGACACCAAGATCCCCAAAGGGAGACAAATAGACTTCATCGGGTTCTCGATGGGCGCCAAGATTGCCATGATGTTGGCATTAAACAAAGAGATGGGACATCGCGTCCGTAGGATCGTATCGGTCGATATGCCACCATATGCCACTCCGATCCTGCCCGTCGAGTTGAACAATAACTGGGCGTTGATCAATCAGATCTGCTCTGGGCAGATCCGCATCAAAAGAGGAGGTATTCAGTGGCGTAACAAGATTATAGATATGTTAGGTCTCTACTTTGGTAGTGGATTTCTTCAAGAGGAGTGTAACTACATCTCCCGCAACAATAAACTGGTTAAGTACTACCTGCCCGTCGCGGAGTTTCCCAATGTGGTTGAAGATCTCAAGGAGTGGGAGATCAGGGGTGACATGCACCCTTCGAACGACAAGGTTGAGGTCCTCTTCCAGCGAGGGCTAAGGTCATGTATGGTTGAGAGTAACTACGATCGCCTCACAAAGGTTTTCCCCAACTCTGTAGTAGAGGAATTTGACACGTCCCACAATCTAATCTTCGAGGACTTTGATAGAAGCACCAAGAGCATGGCTAAGTTTATTAATGATGGGATCGTAAAGAACTGAATAGGACGACTCGAATGACAAAAGGGGTATCGTTACATTTAATTATGTTACATGCTCACGAACTTAATATGTTCGTGTATATATTTATATATATATGGTGGTAGTAGATAGACAATTTGTTTTGTCTTTCTTCTTTCTAGCGAGGGTAATGCACGCCCCTTTCCTTTTAAGAATGGAGTGGCAGGTAATGGTATGTTTTTTAGTCGTACGATATTTTTGGTCGATGTGATGTGGTGAAAGTAGAAGGGGCATGTTGGGTATTGTTATAACTCGACGAAATGTGTTGTAGTTCTTAATGCATTGTTTTCTCGAAAATTGAGATGTGAATATTGTGAGTGTTGGTGGATGCTTACACGTCGTTCCAGCCAAGAGAGTTCTCCGATGCGATTGGTCTGGAGATCTTTGGTCTGCTGGCATCACGGACGATCTGCGAGACCTCTTGGGCCTGATAGTCATTGAGTGTGTGTTCGTTCTTACCGTAGTGAGCCTCGTGCATCCATTCATTGATACGGAGGGAGACGACATCCTCGTTATCCTTCTGTGCCTCTGCGATGGCCTTCTCATTGAGGTTGAAGGAGCTGTTGCTACCGTTGGAGCTGTAAACAGACGCTGTGGACTCATCGTTGATAGGCAGCTGGATTACAGGCTGTTTTCTCGTGTGCTGAATGTAGCGTCTAATCATGTAGCCCATGGCGGCGAAGTAGATGATACTACCTACAACTACAACGACGACGATGGCGATTATCTTCTTCTTAGATAGCTTGGAACCCGGGTTACCGTTGGCATTCGTGGTCTTGCCGGAGTACTCTAACGTACCGTAGTCCTGAGATGCGGCCTCCTGCGCTGCGGTATCAGATGATCCGTTACCGTTGTCATTTCCGGAGGAAGAGGATGAAGATGAAGAAGAGGAGCCACGTGAGTTAGACACACCGGATCCAGAGGCATTGTTGTTGTTGCTACCAGATGGTGAAGAGCCCTCAGTGGCACTGGAGGTAAACACCAGACCGGTCAGTGGGTAGGATGAGTCAATCAGGGACGCGAGGGTTTTCTGGGTGTCCACTGACTCGCTGTACAGAGCGCTAGCAGGGTCGCTAATGAGCTGCTGTAGGTTGACGATTTCCTCTGTTGGGAAATAGACCTGTGCAATGGTGACTGTGTAGTCCTTGTCGTTGTCAGTGTATGGTAGCAGCTGGATCACTGAGACGTTCTGGAAAGTCGAGGTGAGGTCAGTTGCTGCGAACGCATCGACAAGAGTCTGTGGTAGGAAGGAGAAGATCTGAGCCGAGGACTGAGGGGAGGTGAGGAGAAAGTTGTAGTTCAACGCCTTCTTGAAGGCGATGGTGATGGCGGTGTAACCGACTGGAGTGGTCTCAGAGGAGGCGTCACCAGCGATGGCCTGGGGAATGGTGGTAGTGGTGGTCTCGGTGGCACTAGCGACAGTGGTGGTGGCGCTAAGGGTAGTCGTCTCCTCAAAGGTGATGATCTGCGTAGGAACCCACCAGTTTGGATTGGTAGTCTCCTGAGAAGAGGAAGAGGAGGTAGTCACTGGGGCGACGATCGCTGGGGCGACAGTGGTAGTAGATACGATGGAGGAGGAGGATGTGGTGGAAGTGGTGGTTGGTGGGACTGGAGCCTGAGAGACTATCTGGGTGGAGACTGGCTGAACCTCAGTGGAGGAGGAGGACGTCTCAGGAGTGTACTCGATGTTGGATGTGGATGGAATCACCTCTTCAGTGGTAGTGATCTGAGGTAGTGATGTTGTTGTGATCTGTGGCAGCGAGGTTGTCGTCACTGGCTCCGGAGTGAAAATGCTAGAAGAAGAGGTGGTGATCTCTACCTGAGGTGTGTATGTGGTAACAGGCTCTGGTTCAACCGAGGAAGTGGTCACTACTGGCTGGGTCTCTGGGGTATAGGTGGAGGTGGTAGTTTGAGGCAGCTCAGTGGTTGAAGAAGAGGAAGGAGAAGGAACCGCACTAACCAGTGGAACGGAGGTGACCACCGAGACATCCGTCGTCGATGACGAAGGCACCGTCGCGGTTTCCACAGGTGTCACAAAAGGCATGGTTTGGGTAGTAACGGCGGAGGTAGAAGAAGAGGAGGAAACAATTAACTCTGGAATAGAGACAGCCACGGATGTTCCTGTAGCGGCACTTGGAGAAGATGGAACACCTGGCAACATGGGCGTAGTCTCCTCAGCGGCAGATGAGGAAGGTGACTCCGTCACAGTGACAGTATCAGGCCCGTCATCCACCGAAGTCGTAGAAGATGAAGAAGAGACGATCTCAGACGACGATGGAGTAGGGGTGATCTGGAAGGTAGTATCTGGGAATTTGAAAGATGACATAGCAACAGGAGTACCTGTCACTGTGGTACTTGGACTAACTATACTGCTGATGAACTGTGAGGAGGAGCTGATTGGCTGGTCATCCGCGGTGGTTGAAGGAGTGTAGACGTACGTCTCCTCGGCAGCAGAAGAAGAGAAGTCGAAACTAGTGTAGTCCACGGAAGAGGAAAACGATGTTGTCCATGGGAGAGCCTCATTCGACGATAAACTAGGCGCGGATGAAACCCATGTGTATGTGTTGGTAGCGGGAGTCGAAGGAGCAGAAGAAACCCAGGAGCTGTCACCAGTCAACGTGAAATAGTAGTCGTCGTTGACGGAGGAGGAGCTGAACCACTGACTCGCTCTGTTGGAGTATGTGGTTGGGGAAGTAGCCACTGGGGTGGTGTACGATGAAGTGGTGGATGGGGTTGAGGAAGAAGGAGTGACATAGATCGCAGTAGAGGAAGGAGTAACGTAGCCTCCGGTGTTCGAGGGAGTGACATACGCGCTGCTCGATGAGGAAATGTATTCTCCGGTAGAAGGTGTAGTATATCCATCAGTAGAACTTAGCTGTGTGTTGCTGTCGCCTCTCCACTGGTTAATGTTGGACTCTACACCACTCACAAACCCGTTGATCAGGCCCATGATCCCACCACGTCCCGATGAGGTAGTGGCAGCGGTGGCAGAAGTGTACGATACTCTAGTGGTAGAAGGCTCATATGCATCTGTGACGGAAGGTTCATAAGCGTCTGTGGTGGAAGGATAACTCTCAACTGGAGTAACAACGGAAGACACGTCGTAGTCATAGTCATAACTGTAGTTGTCGGCGGAAGTAGCCTCATCAACGGCAGTGTCCGTGTATGTGTCGTTGTCTAGCCCCAAAGGCGCGGCAATGGCTGGAGCTAGCAGCACACCCAACGCTAGCAACTTCATAATTGAGCGGTGAGTTGTGTCGTTTGGGGGGTATCGAGGAATAAAGGGACTTGGTTGTGGGGGAGAAACAAGCCAAAAGGAGTCCCAGATGTACCCCAACCCGCATAATCAACATCTTGTATATATATAGTGTATGGCGTGCAGAGCACAGGGCAGAAAGCGCAGAGGCCAGAGCGCATACTGTTTACACACAATACCCCCAGACGCGGCCGCAGGGCATTGCACCGGGCAGCGAAAAGACAAGAAAGCGAAAACTCTTCTCAATACGTAGTATGTGTCGGGCTATTCGTGCGGCCCCGTCTGTGGGACCCGCACGAATCTGTGCCGCGCCGCACTGCGCGCCGCCCGATCGGGAAATTCTGCGTTTGTGTGTGTGGCAGGTGCCTCGGCGGGGCGCTCAGACGGGGCCGCAGGGGATGCTGTTGGGGCCTTCGAGGTTTCGGGCCGGGGCCTGGCCAGAACGCACACCGCCGCGTTTTCGCGGCGGGTGTCCCGATCGGGTATCAGTCGTGTGACGTGCGCAGTGCGGGTGACGTGTGAAGTGTGAGGTGTGTGGATGGACGGTGTCACATGTCGGCTGTTATGGCCAGTATGGGAGTGGGCTGGAAGCGCTCTTCCGTCGCCGATCCTAGGTGGTGGTGGGTGTCAGAGTGTGTGGGTGTGATTGAGTGTGTCCTCTGGTGTTTGCTCTGCGTGGTTATGGAAACTGAAACCGTTTTTGTTGGCTCGGCAGGGAGCAATCTGCGTTGGTAAACGAAGTTAATTTCTTGTGGCGCGTGGGTGGTCCATTCTTGGGTTGCAACTTTATCAGTGAAAAAGGGCAGTAGAGAAAAGATGTTTTTTTAGATTGGTATTTGTTTGTGTATGTAGGGATTGGGGATGTTTCCGGGAAGGTGGAATGGATGTAGGTGGAGTAGCGAGACTCTAAATATATGCTAAATATCACATCTCGGGTGATAATATTGCTATCAATATTGTGTTTGGAAGCCTAGGAAGCTTATGGATCGTCTCCCAGTGGTGAGAAGAACATAATGATACAAACTGTTTTGTCAGATTCCATATTTTAAAAAATCGTGTAATTTGGACCTCGAGATTGATGGAGTCTCGGATTTGAGATATGGGATTTGGCATCAAAAAATGAAGTTCAATATATACTAAAATTAAGCTGCTCGGCATTATTATTGGAGTCTGATAGTACCTCCAGTGTGATTTATTTTTGGTTTGGAAGGCTTGTTGCGGAGAAATGAAGCTGCAAAGTTCAAAAGTTCAGGCCACCAGTTCTTGGCAACTGTGGGAGTTAATTGCTCCAAGAAAAGCTTTCAGAATAGATCTAATCCGTATTAGATTTAGAAGCTCAATTATTTGGGCATAGATAAGTGTACTATCGAATCACGCATCTTGCGTTCCATTTGTGAGTGTATTATTCACGTTATCGTCTTTTCCCAGCTCTCTGTGGCCCCAAAAATGAGCCTATCAGTTATTATCAAGCAAACCAAACAGAATAAGAGTTAATTATATCCATTTTTTCCAATTTCACAGCTACAAATCTCCCATCATCACCTCCAACATTCTTATTAGGTTCCGTGAAAGGCCCAAAATGCCCACCTGATACTGGTTCTCATACGGGAGTTACAGTGCTCAGTATGAAGCTAAAGAAAATAGCAGACGCCGCAGTTTTAATGTATGCAACAGTTGAGTATGTCACCAGATTGAATGCGAGTTCTGCATAGTTACACGTGCTTTCCAGTAGGCATACATTAAGTACTGTCACTGCGAGATAAACACAAAACAATTCAAGCATCGTGGCATAAATAAAACAGGTTGAAGCAGGATATAGACCCAAGCTAATTTCTTAAAAACGTTCACTCTTTAGTATGCCCCCTCATGAGTCTAGAACCTTCCTTGAAGTAAGCTACATTTACATTTGTTAGACTACCCCTCATACGTCATAGTGCTCGGTTCTGTGAAAGGAGTAGAGATCAAAAACACCGAAGCCATACAGCAAGAGAGTGCAGGGTTCTTGTTTCATCTTGAGTGTTCAATTCAGTAACGCATGACATGGTGTCAATTGGAGGATACTCGCGTTTTGAAAAGTAATAACGTCAAAGTAATTCAATTGCAAAGTTAACATGCTGCTAAGGGTATTTGCGGAATGGCATATTTAAAAGCGCAGTAAATATGGTGAACCCCGGATGTAAGCCAAGTTAAAAGACAACAGTGGTTCGTATTCCAAGGGATTTACTGGGGAAATATCCGAGTCTTGCAAGATCTAAGATCAAACATAAGCCAATCGTTTCATAAATGAAAATACAGACGACTCAGCACATAAGTCCTTATTCCTTGTTTCTTAAACTACTGTGGTAGAATATCACTTCAATTCAAGAAGTTTGAAGAACTTCTTCTTCTGAAGTATTGCATTGCTACCTTTCTTCCTGAATATACATTCCATTACACTCCTATATTACCCCCAAATGGTTATGAAGTATTGGCGGCAAAATCCTATCAATTGTACTGTGGAGCAATTTCCCCAACTTTATCGTTTTTGTGGTAGTAGCTGTGGCCCTAAGAAAAGCAAGCAAGCAATAGAATAATTTGTTCCATGACCTTCTCTCCCCTAAAACTGTTTTTGTATGCGGGATTTTTCGAGCAATGCCAACTGTATACTATCAAAATGGATTTTCTCCTGCGCGTTTTCTCTGTCCGATGCTTCTCGCTTGTAGAGGACGGCGGCTAATTTTGCGGGGTTCGGACGAGAAAATTTAGCCGCGCACCCCTAAAGTACAAAGGCAATTGGGGGAGGGGTCCTGTGACCCCAAAAGTATAAAAGGGTGTCGATATCCCCATCTTCTCAAAACATTTTCCTTTCACTTCTCATCACTTGTTCTTTTCTTGCTCGTCCCTTTCTTATTTAGTTTCCCTTCAGTTTTTTCTTCTCCTTTAAAGAGACCACCAGCGCAACACAAATGTGAGAGCACCTCCAACTACAAAGGTGTTTTCACGAACCATTAGATGTTGACCTGGCCTATCCCGAGAGAGAGGTAAGCTTCGGACTGCCATTCCTCTCTGTAATTTGACTAGTGGATCACGTACGTCATACCTGGTGCCGATGTTATGATCTGCGGAGCTCAAATTCCATTAACCACATAAAGCATTTGGTAATGAGGGGCCTGTAATGGGAACCTCGCCCAGATTGTACCAGTCATGAGGAGGCTGGTGCAGTCGATTTGAACGATATGGGTCAATATCGCGGTCACTCATTCTCCCCTGCATGTTTGACCGTTCTTTTAAGGTGTACACGTTCCAGGTTGCCAGGTGTACTTTTCTGCTAACCGGTGAAAAAGAAAGGGTGTGTGTTGCACCCTTTCATGATCAGCAGAATTAAACCCAGATGCTACAGGGCTACTGTTACCGGGGGTGTAGACAGGAAATAGATCTGGTTCCTTATTTCCTGTCGAATCCCGATCGGACCGGTAATTGTCCTACCTATCTTTGTTCCAACGCGGTTTTCGGTGAGGGTTTTTGGTTACAAACTGCACGCCACTTGTATGGTTTCCCCTTTCATGGGGACGAGTTTGCTATACGGTGCATTTATGTGGGAGACTATGGCAGACGTGTCATGGCTTTTCTACTGGGTGTACTGTGGCTCTCTCGAGTTAGGTCTAAGAGTGTCTGGGGTGAAGCTGTCTCATCAACAGTGGAGCCCCTAACTTCCCGAGGACCTTACTACTAGCCATGCTAGCTGATGGGCTACCCTATAGCGACGCCGAAGGCTTTAACGCACCGGAACAAAGATTAATAATTTTTTGGTTGCCACCCTTTCCCGGGTGGACAGGGAAAAAGCTGGTGAAGTGAAAGCTTACCTTTCTGAGTGGCGGCGAAAAGGGATATACTATGGAGTACACTGGTTGAGAATGCGAATGACTCATTGAGGCCAACCAGCCCTTTCTGCCACCCTCTTTTCCTCTTTCCATTAACTGTCCACCCGGGACTAACGTCCGCTCTAATTCCAAGGTTACCATTACTATTCCAGTTGCTGTTGATTACGCGACACCCTTTTTTCGCCCTGTTATTATTGCAATAACAGGGCCTTTCCCCTCCTTTTTATGTTGTCTTTTGAGAAAAACAACAATGGTTGCGCCTGTCCGTCCCTATATAGATATCAACTGCCCCACCCCCTAACCAGAATAATAGTAATGGTAATCTAGTTGATCCACTAGTTTACTTTAGTTTAGTTAATTTATATAGACGCACGTGGCCCCCGCTGTTTCGCTGCAGCGGGGGTCACGTGCTGTCGGATTTTTTTGATCACGTGACCTTGCGACTGGAGTCATCTTATAATATATTCTATTGGAGTCATGTTTAGTTAGCTTTTTGCGAGAGGCACTCTTAAGGAAGTAGTAGTAGTAGCAGTAGTAGCAACTGGCCGGGTGACTGTTTAGAGGTGTTGGCAAGGATATTATCCTGACCAGCCATTAGGCCAGGCTGACCTCCCGAGAGTATTCCCTCAAAGCTTAGGGTCTTATGTGCCAAGCAGCTGTCTTCCTCCAAGATATTCCTTCTTGGATATACACACTGGCCAAGTCACTTCTCTAAGAGTTCCTTATTGGTCAGTATCTCCAGACTGTCCTTCCCTAAGACACTCAGTCTTTGGCTGTACCTCAAGCCTTACCCCACCAGCGTTACCCCACCAGCGTTACCCCACTATCCTTACCCCACCTGCCTTACCTAACTCGCCTCACCCTTCTAGGTTCACCCTACCAGTCTAGAGCCTCTAGGTTTACATCACCTTAGAAACACCCCTCAAAGACAACCCACTCTTGACTGAAGCCCTATAGAGTATGTCCCTCTTAGATTCTACTTCTTCTCTAAGACTTCTCTAAGACATCTCTAAGACATATCCCCTAGGTTGGGTCCTCTATACTATACTTATACCCCCGTGGTTAAGTCTTTCTAGACTATATATCAGTAGGCCAGTGACTCCATAATAGTTACATCTATATTGTCTGGTAAGTTGTTTATTACCTTTACGCCAACCCTCTAAGGTGGTCTGTCTAAGGTAGTCCATTCTAAATGGTTTACTATAGGTCAGCCCCAATAGACCGACTACCCCTTGGCCGACTTTCTCCAAGAAAGAAAGTTATATAGTAGAGTCCACTCAGGGAGCCCTCTAAGACAGGATATCTAGGCTGGCCTCTGGTAGAATAGTCTTCAATACTTGTTTTTCTAAGACAACTTCTCTATGGTATCCCCTCTAGATTAGTTTTCCCCAGTGTTATCTCCTATAAGATAGTCCCTATAGGAAAGTCCCTTCTAGGCTGGACCTTTAAGATAGTCACTCTTGGGCAGTGTCTCTAGGGTAGTCCCTTTAGGAGGATCCTTTTAGGGGATTCCTTTAGGAGGATCCCTTTAGAATGGTCCTTCTAAAAGAGAGTGTCTTATGATAACCTCTTCTATATTAGCTTCATCTATGATACCCTCCTAAGGTCACTCCCTCTAGACAATAGACACACTGCCATTCAGTATATAGCAGTCCCTCTTAGGAAACTCCTCTATTATAATTCACCTAATCAGATTCCCATTAGTTCCACCAATCCGATGGTAGTCTCTTTAGGTTGACCTATAGAAAGTTCGACCCTCCTATAATACTTCCTTTTGGAAGGGATCTACTTAAGAGTGTCGGTCCCTACGGGATTACTCTAGACTAGTGCTTTCAATGTTAGACTCACCCCAGCCGGTGTATGATAAGACGGTCCCTTCAAGTGTAGACTAGGCTAGGTCCTTCAAGCAAGACCGTTTGATGAAAGACTCTATACGTTAGACCCTTTTGAAATGGTCTTGTCTAAAGTAGTCCAGCCAGATAGTATAGTGTTAGTTACATCTACACTAAAGAATTACCCTTAAGAATATAACATCCTGTATTACTCCCTCTAGATTAAACACATATAGAATAGTTATTTCTATGTTTGCCTTGTATATGAGGATAGTGTAGTCAAAGATAGTCCATAAGTCAGTTCTTGGACTCCTTCTCTGCCAAACGTCTAGGCTAGTCCACTTAGTAGTAATAGGCTAGGTGGTTTTACCTACAATAATTAATTATATATATAATCACCTAGAGGTGGTCACTAAGACCTGACCATGTAAGCCAAGCTAATTACTTACACACGGCTAGCCTATATAACCTAGGCTAGCTGCCTCTTGACAATGTCATAGTTGCTTTGACTTGAGTAGTCTCTTATTGGAAACCAGAGAGAAAGGAACTGAATCCTCCTTATTGTATCATCGAGAAAGTATTGGGTATAGAAGGTCAGTGTATCATAGCTTTAGACAATATCAGTTTGCTTGGACTATACTATATTACTATATTAGCTCTATTAACATCGGACTAATTTACTTCTGTTGATATTGGATTGAATTAGCTCTATCAGCTGTAGACTAAATTGCTTGTATTAACACTAGATTGACTTAGGTATACTAATACTGAACTACGTTAATTCAATTAACACTAGACTACGTTAAATCAATTAACACTAGACTATTTATATAGGAATAAAGTCAGTCCCTCGAGCAATATACGGGCCCTCCAATACCACAGCATTCCTCGATATAGCCACTGAGCCTTATACCCTTTCCAGGAGTTTCCCACGTCAATGAAGTGTATTGAATGGTGGTCTCTAACATCCTCACAGAAACCGCCGCACAAATATCGCTGTCGCGTCGTTCGTCATCACTCCCCACGATTGACACATGAATTGTATAAGCACAACAGATCATCAGTGCTTTCCTGATCCATTGCACAGAGCAGAAGCCCCCATCGCCCATCCCATCAGTATGTCTGTTGTCGGCCGTGAGTACCAGTTGCGCTGTCTCAACTCTTTTCTCTCTCCAGACCCCAGCCTCGCAGTGCAGACGCTTCTGCTGCAAGGTGCTGCCGGGACGGGCAAGACTCATACGCTCAAGGCGTGGTTAGACGAACATCCAGAGGTCCCCACGGCAATTCTGCGCTCTACCGCCCTTGTTACATGGAAGCCACTGCTCCAGGCAGTTGCCAGAGGTGTGCAAGCGGGCCTCCGCAAGAGCAATCAGTCGTCGTCATCGTCTTTGCCTGCACCACTTGATCCGTTGCAGGTAGAGGACCTGGCAGGTCTGATATCCCAGCTGACCACACTCTTCACCACATACGACTGTCCCCAGACGTTCCTCCTCGTGCTGGACGACCTCGACCAGCTACAGGACCTGGATGCCACCATCCTGCCCATGTTCCTTCGCCTTCACGAGCTGCTGCCTGCAGGGTGTCCTATGCGCACCGTTCATATCGTGAGAGATGCTCAGTTCGTTGGCAGGTATGCTCCATTCCAGCTACCTGTGGTGGTGTTCCCAAGGTACACGGAGGAGGAGCTACTTCCTGCGCTCACAGGCGCGCTGGCCACAAGCACATCGGACAACACCATCGACGCATCCTTCCTAAAATTGCTCATCCAGGCTTTCTACTCGTACACCGGAAGCGACATCGCTGCATTGAGGGACCTGGCACTGCTGAAGTGGCCCCAGTACAGCAAAGAGGTCGCTGGCATGGACAGTGGTGCGCCGACGGCGGAGCTGTACAGGCGCACGCGGCACCTGTTTGTGTCACCGGACGACTCACTAGCATCCGAGTCGTCCAACACTACCTCTAGCACAAACTATGAGCTCTCTGACATCTCGAAGTGGCTGCTGATCGCGGCGTACTTCTGCTCGTACAGCGAGGCCCGTTACGACCCGTCGCTATTTGCACACAGACAGGACATGAAGCACGGCCGGTCGCCGTACGGCCGGCGCAAGGCCCGCGAGATCAACCCGACGCACCTCCAGCCGAACACGTTCCAGGTGGAGCGTTTGCTGGCTATATACCAGGCCATCGCCCCTGCGGACGGCAGCTCGACGGGCGCCAGCGCGAGCACCAGTGGCTCGTTGCGGGCGTTGCTCAACGAGCCGCTGCGCCATGCCAACGTTGAGGTGTTCCAGAACATTGCGGAGCTGTACCAGCTGAAGGTGCTGTCGACGAACAACGTGAACACTGGTGGAAACCTGGACTTCCTGAGCCCCAAGATCAAGTGGAAGGTGAACGTGGGGTGGGAGATCGTGCTGGAGGTTGCGAACTCGGTGCAGTTCGACCTGCGGGCGTACTTCAGTGAGGTGGGAGGGTAGTTTGCGGGAACCACTGGGTGTCCTGTCACATAATCTGTATTATTATCTAGACGTTTAGCGGGGGGTTAATATCACCATAGCGCAGTAGCCGGTACAAGCGACGCATTGTGAATGTTGGGTACTTTAGGGGGTACTTGGTACGCTGTGTGAGTATATCACGGGATAAGGCGTGTTTGATACCACTGTGCTTAGGAGAAGTACTTAGTACCATTGTATTTCATTGTGTTGGCGGCTCGGCGGCTAATGCGAAACACCGTAACACAAAAATAATTCAAAATGCAAAACCAAATATAACCAGTTTGGACGTACTCTCTATAATGTCAGGGCAGTGTGGCAGCTGAGGGAAGCACCCGTGGTCAAGCGATATAACAACTTCACGGCGCCATTGCGATGTCAAGTTGCCCGGGCGGCAAACCCTTCAAACGTGCATTGCGAGCTAATATCCTCGTGGACACTCTCCCCATCATCGTACTACCAAATACCCTGTAACAGTATCCCCCGTAAGACCAACATACATTCTCTCAAGACGACTTCTCGTAATTCATATCTTGCCACAATACCACCATTTTAACCTCACACATATCCCACAAAGGTCTACAACCACGCCCCCGCGTAAACAAAACACCAAAAGTGATATGCATTAATGCACTGTCTATAACTATGTAACGTACAAACGCACCTACTGCATAACTTCCTCCAACGAGATCTCCCTCTCCACGGCCTTCGCTTCCTTCCAGAACTTGCTGAGGTGGCGGGAGCCACTGTCGCACGCAATGATGACGATAGTAGCACCCTTGGGCAGCTCCCTTGCCATCCGCACCGCCGCAACGGCGTTCACCGCAGTACTACTCCCCACAAACAGCCCGTCGTTGACAGAGAGAAACTTCGCCATGCGCACTGCCTGCTGGTCAGACACGCGCACTGCCTCGTCGACGAACTGCTCGCCGTTCCTGAAGTTGTGCGTGATGCGGTTGAGCCCGACGCCCTCGACGATGGTGTCGACCTGGTGCCTGCGGCGCGTCCCCTCCTGCTCGACGCTGTCGTACATGACGCCGTGGTTGACGCGGTTGTAGAACCCGGACCCCTGCGGGTCCGCCAGGACAACGTGGCACTCCCATAGCCCCTTGCGCTCCTTGAGGTAGCGCGCGACGCCCGTGATGGTACCGCCGGTGCCGCACCCGGCCACGAGACAGTCGATATTCCCTGAAGTCTGCTGGAATATCTCCGGCCCCGTGGTGGCGTAGTGGACGCGCCAGTTGGCGTCGTTCTCGAACTGGTCGGCGAACACGCCGCGGACCCCCTCGTCCCTAACCATCCGCTCACAGGCCTTCTTTGCCGCGTTGACGTACTGGTCCGGGTCGACGATACTCGCCGGCTTCACCTTGTTGACGACCGCGCCGAGGGACTCCAACAACGCGAGCTTCTCTGGGGATGTGTCGTCGGGCAAGGAGATGTGTGCGCGGTACCCCAGCGCATTGCATATCATGGCGATGGAGATGCCCGTGGACCCCGAGGTGCCCTCGAACACCCACCCCGGTTCACCGGGGACCAGGAGACCCTGCTGCTCCGCGGCGCGGACGATGTTGAGCGCGACGCGGTCCTTGGCGGACCCCGCGGGGTTAGCGAGCTCTAGCTTGGCGTAGACGGTGCATCCCGTGGCACGGGACAGGGAGCGCACTTGGACGAGCGGAGTGTTGCCGATGAGCATCTCTACTCCCATGGCGGGCGCGGGCGGCACCTCCCCGTCGCGCAGCTGCTTGCGCAGCGACCAGAGGGAGAACGCGGAGAACGCGGCGGTGCCTAGGCATATCGCAGCAACTGCACTCTGCCAGTGCAACAGCGAACGCTCGGACATTCTATATGTATGTATTGGGGTGTTGTACAGATGCACAAGTAGTGAAGAGTGAGTGTGAAAGAGAGATGGGCATATATATTCATCTCGGCAAAAAAAAGAGAGAGAGAAGCGCGCTGCGCGCTACTGCGCCTTGTATGTGCGCACATCGCTGCGGAGCTGCTGGTGCAGGTCCTCGTAGAACCCGAACTGAAATAACAGCTCGAACATGATAAAGTAGGGCGCGAGCACGAGACTCTGCACCAAATTATCCAGCAGCGCTGGTCTCCTCTTCTCGAAGACACCGTGCCCGATGAACTGCGCGATCCACGCCGCAGTGAACACTGTCCACTCCTGCTGCAGGGAGGTGTGTATCCACTGCTTGTCGAGGGCGATGTTCAATAGCACGAGGATGGCAGACGCGAGGAGACCCGTGGGCAGACACAGCGCGCAGTAGAAGGCGCAGTAGGGGACGCTGAGGATGTGTGTGAGGGTGAGACCCTGGATGCCGAGGAAAGTAATGGGTACACGGTGCAGTAACGCGGCACTCATCGCGAGGATCGTAGGGATGAACACGGAGTGGATGGCGACGTTGACGGGCTGGAAGTGGTACAGCTTGTAGAAGCGGAGCTGTGCCCGCAGGTCGAGGAGATTGCCGGGCATGGGAGAGTAGCGAGGAGCGAGCGAAGCGAAGCGACGAGCGGGAGGGGGTGTAGGGCAGTACCTGTAGGGAATAGGGGAGGGGAGTATATACAACACACACACACACAAGGCACGGCAAACGCACCCCTATATATACCCCAACGCCACCCGATTACCCCAACACAGAGGCACACACACACTATACACTATACACCATACACTACACTATACAGACAGTACCGCTCGCTGCGCTCGCTGCATTGCCGCTATCGCCGGCGCCCGTGCACCGCACCACCCGTATACGCCGCGGCATATTCCGCGGCAACGCGTCGTGCAGATGCACATGCACCGCGTGCACATGCACCGCACATGCAGGGCGGCATGCAAGGGACGCTCGCCCTGGAACGACATGTACAGGGAACGACACAGGGACACAGGGACACAGGGAACGACACATTACACGCACAGAGAACACCGCACACCGCACACCGCACCGCCTCGACGTCTCGGCGGCACGCGGAGGTGCATCCCCGCGTGGTGTGACTTGTGTGGGCGTGTGTGTGGGAGAGTGTAGTGCAGTGTAGTGCAGTGTAGTGTAGTGTATATTCTATGGTGTATACTGTATGGTGTATGGTGTATAGTGTATAGTGTACAGTGTTCAGTGTAGTGTAGTGTGGGAGGGTGTATACTGTGTAGTGTAGTGTAATTTAGTGTAGTGTATACTGTGTAGTGTAGTGTAGTGTGTATACTGTCCATTACAGTGTATCGTTAGAGTGCAGCAAAGTGTAGTGTAATGTATATTATACGGGATATTGTACAGTGTAGTGTGGTGCGGGGTGTATAGTGTAGTGTGGTGCGGGGTGTATAGTGTAGTGTGGTGCGGAGTGTATAGTGTAGTGTAAGGTGTGTCTGCATATTGCATAGTGTAGCATGTACAGTGCACACTGCTGAGTTAGAGTGTGCAGTGTATACTGTATAGTGTGTAGTGTGGTGTACGGCATACAGTTGTGGAGTCCAGTGCAGTGCAGTGTAATGTGTGATAGAGCTGTTGTGCTAGGGCATGTAGTATATCCTATAGCACATCGCGTATACTGCAGTGTGGTTTGGTATATGCCTGGTGCATAATGTGTGCTGAAACGAGTATAGGGCATAGTGTACAGTGTATATTGTATAGTGTAGTGTATACTGTAGTGTATAGTGTAGTGTATAGTATAGTGTACAGTGTACAGTGTATAGTACAGTGTACAGTGTATAATGTAGTGTATAGTATAGTGTACAGTGTACAGTGTAGAGTATAGTGTACAGTGTAGTACACACAGCGTAGTCTAAGGTGCGTCTGTGTATTGCATATTTCTCAGTGTAACGCCTATTGTATATTATGTATATTGCATAGTGCCATGTATTATAGAGGTGTTCGTACTATATCGCATGGCATATACTACAGTGTTGCTTGGCGTTTGCCTGGTGTACAGCACATCTCTCTGCTTAGCCGCCGTGGTCACGTGCATCGTAGTCACGTGCATTGTGGTCACGTGCCCCGTGCACAGTGACATTACACGTGACGCGGGCACTTTTGCCACTGGCCTGCAGATTCGCCACCCCTCTACAAGGGCGCCTACATCTGCGATGCGTCTGCAATTGACAATATATACACTCCACCACATCAATCCACACACATCACTCCCACACTATGTCCGCCGCCGCGTCCGCTGCCGGGTACGACAGACACATCACCATCTTCTCGCCGGAGGGCCGCCTCTTCCAGGTCGAGTACGCCTTCAAGGCGACCAACCAGACGAACCTGAACTCCATCGCCGTGCGCGGCGCCGCTTGCACCGTCGTCGTGAACCAGAAGAAGGTCCCCGACAAGCTCCTCGACCCCGCCACCGTCACCTACCTCTTCCCCATCTCCCGCACCGTCGGCATGCTCGCGAACGGGCCCGTCCCGGACGCCCGCAACGCCGCCACCCGCGCCAAGTCGGAGGCCGCCGAGTTCCGCTACAAGTACGGCTACGACATGCCCTGCGACGCCCTCGCCAAGCGCATGGCCAACATCGCCCAGGTCTACACCCAGCGCGCCTACATGCGGCCCCTCGGCGTCATCCTTACTTTCGTCGCCGTCGACGAGGAGCAGGGGCCACAGGTGTTCAAGACGGACCCCGCGGGGTACTACGTCGGGTACAAGGCCACCGCGACGGGGCCCAAGCAGCAGGAGATCGCCACCGCGCTCGAGAACTACTTCAAGAAGCACCCACAGGCCACCAACGAGGCCGGCGACAGGCTCGCGGAGGAGCAGTGGGAGAAGGTCGTCGAGTTCGCGGTGACGCAGCTGATCGACGCGCTCGGCACAGAGTTCACCAGCAGGGACATCGAGGTCGGCGTCGCCGTCGAGGGCAGATTCTTCACCCTCACGCAGGACGAGATCGAGGCCAGGCTCGTCGCCATCGCCGAGCAGGATTAGGAGGGGTGAAGCTATCCCCCATTGTGTATCGTATGTATATACAACGTAATGTGATTGCAAGGAGAGGTTGTGCAAGTGTGCACCCACAAGGTGTGTCTCATGAATGTGAATGCACCGGAGTGGCTACAAGCCGCCAAGCCATGTGCATGTGGCATCCGCGTTATACTGCGACGAGATATTTACGAGGCAGCCGCGATATCATGGCTAACCTTGCCTGAGCGCAGAATCCCTTTGACTGACCATGCGGCCTAGCTATTGATTTCTGTGAGATTGTAGCGATGACACAAGCACTTTTGTGATTGTGCAGAGCGATATTCTCACATACAGTTTGTGCGGTTGTCTGTAAGGTGGTATGTGAAGGCTACATTTCCCTAAAACAGGAGACGTTGTGTTTGCTTATATGCCTTTCCTGTACATGCAGAGGTAACCGAGTGATACGCCATTATATTCGGCTATTGCTCTTCGGGTAATACGTGCATGAGTACTAGTGAGAGTAGGTGTTCGTTACTAACGGCAGTAGTCTTTTGTTACTAATACGAACAGTTATGCGTTACTAATGCGATTATATATTTGTTATTTCTAGCGATATTCGCTAATAAGGAGAGCATATATTTATTATTGCTACCGATATTCGTTAATAACACAAGCAGTATTCGCTGATAATGTGGGCAGATATCCGTTACCATTTGATGAGATGTCTGTCTTGTAGGGGTCAGCTTGTGAGTACTCAATTACCGCTGTGTTAGGGTTTCTCGCAGAAGTGCAAATTACCACTGCCTGTAACTTACCCGCATGTCTCGCTGTACTTTGCGTGTTCTGCTACAGTGAGAAACTACAGTGTCCATCGCCCCAAACAAGAAACATTAGCCACAAGCAACATACCCCTCACACCCACACCAGCCCGATGGCCGTTATCCCTGGTATATTATCAAGGAAATATCATGCCGCCGACCCGGTGCCACACGCCAGACTCCCAGACCAACCCACTTCGCTCCGTGACGATATACCCTGGTACTTCCATATCAAATGGGAAGCTCCACGCATATCTCACTTACAGCAACACCCCACCACACTCCTATCAATACATGGGGAAGTCCCCCACCCAATATTAGCCGCCGAGCTACCCCCGATATCAGCAGCACGCACACCCCGTGCTTGTATAACGCACCCTCTTACAATCAGAGTTATATACATAAACTATAGACAAAGCAACGCGCGTCTAAAACACGTATGGAATGAACAAATACGGACAGTGCTTGAGGTACACGTCCCAGTCGTCGCCGTACTTGCGCCTGCACTTGGCTGAGTCCCTCGCAGCGCGGTGCACTAGCACGACGAAGAAGAACACAGGGAAGAACCACGGCCAGGGGGAGTTGAACCCCGTGGCGAGTGCCCAGACGAGGGACTGGGTCCAGTCGGCGGTGTAGTGGATCTTGCGGGCGTAGACGTACCAGCCGTCGGTGAGGAGGTGGGAGCCGTTCTTGGTGGTGATGTACTTTGGGTTGTGGAGGATCTGGTAAGGGAGGAAGGGGAAGGTCTTGCGGACGGAGGTGTCGCCGGACATGAACTTGCGGAAGGAGTTCTTCTGGGCGTTGGTGGTGTCGAAGAAGTAGTATGCGGTGAGCAAAGTGGCGTAGAGCGCGAGGTTGTACTGCCAGGACCAGTTGTACTCTGCGGGGGAGTGGTAGTAGAGGTACAGTGTGCAGTGGCAGTAGGTGTAAGGGACGCCCGCGATGTTCCAGAAGATGAGCATGAATCCGAACTTTTCGTACGCCATGTCCCAGGTGGGGACGATGAGCTCCTCTCCCTTGGCGCACGCGTTGGCGTAGAGCCAGTGCGCGAGCATGACGACGCCGAGCTGAGGTGAGACGTAGCCGTACTGCTCGTACTGCTTGAGACAGGCTCCCAGAGTGATGAAGTAGAGGGTGAACCAAGGTAGACGCACCTCGAAGAACATCTTGAGGTCGAGGATGCCCCAGCGCGGGTTGAGCGGCGCGCCCATGAAGAAGTCGTAGAGGTGGTTGCCCGTCATGCGGTGGAAGTCGTAGGTGACGTACAGAGTCCACACGTACAGCGCGATGGAGAACGCGAACCCGGACACGATGGCGCAGGTCATGATCTCGCCGAACAGGTCAATGATGGTGTATAGTTTGAATACACCGGTGACGTGTAGTGCGAGCACCAGCGCGGTACTCACATACAGCGTCCACATGGCGTTGCAGAAGTAAGGCAGCTGCTTCCCCTTCAAGTGGGAGAGCGGCTGTCCTTTAGTCCAGATACCGGGCAGAGTGTAGTAGAACACGATCTGGAATGCCCAGAAGGTGAGAAACACGGTCCATGCATAGGACGAGGGGACAGCATAATCCCGGACGTAGCCGTACATCACGGACAGGAACTGCGGCCAGGACTGGCCGTCCTGTGGAAGCGCCACGCCACCATCGTAGAAGCGCGCGCATATCCACATGTAGTACATGAGCAGGGGGAACCCCACGAGCATCCCGATGACACCCGGAACACCGCCAAACTCGTACTCGATCTCCTCTGGCTTGAGGTACTTGCCCTGGGGCAGGAAGTTAGCGGGGGCAGTGCCCTTACTCTTGTCCGCAGCGTGTTCAGACATTGGAGAGGTGTCCAAGGGACAGCAAGAAACAACTATAACAAACACGAGAAACAACGTGTAAGGGAGATATCCCGTATATATATGTCACGCACAGACGCCCGACAGCGCCGAGACGCTATACGACGCTATACGAGGGGCCCTAGGGGGCCCTAGGGGGCCCTAGGGTTTGCAGTTAGGGCTTACAGAGTTGTCACTCTGCACGACATCATTCTGCACGACATCACTTTCCACGACATCACGCTGCACGGCGCGGGTGGTGAAGTTCGCATTTCGCATCTCGAGGACGGGGGACGGAGGCCCGAGATGACTACGCAGGTGCATTGTCCATTGTTCGTTGTGCATGGAGCAGTGATCCGGCGATCGTGCCTGGCCGGGAGCATCTGCAGGGCGGTGTTGGAGGTGGGAACGTGATGGGCCCTGGATGTTCCCTGCCAAGGAGCACGTCTGTACATCCTCTAGTTGCTGCTTACCTTCTCGCTTGGTGTTATGTAATGGTGCGTATTCTATTATAGTATTATGTAATAGTTCTAATAATAGTGCTTATATTGCGAGTATTGCAGGATAATAACATAACCACCAGATCCCGCTAGTGTTCGTCGCTTCGCTCCTCACACTAGCTGCACACAATGGACCCCCTCGACAAGTCCCGCCCCAAGGTCCGCAAGGCGTGCGACAACTGCCGCAAGAGAAAGCTCCGCTGCACAGGGAAACAGCCCTGCTCCACCTGCGAGGCATACAACTGTCCATGCATATACTCCGTGCGCTCTTCCAACGCCCGCAGAGGGCGTGTCCGCAAGATACAGATCGTGCAGACACCCAGCACTACTACTAACACTACTAACACCACCAACACTAGCACTGCCAGTTCTCCCTCGGTGGCGCTGCCAGCGAGTTCTCACCACAACAGCAACAACACGGGGTCGCTCCCGGCGACACCCAGCGGCAACCCCAGCGGTGTGCCCAGCAGCTCCGCGCTCCCGCAGCTGCACTACCCGGACGGGTCGCTGTCCAGCGGCTCCTCCGTCAGCGCGCCATATCTCTCTACGGGGAGTGCGAATGGCAGAAACATGATGCATCTGCCGGAGTCTATCGCACCTGTACTACCCGCAAGTGCACCTGTGCCCGTGCCCCAGGGTCCTTTGCCCGTGCCCCTGCCCCAGGGCAGTCTGGCCACTCCGCTGATGTCAGAGGTGCCCCCCGTGATATCCGGCGACGACCACCTCTACCTCAACGACGAGGCGTTCCAGGTAAAGGTCAACGCGCTCCAGACGACACTCAACACCCTCAGACAGGTGGCTGTGCCCGACGCCGCCGTCGCAAAGTGCATCGACGACCTCGACAAGCAGCTCCAGGAGCTCATCGCAGAGTGGCGGCCCCACCTGGACCTGCCCAAGTTCCGCGCCATGGAAGTGTCTACCCCCAATAAATCTATTGAGACCGCGCTCATGCGCAACAAGTACACCGAGCGCGTCTGCCTCACCCGCTACGCCATCTGGTCCGACGCAAACAACGCACAGGGCAAGCCCGCACAGCTCGAGCCGGACGAGCCCCTCATCACAGAGATGTTCGGCCTCTACTCGCCCTTCCAGGCCATCTCCTTCAGGGGCATCGGCTACATCGCTCTGGCCCACCTCCGCCGCAACAACGGCACCATGGAGAACTCGGTCAAGGAGTCGATGTACCTCATCCTTCGCTACTTCGACATGTGCTTCCTCCAGCTCGCAGAGGGCAAGGCACTCATCGCTAACCCCTTGGAGAACTACACGGGGCGCAAGAACCTTGCAGCCACGCCGCAGAGCCCAGAGGCGCCCGTTGCCACGCCCTCGCCGACATCATCCAATGGCGGCAGCGCGGGTGGTGGGGGTGGTGGCTTCGGGATAGGCGGCGGCCCCGCAACCACGGCAAGCGCCGCGTCCAGCAAGCGCTCCGTCATCGCGCAGTGCATACGCAATTTCCCACAGCCCTTCACTCACGAGGTCACGGGTGTCTCCCTCGACACGCTGCTCGACACGATGTGCGACAGCCTCCCGATGTTCCAGCTCCTCCTCAAGATGTTCAACCAGTTCAAGGTTGCATACGAGGCGTTCCTCATCGACAACACCGTCTCCGCCAACCGCCAGCGAAACAACGGGCCCACAACGTTCCCTCCAGGCACAGTACAAAAACTCCTCTTCTTCTCAGAGATGGAGCAGCTGCTCCTCGCCCTCAGCTACCAGTACTACGCAGAGACACAGTTCTTCTACTACAAGACGTCCAGCGGCATCGACTACCTCGAGATGCTCCTCTCTCTCGTAGACAAGCAGCTGTCCTCTTACGACTACTACTCCGCCACCCTCGTGATGGACGCAGCCGTCAACCGCGCGCTCAAGATGGGGCTCTACCGCTGGGAGTACTACGTCGGCCTCGACGAGGCCAAGGCAGAGCGCAGGAGGCGCATCTGGTGGGGACTGTACTACTTCGATAAGTTGATATGCGTCACACTCGGAGAACCCTCAACCATCAACGACACAATCATGTCTTGTCTCCTCCCACGCGTCTTCAGGGACATCGGGTTCCTCGACAACCGCACTTTTGTCAACACCGTGCACACGTTCCAGCCAGGTGACACATTCGACAAGATGGACATCCCAGCACTGGTCAACTACGGTAGGGTGGGTATCCTGCAGCTCGTGAGTGACTTCCAGATAAACGTCCTCTACAACGAGAAGTACACCTCGATCCGCAACACCGCACTGCCACCTTTGGTAAAGGCACGGCTCTTCCAGGAGCTCGTCGCAAGCTACGATTTACTACGAGCCAAGATGCAAGCGCTCAGGAACCACTGCACAAGGCTCTTCGACCTCGCGTCAAGCCCGCGCAACGAGAACGGTGACGCTGTGCTCAACGGTGTCACTTACAAGTGTGCCGACATTAACGCCGCCTCCCGCTTCTCGTGCTCCTTCGAGTACCACTTTTCGGTGGCCCTGTCGACGATGGACAACCTCGAGTCCAGGCTCTCTTCCCCACCTTACACCAACCCGCAGGCGGCCGCGCTCGTGGACATATTCCACGAGATCTACTACTCCTGGAACCGCATGAACCTATTCCTCAGCAACTTCACAAACGATTACTCGTTCATCAGGGTGTTCATGTACTACCGCTGCATCAGCATTTTCTTCATCACGAAGGCAAACATGCTCAAGGACATAATCACCCTCGAGGACATCAAGTCAATGGTCATGGCGTTGCACAAGTTCAGGTGCCTATGGATCATCACCTTGAATGAGAACTATCCTCAGGTCCGCGAGAGCTCCCTGTACAAGGAGTTCTGCAAGGACTTGTCCTTCCTATGTCTCGGGTGTCGCATCCTCACGCACACGTTCGTCCAGAACCACTCCATTACTATCGAGAAGATAAAGAACTGGTTCCAACAGAACTCGCCGGACCTCGTGGACACCTTTGAGAACTGCATGGATATATCATCGCCATCGTACAAGTACCTGTTGATGCCAGTCCAGAGGTCAGGGTTCCACCTGCACGTCCGCAAGATGCTCGAGACCAATTTCATGGGCAAGGGCAAGGCAAAGGGCAAGGGTAAGCACACGAAGCACGGCAACGTCAAAGTTGAGAGTGGCGCTACGGGGCCACTAGGTCCTCCACACTTGGGTAGCCCACTGGTAGCCACACCCGTGGTGTACCAGGGGCCTGCATACAAAGGAGCTGCACCAGTGTCGAGCATGATCTCCTCGGACGGCTCTAGCGGCGGCGCGTTTGCCAACCCTTCCGCAAGCTTCTCCTCGGGGTCCAATGCTGGAAATCCAATGCCAAGACCAGTGGGACCCCCAACTGGACCAGGTGACTTTGCCGATCCGGCAAGAATGGCCCCTGGTGTGAACAACGGCCCAATAGGCAACGGCTATCCATTTATGGAGAACCCACATCAATCGGATGTTTACATGCGCGGTAGAGAGGGACAGAGACCAGGTATGGGTAGTGGACAAGCTTCTTCTCTGGCCTCGTCCTTCAACCTTGGTACACTAGATGAGTTTGTCAATAGCGATATTGGCAACATCTACAACATTCTATGGAGCGACTTGTACCCAGGAGCTGATAGCCTCAATTAGATAATATTTTAACAACCAGACATTTATATTTATATACACACTCAGATAACACAGGATAATATGTTGATTAGTGGGCGAACTGGTAATAACGAAATCGATTACGGTGTTTGTTTTATTTCTTAGTATACAATTAGAATTACATAATGCTGTAAGTAATGGAGATGAGGATGATGGTGGGTGAGCGAGAGCCAGAACGGCGAAAGGGAATGGTGCTTACTGCTCCTCCAAGTGGAGCATAGCGACGATTCTCTTGCCGTGAGGCGTGTTTCTGATAGGACCAACCAGAAGTGGAGTGACCATCGCGGAGAGCTTGTCGTGGATGGAATCGTTCTGGTCATGAGCGACGTCTAGAGCGGTCTGTAGCACGTAGTTACCGTAGCTGTCGTTGAGGAGGATCTTGATATCCGCCTCGCCCTTGTTGTTGACCAACTCGAGGATCAACGTCTCGGCGACGACTGGAGTTCTCAGCAGCTTCTCGATGACGTTGGAGCCGAACTTGTGGACGGACAGTTCAACGATCTTCAGCTTGATGAGATGGACGATCTTGTAGGTATAGTCGTACTCCTTCTTCTCGGTCTCCTTGGTGATGATGTACTGGACGACGTAGTTGCCAAATGGGTCGAGAGTGAGGCGGTCGATCAGGGACAGCAGCTTGTCACAGAGGGTGTTGCACTGCTCTTTGGTGCCGTAGTCGAGGCAGCGCTGCAGAACACAGCAGCCGTGTCTGTGTGTGGCGATGGTGACACAATCATTGCAGATAGCGTCAAAGATGAACTGGAAGTTCTCTGGCTCCAGCGTCTGCAGGCACTTCTGGATGACGTGGTTTCCGTTGAGGTCCTTGCTGAGGTCGACGACAGCGTCGCGCAGGGAATCGATGATGATCTTGGCCTCAACGTCGCTGCTGGAGCACTCAATGAGCTTCTGGAGGGCCCTGGTGCCGTGTGGGTTCATTGCGATCTCGACGAAGTTTGGCGCGGCGATTTGGCACAGCTCGATCTTCTGCTCTGGCGTGATCTTCTCGATGAGCTTCTGGATGAGGTAGTTGCCGAAGGAGTCGGTCATCAGCTCGACGGCGTGCTCCTTGGTCTCTGCAAAGATCTGGTCAGCAGCAGGAGCACCCAGGGTGTCGAGCTGCTTCTGCAGGAATCTGCAGCCGTGCTGGTCCTTGCAGATGGAGTACATGTTGCCGACGAACTCGTCAAGGGTGGCGTCGGCGAAGCGGGCAGCCTCCTCCATCTTGGCCTGGGAGTACTGGCTGTTGTTGCCGTTACCGTTGTTGTTGTTGCCGTAGTAGTTGCCCCTTCCGTGTCTGTTCTTGCCGTGGAAGTGGACGTTCTTACCGTTGCCGCGGCCGGACCCCTTGCCGTTGTGGTTGCCGTTGCCCATCATGTTCATGTTTCCGTGGTGGCCGTTCATGGGTGGCACCATGCCGTTGAAAGGTGGGCCGTTGTACATCCATGGTGGGGGGCTGCCGTTCTGTGGGTGGCCGTGTGGGTTCTGCATCATTGGAGGGAAGCCGTGGGGGTGGGGGTGCATCTGCATGTGGGTGTCGTCCTGCCCCGCAGCACCGCCACCGTTGGGCATGTTCTCATTGCCGGGCATTCCAGCAAAGGGGACTGGCGAAGGGGACATGTGTGGCAGCGCGGAGTGTCCTGGCATGGGCCCGCCTGGGTGGGCGCCCATTGGAGCGAATGGCTGGAAGGGTGCGCCGCCGGCGAAGTCGTACCTGCCTGGGAATGGGGAGGGCATGCCGTTCATCATTGGGGACCCGTCGGCGTTCATGTGCTGAAGCGCTGGACCGCCGTATGGGTAAGCTGCGGCGTAGGTCTGCGGGTTGGACATGTCCTTCTTCTTGCCCTTGCTGTCGCTGTCGCTGTTCTTTGCGTCGCTGTCCTTGGCGAGTTCTGAGGCGCTAGGGGTGGCGAAGAGGGCGTCGCGGTCAGCGCTCTGCACGGAGGTGGACTTGGTTCTGGTCTTGGCACCGACGGCAGCAGACATGGTGCGCATGGTGGTCGCGCCAGTAGTGGTGGTGGTGGACTCCAGAGCAGCAGCAGTGGTCTCCGTGGTGGTGACAGTGGTGGCGTTAGCACTAGCACTGGTCGAAGAGATGGTGTGGAAGGTCTGTCTTCTGAAAGCGACGTTGGACGCAGCCTCGCCCGCAGCTGGCTCAGTCAGCTCAGCGGTGTTGGACTGGGTCCTGGTAGAGTTGGGCCAGAGGTCCTCGTTGAACCCGGTGGCGCCAGTAACAGGAACTCCGGCGGGCTCAGTGGAAGCGGCAGCGTCCATGCCTGGGACGAAGTTGGGCATGCCGTTGAGCGGGTTAGCAAACGCGCCCATGTCGCCGTTCTGACCAAACATCATAGGACCTGGCATCATCGGGCCGGGAATGTTCCCCATGGCATTGTTGGCGTTGGAGTTGGAGTTGTCCTGGAAGTCGCCTGGTCCAAAGAAGCCCTGCTGGTGTGGCATGGGTGGCATCATCTGGTTGTAGCCCATGAACCCCATGTTCATCATGGGTGGCTGTCCAGGGAACATGTTTGGGGGCATGCCGCCGTTGAAGTGGGGGTGTGGAGGCATGTTGCCGTTGGCGAAGTCGGCAGCGCGTGGGCTGGGGTCGGCAGCGGCTCTGTCGATGGTCTCTACGCCGTCGTCGTCGAGGTTGAGGTCGCCTAGGGCGGCGGAGATGTTTCCGGCGACAACTGGGTCGACCTTGGCCTCTGCATCCTTGGCGGTGTTGGTGGAAGCGGTCATCGTGTATCTGTGTGGGTGGGGTGTGTTTTGGGGGATTTGATGAATATGGTTGTTCTAGTATACAAATGAGCAGCGGGTGGCGAGATAAGGCAGTTGCGATATATCAAAAGGATCCAGTGGGTAATGTACAAAGGCAAACAGGGAGGCAAAAGCTGATTTTGCGGTGGTGTTTGTGGTGGATGTGGAAGTAGGAGTGTCTGCTTTCGCTGTGTTCTAATCTACAATGGGAAAGTGGGGGTGGGGCAGACTGTCCTTGCTAAAATACAGGGTAAAATAATGTACAGAAGTAAAAGTGAAATGAAGGGGAGTGGCGGAGAGGCAGAATAAGCGCTTGTAGACTGACTGGCTGACCGAGTGACTGACCTGGCTGGGAGGGGATGTTCTTGCTGTGGCGGGAGGGAACACTAACCAAGAACAACACAACCACCGAACCAACAACAACAACAACACACCCTGTCCACAAATACCACAAGGGATAACAACAGACCTCGGCGGCAAACCTCCGTGTGCCAGGAGAACGTCCAGAGTTCCCCAACGAGAACCGCCCACCGCCCACCGCCCAGAATATCGTGGCCACCGCCACGCCGCCGGGCGCCCGCGAAAATTTTTCCGCGGGTTGTGCGGCCGCGTCTGAGGCCGCCGGGCCTCGCAGATAGCCAGATAAGCCTGGCACAGTGTATAGTATGGACTGTATGGACTATCGTGTAGTATGGACTGTATGTATAGTATGGACGATATCTAGAAGGGTTCTACTTAGTATAGTACGTAGAGTTTGTATAGTATGGACTGTGTTTAAAATATCTGGAAAGGTTCCACTTTTTATAGTACGTATAGCATGGATAGTATGGACTGTATGTGTAGTATGGACTGTATGGCCTGTATCTAGACGGGTTCCACTTAGCCTAGTACTTGCGACTCTTATCTCTTAAATAAATATATTAAAATATTAATTAAAGTGAATAGATTATAGTGCGTGTATGTGTGTGTGTGATTGTGTGCGAATTATATAAAAGTATATTAAAAATTAATATTAACTAAAGTTGATTGAAGTTAAAGATGAAATTGGAATGTGCAGCGATTGTACTTTCTCCTTTAAGATTTTGAGACTTGTTTTTTTATTTTAGTTTTGGCTGTGCGAGGCAACTGTAGTAGTAAGTAAATACCACCAGCAGCGACAGGACACAGGGTTGTAAGCAGCAGCGTGACAATCTTCAACTCAACTGGACTTGCAGTCCGACTAGATTGAATGGGGAAATACCAACCGGGAAATAACCACCGACCACCAAAGTGTGTGTGTGTAAATGATAGCAGCAGATTAAAACCAGTGTGTGTGTGTTAGCATCAGACCAGGGAAAATAGCAGGAGCAGCAAAGAAACCAGAAAAGACCAGAAGAAAAGCAGCGTTACCAGCAAACAGAAGAAGCAGAAAAGAAAAATAATTATAATGTATCAATTCTCATTCAGAAAGGCGAGAAAAGTAGAAGAAATGGATTAAAGTTTTTGGAATTAGGAATTAAAAAAAAGTTAAAACTTCTCATTATGATTAGTTCTCCTTCTCGTGCTGAGTAGAGACTCTCTGCATAGCAGCTAGGAAATCCTCGACGGATCTGGAAGACTGCTGTGGCTTGGACCAGCCCTTACCGTTCATCAATCTGTCGAAAGCCTCAGACTCGGACATCTCGTAGTAAGCACCACCCATGGTGCAGAAGATACCAATAGACCAGATGTAGATACGGACGACAGTAACAATGTCAGTCCAGTTCTGAGACCACCAGCCGAATAGAGTGAACATGGTAGCAATGACATCGACACCGAAGACGGCACCGGCCAGCTGCCAGGATGGAATGGAAGACCAGAATGGACCGTTAGCTCTGGTGATGAAAATCAACCAGTTCTCAGTTAGAGAAATCTGTAGGAACATAACACCGTCAATGGAACCGAAGTTCTGGATGATACCACCCTTTGGTAGGAACATGGTGGTTAGAGCAATCCAAGAACCGACAGCCAGGATTATACCTAGAATGATGGACATACCCCATAGTCTTGGAAGATCCCACTTGACTGGCTTTGGAGAGTATGGAGCGTTATCGTAGGCAATGGCCAGGGTAGCGACATCAGCGAAAATAGCAATGAAAACAATCAGGTCAATGTTCAGGGAGTGGTTTAGAATGACAATCCATAGACCGAAGAAGATCTCCAGATGTAGAGATAGAGCGATACGGTAGACGACGTAAGCGTACATTCTGTGGAAAATCTGTCTGGAAGTCTTTAGAGCATCAATGATAGCGGATAGACCAGGGGCAAGGAAAACAATATCGGCGGCGGAACGAGCGGCATCGGTGGCACCCTCGACGGCAATACCAGTGTCGGCCTTCTTTAGGGAAGGAGCATCGTTGACACCATCACCAGTCATGGCAACCAGGTAACCTCTCTGCTGTAGGATCTCGACGACTCTGTACTTGTGCTGTGGGAAAACCTCAGCGAAACCATCGGCGTTCTCAACGAAGTCAGCAAGCTCGGAACCTGGCATGTCACCACCACCACCTAGACCTAGTCTCTCGGCGTTGTAAATGTTGGTACCTAGACCTAGCTGTCTGCAGGTCTCCTTAGCAATACCGACGGCGTCACCAGTTAACATCTTGACTCTTAGACCTAGTCTTCTGGCCTCAGCAACAGTGTCAGCAGTGTCATCTCTTGGAGGGTCCATGCATGGCATGACACCCATGATCTCCCAGTGACCCTCACCTCTCTTTCTAGCGACACCAAGGGCACGGAAACCTCTGGAGGCGAGCTCAGCAACCTTGTTCTCGTAGTTCTCGTGGATGTCCTCAGGGATTGGGTGGTCCTCCTCGACGGTCTTTAGAACGAATAGTGGGGCACCCTTGACACAGATGATTCTCTCGCCCTCTGGGGACTCGACGTAAGCAGTGACCTTCTTGGAGACAGGGTCGAATGGGTGGAACTCAAGGACCTTGTACTTGGTTAGGGCGTTCTTGGCGGTTGGGTACTGGGCAAGGGCCTTTAGGAAGGCCTTGTCGATAGCGTCTAGACCCTTCTTCTTTCTGGAGGCAGCGAGACAGGCAGTTAGCATCAGGTCGTCAGCGGAGACACCCTCGACGGTGTATGGCTCGTGAAGGGTCAGCTTGTTCTTGGTTAGAGTACCAGTCTTGTCGGAACATAGGATCTCGACACCGGCTAGGGACTCAATGGCGGAAAGCTTCTGGACAATGGCCTGCTTCTTGGCAAGGTAGGCGGCACCGACAGCCATGGTAGTGGTAACGACAGCTGGAAGACCGACTGGAACACCGATAATAGTGATACCCAGCATGTAACGCAGAATCTCGACGATACCGTCGGTTCTGTAGAAACAAGCACCCCAGATGAACAGCAGAGTAACAACGACAAGGACTAGCAGCAGCACACCGATACCGTTCAGGACCTCAGTGAAGTGACCCTGACCACCGGCGGCCTGGTTGACCAGAGCAGCGGCTCTACCGACGAAAGTGTTGTCACCAGTAGCAGTGACGACCATGAAAGCCTCACCGTTCTTGACGGTGGAGGAAGAGAAAGCCTGGTCACCGTAGTGCTTCTCAGCAGCTAGGGACTCACCAGTGATAGCAGACTGATCGATCTGGACGAAGCAGCCCTCAGTGACAATTCTACCGTCAGCACAGACGATGACACCGTCCTCAAGCTGTAGGATATCACCTGGGACGACCTCGTTGGCTGGGATCTCGATAAGCTCACCGTCTCTGACGACGATGGCGGAGTTGGCGAGAGTCTTCTTCAGCTCGTCGACAATGGAACCGGCCTGGAACTCCTGGACGAAACCGACACAGGCGTTCAGCATAAGCAGACCACAAATAACACCGAAATCGACCCAGTCAGACAGACCGGCGGCTAGAATAGCGGCGGCCTCCATAACGAACTGAATTGGACCGACGAAGAACATGACGAACTTGACAACGAGGGACTCGTTCTCCTCGGACATCTGGTTGAGACCGAACTTCTTTCTTCTGTGGGCGGCCTCGTCGGAGGTCAGACCGTAGGATGGGTCGGTCTGGAGCATCTCCTCTGGGACGTTTCTGGCCTCACCGGCGGCGGCTGGGCCGTCGTCGGAGTCGGAGTCATCGTCGTCCATACCGTGGTTGGACTGTAGCTCCTCAATTAGAGCGTCAATGTCCTCGTCCTCGTCGGACTCTTCGTCGGAGGAGGATGGAACGACCTGAGGAGGCTTCTCCTCGCTGGAAACGGATGAACGTTCGGAATCAGACATGATTGAATGTGTGTGACTTGATAAAGATCCTTAAAATATAGACACTGGAAGTATAGTCTTGTGGAAGAGTGTACAACTAGTGAATTATGATTATTTCTTAAATTTCAAAGGATAGTTATAACAATAATAAGTGAGAGGCTAGCAAAAAACTTAGTGTGGTGTTACAAACAACTGGTATTAGTGTGTGTGAGTTGTGTGTTTATAACAGACGCGATTGAATGCTTGTGTGTGTTTCTCAAAGTATTATTATAAGTGGTAGTAGTTCTTTAGATTCAAACGTAGGAGAGAGAAAGTGAAAGAAAAACAACAGGTATTAATAATTAAAGTCCCTTTTGAAAAGTAAAAAAGAAAGATGTATTAGAAAAAGATCAATGTCTTGTTGATGGTTTTGTAGGAGGGAAAAGGAAAAAAGACTAAGAAATAAATTAAGAGTAGGATAAGGAAGGGAAAAACGAAAAACAGAAAGCTCTTGATACCTTTTATATATGGAAGGGGGAGGGGAAAGAGAGAGAGGGAAAAATGGGAGTTTATTCAAGACACAAGAGCGACGAGGAAAGGCAATAATACCCACGCACTCACGCACGTCCAAGTGTTGATACAGTGAACGACCGAGGAACAGATGGGACGAGCGGGTGGGAGTGAGACACAAGCGACGGACGGATTAGATAAACGGGGGCCGCTCGAACAAGAAACCCGCAGAGAAACCGCAGTGGGAAGCGGGACAGCTGGAGGGGACAACATTGGATGACGAAAAGGGGATTCCTGTAGCGGTAATAATAATAGTAAATTGTCAAGGACAGGACGAGGGCGATGTATACACATGCTCTCTTTTTGTCTCAATTATCAAGCCTTGTAGAGAAGAGCAGGCAGAGAGAGAGCAGCGAGACCATCAGAAAGAGAAACACACAAACACAAGCGCGCTAACACATACGCACAGGATCTGAGGGAAAGCACTCACCCATGTCGAAGCCGAAGCCGAATGTGCGAGCGGGCGAGAGAAAACGCCGCACAACGCATCGCCGTTTGCGAGATTAAAACAAGCAAAACAAGAAAGAGGGCAGAGCGCAATTGTACGAGACAGAACGCAGAGCGGACCCGCACACACCACCGCAGGGATGCGTAAAGGGGCAGTCGAGGAAAAGGGAAGGGAAGAGAAGAGAAAGGGAAAGGGAAAAGGGAAAAGGGACCCGTGCGAGAAACGGGCGATTAGCAACAACAACAAAGAGGCATGAACGACAACAAAAGGCGCAAACACAGCAGGGCAATTACACAATTGCAACAGCACAAGGTCATCGGGCATACGACGTTGAGAAGTGCCGCACAAACACCAGCATAATGCATCGTAAGGCCATCCTGCGCCATGGCGTATGCGCATATCGTGCAAGCGGGCGCTCTCCCAGCCTCTGCGAATAGTAGCAGTAGGCGAAACCGCCCAACGAGGGCGAGCGGGCGTCAACGGAGCCATAGCGCTATTGTGTACAGACGCGCCCGCAGCGCGCGGAGGGGCCATCGCCCAAAGGGGAGCGGGCAGAAGGGCCAGAAGGGGCGGCGGGCACTGCCCGAAACAAGAGAAATGTAAACAGGTGGGAACCTCTCAGAAAAACAGGCAGGAGGCCCACCCGCCGTATCGGAAAAGCACACCACGCCCACGCCCACGCCCGCACGCACGCCCGCGCCGTCTCCCGGCCCGTCGGCTATAGCCAGGAAGGGAAACAGCAAAACAACGGCGCCCGCGCACAGGAAAGGGGCGTGCGCCAATCGGGCGGGCGTGCACAATAGAACAATGCCAGATAAACCCGCAGGGCCCGTTGACGAAAACAGAGCGTACGCCATATTGCCGCAACGGGAAGCGCGCGGCCGCATCCGGGAAGGTGTGTGTGCTGTGCTGTGCTGCGCTAGTGTCTGTGCGCGCGCGGCATAAACACGCACCGACCACGCGACGGACAGGGACAGCACAGCGCCAGAAAAACACGCGCCCGCAAAGAGAGAGAGAAGAGAGAGGAGAAGAGAACAGGAGAGGGAAAATGTCGCACCCTGCACCCTGCCCACAGACAATAGCGCAGAGCGGGCAGGGCAGATGCGCCCTTTTCTCGTCGCCCGTTTGGCCTTGTTTCTTTTGGGACAACGTAATGGGCAGTGTGCTATGCGCTGCGGTGTGCGGGTGCAGGGTGCCCGTGTCGTGCCTCTGCGCTCGGCTGCCCGCGATCCCGGCCAATCAGGCGCGAGCACGGACTGATTAGGGATGCGCCCGCTGCCCTCCCCTCTCCTCCCACGCTCACATGCTCTCCTCCCACGCTCCCATGCTCTTCTCCCACGCTCGGAAATTCCCTCGGGCTGCCACTCGCCTCTCCCGCCCCTAGAGAAGTGGCGCTATGTGCTGTGTGCGAGGAGAACCCTCTACCGGAAAAACAGAGCGCCACGCAACGTCCCGGCTAGCACAGCTGGCCCGCCTCTCCCTCCCGCCTCGCCCGTCTCCCACCCGCCCGTTCGGGCATCCCTCGCCGCCTCGGGCGAGGCCCCATACGGCAAAACACAAACACCCGCTAATTGCCTCCCGGCAGCTGTCCACAGGGTGCTTGTGCGGGCCGCTCTGTGCGGGGAGCGGCAGAACAAGGGGCCTCGCCTGTTGTCACTTTGCCGAATGCGGGAAATTCCCCTAATGGGCGGTGCTCTCGGTGCGCTCCTCTTGTCCGGTTGTGCTGTTGCGCTATTGTGCTGTTTCCCTAGTCCGTTTGTTCTGTTTCCCTTGTCTTGTCTCTCCCATGTCTCCCCCATGCCCTCGTATACGCACACGGAAAGGGGCGGTCGGGTCCGTGCAGGGTAGTTTGCTTTGTTCCCTGTGCAAGGTAGTGTAGTGTCCCAAGATAGCTACTCTACACTCGAGTCTCGATGTGGCTGCTCCTCGCTCCTCGGGTGCTTGTGCTGTGCTCTGCTCGACAGGGGAAGTGGCAGTGCCATCTTCGTTTCATTTTCACTCTCTTTTGCTCCCCTATAGTTCTGCCACAGTTCTGCTACAGTTCTGCTCCGTCCCGTTTGGTGCGGACTGCGCAGCATTTCCGCTTCGGGAGGTGTAATGGATAGGGGAAGTGCTTTTGTGCGTGATGAGAGGTGCGTGTTGAGATGGCCTCGTTGAAATGTCCTCATTAAGGTGTAGGTGGCGAAATGGCCTCGTTCAGCGATGGAGGTGTCGAAATGGCCTCGTTGAGATGACCTTGCTGGTGCGATGTGCGTATTGGGCGATGTTCGTACAGGAAAGGTGGCTATGCTGTGCAAGATGTGCGTATTCGGCGATGGCCGTGCTGGCAAGGTGTGCTGGCATGTCGCTGCTGTGTCTGTCGATACTGTGTCTGTCAGTGCTGTATATGTCGATGCTGTGTTTGTCGATGCTGTGTCCATCGCTGCTGCGCAAGATGCCTTCGCTGTGAGAGATGGCCACGATATGACAGATGTCCAAGCTGTAGTATGTCCATGCTGTGCAAGATGTGCTGTTCAAGATGCTGTGAATATCGATACTGCGCAAGATGCCGTCGATATGATAGCTGTTTACAAGATGTGCAGATATCCTAGCCGTACAAGAGATACCCTGGTTGTACTAGAGATACCCTGGTTGTACTAGAGATGCACTGTCTTGCCTTGTCTTGCCCTGTCTCGTCCCACGCCCATATGCAGGAGTCTTCTTTGCCCAGGGTCTTGGGGAGTGTAGAGCCCCTACGGCATCTTCATAGTATATGTGCAGAACAGCAGGCACAAAAGTGCACCGCCCACATCGCCTGTGCTAGCCGCCCAGGCCTCTGTATATCACTCCCCACGACATCACCCCGCACGGCACGTGCCCATGTCACTCCCCACGACATCATCCTGCACGGCACGGCCCATATCACCCCGGACGACACGTCACTCCGCACGGCGCGGCCCGTAGCAGCCGCCCCCATGACACCCGCACACCACAGCACATTCCCGCCGTCACGTGCCCGCCACGGGGGTGGCGCACGCACGCCCGTCTCCCCGCCCTGCACTGCACTGCACTGCGCCAAGGCGGCCTTGCGCCCCGCGCTGCGCCAGCGCTGCGCCCCTCGTGTAGCCGCCGGTATATATACATATATACAGCCTTGGCGTATTTATAGTAGTTCTGTGGATCCCTGCTGCATCTGGTCATCTCTGTCGCCAAGCATCCATCGCCAAGTACCCTTTGCGTTTACTCTACTTATCCCTTTGCATCTGCATTCGCTTTTGCATTAGCATTCTCTTTTGCTTTGCCATTTGCCATTTGCCACCCCGACACAAACTACACACTTTTGCATTTGAATACACTTTCCCATGACACAGTCAGAACAGCACGCCCCGCTCATACGCAGGCTCACACACCGCTACGGCTCCACCGACACACAGCGCGCCGCGCAGCAGTTTCCCGTCTCCCCAGACACCCTGGGCGAGCTGCACAGCCCCAAGTCCCTGCAGCAGTTCCGCAGGATATTCAGTTCTGACCAACAGGGGTTCTACAATGCACTCCGCACAGACCCTCAGCAGGGTATCTCCACTGCGCAAGATTCCTCCAATGATAACAGCGCCCGCGTGGCCATATACGGGCACAACCGCATCCCCGAGCGCGTCGGCAAGTCATTCCTCCAGCTCGTCGGCGAGGCGCTCGCGGACAAGACTATGATCCTCCTGACCGCGGCCGCCGTCGTCTCGTTCCTCCTGGGGCTCTACGAGCTGCTGTACCAGCCCCCACAGTTCGACCCGGAGGGAAACCCCATCAAGCAGGTCGACTGGATCGAGGGTGTTGCTATCATGACCGCGGTGGTCGTCGTGGTGCTTGTCGGCGCCGTGAATGACTACCAGAAGGAGCTCCAGTTCGCAAAACTCAACAGGAAGAAGGAGGACCGCGATATTGTCGTGGTCAGGGACGGCGCGGAAACCCTGGTGTCCATACACGACCTCCTGGTCGGCGATGTCATCACTCTGCAGACGGGCGATGTCGTCCCCGCGGACTCCGTGCTCATCTCCGGCAGCTGCGACGCCGACGAGTCATCAATGACGGGAGAGTCAGACACGATCAGGAAAGTGGACCTCTCAACGGCACTCCAGGGGTTCAGCGATCTCCGTGGAAACGATAACACTTTCGACATCGGCGCCAAGAACTCCGACGGCGAAAAGTGCCCAGACTGCATGCTGATCTCCGGGTCCAAACTGTTGGCGGGCCTCGGCAAGGCCGTCGTCACCTCCGTCGGCACTCACTCCATCTACGGCCGCACAATGATGGCCCTCAAGGTCGAGCCCGACCCCACGCCCCTCCAGGAGCGCCTCAGCCAGCTCGCAGACAGCATCTCCGTCTACGGCTGCGTCGCTGCCCTCATCCTCTTCCTCGTCCTCTTTGCACGCTTCCTCATCTACGTCATGCTCCCCAACGGCCGCTTCCACGACCTCGAGCCGGCGCAGAAGGCCACCAAGTTCATGAACATCTTCATCACAGCAGTGACCATCATCGTCGTCGCAGTGCCGGAGGGGCTGCCCCTAGCGGTCACCCTCGCGCTCGCGTTCGCCACCACGCGCATGACGAAGGACGGGAACCTCGTCCGCAACCTCAGGGCCTGTGAGACGATGGGCTCCGCCACGGCGGTGTGCTCAGACAAGACGGGAACACTCACCGAAAACGTCATGAGCATCGTCCGCGGCATCTTTGCGGGGGTGCGCTTCGACGACGGGCACTACGAGACAGCTGTCAAGCAGACGTCCCGCGACATATTCAGCACCAGTAGCAATAATGCTTGCTCTGCACAACTGCGCCACAACGTGCTCGCCAACATCGTGCTCAACTCCACCGCCTTCGAAAACAAGAACTTCGACCCACAGATGGACGACCAGACCAGCGACGACAACGCACAGTCCCACGCAGACCGCATGGACACCATCGCAAGGGGCAGGGTCGAGGCGTACATCGGGTCCAAGACAGAGACCGCGCTCCTCAACATGTCCCGCCGCGCACTCGACGTCAAGTTCGGGTCCCTCCAGACAATGAGAACTCAGACGCAAAAGTACTTCCAGATCGAGAAGGTCGTGCAGGTGGTCCCATTCGAGAGCTCCCGCAAGTGGGCAGGCGTCGTCGTCAAGCTGCAGGACTCCGACACTTACAGATTCTACGTCAAGGGCGCCGCAGAGATCGTCTCCGGCCAGTGCGAGTACGCTGCACTCCCCAACGACAAGGTCAAGAAGATCGACGACAGCACCTCAGACGAGATCACAGCCGAGATCCAGGGGCTTGCAGTCGATGCCCTAAGGGCAATTTCCCTCGCGCACAGAGACTTTGTGGGTTACAAGTCCTGGCCACCACAGGAGTTCGTCGACAAGAACGACACAGACAGCGAGGTCGTAGAGGCCTCGCCAGAGTTGCTGCTCGGGAAAGTCTTGCCTGGAAACGGTGAGACGGACTCAATGACCCTCGACGGTATCGTTGGTATCCAGGACCCACTGAGAAGTGGAGTCAGGGACTCCGTTCAGCAGTGCCAGCGGGCCGGCGTCACTGTCCGCATGGTAACAGGTGACAACATCATGACCGCAAGAGCCATCGCAAGAAACTGCAACATCCTAACTCCAGAGAACTTTGCCGAGGAAGGGCGCGCCATGGAAGGTCCGGCCTTCAGAAAACTGACGAAGGAGGATCGCATCAGAGTTCTTCCAAATCTCAGAGTCCTCGCGAGGTCGTCTCCAGAGGACAAGAGAATCCTCGTCGAGACTCTTAAGGGTATGGGTGATGTTGTCGCTGTCACAGGCGATGGTACCAACGATGCGCCAGCTCTTAAGCTGGCCGATGTCGGTTTCTCGATGGGAATATCCGGTACTGAGGTAGCAAGGGAGGCTTCTGATATCATTCTAATGACAGACGACTTTTCGGCTATTGTGGACGCTATCAAGTGGGGTAGATGTGTTTCTATTTCTATCAAAAAATTCATCCAGTTCCAGCTGATCGTCAACTTCACCGCTGTGATTCTGACTTTTGTGTCCTCTGTCGCTTCGGAGGATGAAACTTCCGTCCTGACTGCTGTCCAGCTTCTATGGGTCAATCTCATCATGGATACTCTGGCAGCGTTGGCTCTGGCAACTGACAAACCCGATCCAAATATCATGAACCGCAAGCCAAGAGGTCGTCGCACACCTCTCATTACACCTTCAACCTGGAAGATGATCCTTGGACAGTCTACGCTACAGCTCATCATAACATTCATCCTGCATTTTGATGGCCAGGAGATTTTCTTCCCAGGTAGAACCTCAATCACCGGCATGGAGCAGCAGCAATTGAACGCCATGACTTTCAACACATTTGTGTGGTTACAGTTCTTCACGTTGATTGTTTCAAGAAAGCTGGATGAGGGTGACGGTATCAGAAACTGGAAGGACAGAATTTCTAATGTTAACCTTGATTTCTTCCAAGATCTGTTCAGAAACTACTACTTCCTGACTGTCATGGCCTTCATCGGTGGTTGCCAAGTTCTGATTATGAAGTACGGTGGTGCACCATTCTCTATTGCTCCTCAGACCCCAGCGATGTGGTGGACAGCCATACTTTGTGGTACTCTGTCTCTCCCAGTAGGTGCGATAATTCGTATCATTCCAGATGAGGTGGCTATGAGAGTATTCCCAAAGCGCGCGTTTGATTCAGTGAACTACTACGTCAGTTTTGAGTTCCTCAGAAGAAGACAATGCGGCTCGGGAGATGAGGAGTCTCTCGTCGCAGAAAGTGATGTGTCATCATCCACTCCAAATGCATTCTAGCGAATATATATTGTACTCTATATACCTCGCAATCTCAGAACTATTTACATTTATTTAAAAAAAACATATATTCGCACAAAAAAAACTTACTGAAATTATTTGACAGCTGGTAAACAGTATCAAAAATTGAAAAATACGTCAAGAGAAGCCTGTTTCTTTAATGATTTTATAGTATATGCTTGTACACGGGGTTATAACCCCCCACTAAGCATCAGACAGTGCTGTTTGTTTAATTATTAAACAATTGAAGTTTACAAATTATATGCAAAATATCCCTAGATATCAAAATCCCCCTCGATGTCCTTCGTGCGTAGATAACGCTGCGACTCCTTGGAGATGTTATTTGAAAACTCTTCATAAACGTCGTAGAACTGGCCTAACCCTTTGAACATGGGTGCTAATCGGATAAGGTTGTCCACTTTGTCCAGCAGCGGCGCATTTCTTTCGCCAGCGGATTCCTCACTCTGAGCCTTGTTCAACGACTCTGATATGGTTTCGGCAAGAGTACTCAATGAAAGCTTGAAGTCCTCCAGTGATACATTTTGGCCGTCCTGCTGTTTTTTGGTCGCATCTGAACCCGAGATGCCGCATATGCTTTGTACTAGCCTGAACATCTTCAGGACATCGTTAAGTCTGCCCCTGACAAGTTCCAATTGTTTCGTCTGTTCTATCACATCTGTATCATCCGTAAACTGCTCGTTCAACTGCGATAGATCCTTGTCTACCATTTGGATATCGGACTCCACAGACCTTACTGCGCTACCCAGCGTATCAAGGTAGTATTCCAATTTCGATGCACCTGACATCTGTGAATCGATATAACGTTCTGCAATGCTGTTTACATCGTCACTTCCGACAGATTTCTGCGCTGCTCCTTCGTCCCACGTTCCTGGTAGTCTTTCAGAGAGCTTCTCCAGATTCCATATCGTACTCTCGAGCTCGCTTGTGAGATGTCTGGTATAAAAATCCAGGCGGGACAGTAATGCAGACGATGTGTGCTGGAGTTGGCGCTGATCCTGCGCCTTTGTACTGGATAGAAGGATATCCACGAACGCCTGGGGGACAAAGTTCTCGTCGAAGAAGATCTCGAGAATCTCGTCCTTGTCAGGCTTCGGTTCGTTATTCTGAGTGGCAGACATGACTTTCTCTTAGTTCCTGGGACCAATTGTTAGATTATGTTGTCAGTTGTGTGAGGCAGACAGAGTCTCATCCCCTTGAGCTCTTCTGCTTGTCAACTGTTGATATATTTGGCTGTGCTAGTGGCTCCGGCGTGTAGACTGTCTGCCTGACGACACGACAGTGGTGCGCGGCGCGGGCTGTGAGAATTGCCGGTGCTGCGCGGTTTCACTGAAAACGAATACAGTGGTGAGTACAGAAGAGAATCTACATATAAAGTGTCCCAATAAAAATAGTTGAACACATACGGAGATTTATTAGTGCATATCTTGTCCTTGCAATCTCATATCGTCGAGGATTACTTCTTATTACTGTACGTAGTTGCATTTCGCTTCTGTGTGAGAATAAAAAAGGGTATAGTATAAAATCACCAATTTTTTATTTAAAATTACATAAATATGGATGCATAGTTTACATGAAGTACGTCATTGTTTAGTGGAAAGTAGCAACGCTTCTTAAGCATTCTGCAAAGCATCAAGTGCCTGCTTGACATCTTCAATCAGATCAGAGGCGTTCTCACAGCCGATGGAGAACCGGATCAAGGTCTGGTCGATGGTGTCGTCAGACATTGCCCTCCATTCAACGAGAGACTCAACACCACCCAGAGAAGTGGCATGTTGGAAGTACTTCAGCTTCGAGACAAACTGCTTGCACTGCTCCTGGCTCATTAAGCAGACAGAGAACACAGGCGTCTGACCACCAGCTAGCTGTTTGGCCACAAATGGCTCTGACTGCAGAGATGAGTGGTGCAGCTCCCGAATGACTTTGTCGTAGGAACCCTTGTAGTCACTCAGGAATTTCATAATCTCCGTCGCGTTTCTGGACTGCTGCAACACCCTCATTTCAAAGGTACGCATGGATCTCATGAGCAAGAAACTCTCAAGGTTACCCACGATAGTGCCCAGGTGGATCCTGTCGTGTCTCAACTCCCTGGCAGATTTGACATCCTTCACAACTAGAACACCACTAAGCAGGTCGGAGTGGCCACCAAAGAACTTGGTAGCAGAGTGCATGATGATATCAGCACCAAAATCCCATGGCTTCTGAAGTGGTGGTGGGGCGAATGTCGAATCAATCATAAGGAGGGCACCCTTCGCATGAGCTCTGTCTGCAATAGCTTGGATATCAATGGAAGTGCCAAATGGATTCACAGGAGTCTCAAGGTGGACCAGGTCTCCCTTCTCAGCGTACTGCTCGATCTCCTCAAGAGTGTGCTTCTTAAGGCCGTAGTTACGCCCAACCATGTCAGCGATAGCATGGCAGCCAAAGTAGCTCTGACCCATGAAGATCCGCTTAGGGTTGATGTGGACCAGTGCGGCATGGAAGGCAGAGCAACCGGAGTTGTACACAACTGCCTCTCCCTCGAGGAACTGAGAGAAGATGCTCTCCAGACGGGTGCAGTTTGGATGAGCCTCTCTCGAATAGACAGGGTCACCTTCCAGAACTGTCATCTCATCCTGCTCAGCCCAGGGAATCAGATTATCGTTGTCATACCGATATGTGGTGGCAACGTTGATAGGAGGGGCGACATCGGAAACACGGTTGTTCTTATCGTCAGCGTGGATGAGGGTAGTAGCTAGATGAACCATTGTTAGATTGGATGGAGTAAATGTAGAATTAGGGAGAGATGATTAAAAGCAATAGACTAATGCAGTTAATTAGTTTGCTTGTGGTTGTGGATTAGTAGAGGGAGAGAGGAAAGAATTGCAACTGTTAACTTATCTCATTGAGTTCGAAAACCGCTGGATTTATATACATGTCGAATAGATAACAATCAGAGTTAGTAAAAAAGAAAGGTCATTTGCAAGTTTCACTGTGTTTCCTAATGCTCGAGATGCGTTCTTGCTTCAGTTTTCGGTATCAGAAAACCCCCCAGACCAGCCGTTGCACAAGGCTACGCACACCCTCTACCCCCCACAAGTCATCAAAGATCTGCAGGCTTTTCTCGGTGGTAGGTAATCTATCACCGCTTAGAGTTTCCGAAAAGGGTAAATGTTGCCGAGTGACTAAGCAAATTTTTTACGAATCTCTCGGCGCCGGCAAGAGTATCCTAATTAGGTATAGATAACCGACGTGCTGCAGATGGCACATGTCAAAGAACTCAACATAGGAAACAGCTTGCGTGTTACTGCAACGGACATAGTTTCATGGACACCTCAGTCAGTGTTAGAATGTTCTGGAATACCAGAATTTGCTATCTTTAATCTGGAGTAAGGCATGAGGTAGTTATTTTTCAATCGATAAGGATATGATAGGTAACAAGTGAGGGCTACGGCGTAATCCTAAATGGAGAACCCTATGACGGCTTAGCGCCATCTCGTAAAATAAACAGTGAAAATTCTTTTATGAATGAAGACGAATGTATCATTATTTCTCAAAGAGAAAGCTTGGTGTGCAACCCAAGGGTCTTGTCTTGTCTGCTAATATCACTTCAATAACTGAGAAGAGCCGCTTTCACCTATCAACACCTGAACTTAAATTATCATAGAAAAGGAGATATCCTTGTCTCCTAGTTTTGAACAGAAGTGAGTTCTGTGATGAGGTTAATACAAAGTCTACAGACCCAATTATAGAAAAAAAACAATACAAAATCACATTTAATATATTAGAATTGCAAGCTATATTCATAGAACACACTATCATCACCTACACCAATCAGCTTGGGGACACCATTTCTATCACAATAATGCGCAATGGAAAGAAAATGGTCGTTTGATACTAGAATATCCGGATTCTGTGTGTCAATCTTTCTTGTGACATTATCGACACCAACCAGTAGGTTCACCTCCCAATTGGCAGATATAGCTAATTTATCCTCTATGTGCTTTATGTCAGATATAGCCATAGATTCTCCTACCATTATTTTTTCTAGACTTGCATCTGGAGAACGCATATCCCATTGGGCCACCATACCGTTCGCATACCCTGTATATATATAGTTTGGATTCGTGGAATCGGCAGAGACTGCAGTGCAGCTAGATAGGAATTCATTTGGCAATTGCATTATTTGATTTTTACTGAATACATCAAACGCTACAGCCACACCAGAATCATATGCACCCAACACAATGTTACCTTCCGTCCCATATTCGTTATCGTGACCTTGCACCGGATTAGAAACATTACTATCGTCATTGGGAATGAGGAACATGGATGAAACTGGATCGGCTACATTCTCTCGTCTTGTAAATGTGTGTATATTGGTCCCTGATCCACACTCCCACAAACGTATCGTACCGTCTGAGGACGACGATAGTACATTTCTTCCACGGCCAATAATTGCCGTTCCGCTGATTGCTGACCTATGCCCAACGAGTGTCCTGGGATTGCTACCATCCTCAACTGACAGAACCTTCAAGCGCATATCGCTCGAGGCTGACAGTACTACTTTCCCACTTGGGAAAAAACGGGTGCTCGTAATGTAGCTGTCATGTATATTAGCAAAATACTGGAGAGGTGTGTGCGTCGCATCGTAAACTTGCACACTACCATCACTGTCACCAGTCACATACTTCGCACCATCTGATTCGACAACGTCTATTGTCTTCAAATTGGAGGAAGTATCACCCATGGTGCCCTTTTCGGAAGCAGTCTTAAATGTGTATGATTGACCATCTAATGTAGCCCTGTACAGACCATTCTTCTTTACCTCGAAAACACTTTCAGGGTGGTTGTTGCATTCAAATGAAACAGGTTTGCCTGCAACAGTAAAATTGAAGTCGTTAACTCTGTCCTGAGGTCCGAGGACGTTGATATAAAACCCATCCTGTGCGTTGGGATGATTTGCCGCCTGGCTGATGGCCTCTGTGAATCCAGGATCAATTTGTGCAATTGTGATCTTTTCCATCATACAGCTCTATAACAGTCTCCACGATCTTAGCTCAATTAGAATTCAGAAAGAGAATAGAGTTCTCTTGCGTACTTTGCAACACATATATGCATCGCCGTTTACTTCTTTTATATGGCAGTACTCCCCAGCCATCCCTTCCGCCACCTGGTCTTTGCGCGCGCGCGAACAAAGTTAGCGATGCCACACGTTTGACGCATCTGGGTAAGAAAGCTACCAAGAGAAGTGTTGTAAAAATATATATATACCAATGCAACAATTGCATCTATGTAACATATTCTACACCAACTTTAGGGTTCAATTAGTTAACTAAAGTCTGTAAGCCAATCCATCATGATCTTCTCAGCATCCGCTCCCCAAAAAGTGGATTCAAGGTTGGTTGCGTAGTCCTCGACACTGTTGCCTTGGTTCCCCTGGAGCGAGTTGCCAAGCAGGAATAGACGACATTGGTTTAGTTTCAGATTTACATCTACACCCTCATTAATGATGGCGCTGTTATGTGCCCACACCTTCTCCTTCACCATATTCACAAGAACAAACTTATACAGCTCGTTGTTATTCCACAATGGCGCCAACCTAATCTCCAACACCTTCATAAGTTCATCAATCAGCTTATACTTAAAGAACAGCGGGTGGCAAGTGATTATCTCCTTAATGTCAAAACTGATCGATCCATACAAAGGCTCGACAAATGAACCCAGTGGATACTCTTTGCGCGGGTTCTGGTACAGGTCACGTAGGATGACAAAGAGATACTGCATGACAGTAGATCCTCGCGTATACCAATCGAGGCCATTACAGTCGTGTTGCACCAGTCTCTCCATGGTATTCAGTAAGAGCAGCAGAGTCAAGGGTACAACCTCATCTCGTAAGGGCATATCCCTGTCTAAAACCCAGAATATATCTTTTGGTTTTGGCGAGCTCGGAGGTAAATCTTTCTTTCCATTAAGATCACCGACGTATACCTGAAGGGCCTCGAGTGCAAAGAATCTCAGGTGAAGACGGTGAAGGAAAATATAAAGAGAGCTCGAGAAATATGACGCACGATCCGGAAATGCATGTTTGAGCCGCCCCTCTACCTTGCCTACATCCCTGTACAACAAGCCAATCTTTTCCTCAACATAGTCGTTTTCGGTACGGGATATGCTTTTCTTTGTGGTGAGTTCCATTATCTGTTGAAACAAATAATTCATCCTGAACCGGCATATTGTAAAATCAAGGGGACTAGAGGACTGAACACCTTGTTTCGCAGGACTCCGGGGAATAGATACCAATTTAAATATGTCCTTCGGTGTGCTGAATCTTAACCCAGATGCTACAGAGGATGACCCGTCCAGAAATAAAATGAAGTGCCATAGGTATATCCGGTAATCCGTATTGGTCTCTGGTGTAACCGTCAATTGGTGCAAGCCTAGCTGCTGTGCCATTCGAACAAGCATGGCTGAATATCCAACAGCCTCGCGCATGTTTGGATCCAGCACGAAGTTTACGATGACATACGATTGCAAGGTCTCAATGTACGGTACGAATGGAAATCGCGTAACGTCAAGTAGGTAACGGAAGAATATGTAGTACTGTTTAAGTTCCTCTAGGTCATTCGTTACGCCCGAAGAAACCGATCCATATATCGAACAAAAGATGATAGAGACTAGTAATATCATGTCTAGCGGGTTGATGGTTTCTTGGGCTTCCATATTTCGAAAAAGGTCATTTATGCGAATGTTTACTTTTGCCTGGTCCACAATAGGCACAATAGGATGTATGTTTAGAAAGTAGTTTTCCACTTTAGCCTCTATGGTGTGCCGTTTCTCCAATACGTAACTAACAATTCTACCGATATCAACCGTTGCTGTAGCACTCTTGTCAAATTCAGTTATGCTATTTCGTGTGAAGTTTACATTGGATATAAGTTTGGTTTTGGGTTTGGGATTGACGACCTGATCATTCATAGAAGGCGTGAAGAAAGGGTAGAAAAACTTGCCACTATAAGCATCATCTTGTGGCAACTGCCAATTGTAGTGAAGGTTCTGGTTAACTATTTGGACTTGTTTTTTGCTTAATGCCTGATCAACAGACGGCTGGGCAGTCCAGTATTTGCAGTCCACAGCAGTTCCGTTGGCCACACAAGTGGAGCATGGTGTTACTCGATTGCATTTCAACTTGTGGGAATAGCAATAAATGCACGACTTAATTCGTCTTTTTCTTGTTATTGGTTTTCTAGTAGTCATCGCAGCAGTTCAAAATAATGAACGACTATTTTACCAGAGTCTATAATACGTGGCTGGTTTAACAACAATAGTGGGCTAATGTATACGTTGCAAAGGTTACCTAACCTGCACCCAAAAATGCATAGCTTATCTATCCTTACATATACATCTATCTTAATTAACATAACTTTGATATCCTACCAATGACGTGATCTTTACTTTCTCTTAAGAAAAACAACACAAAACGGTACACAAAAAAGTCGGATGACTCTGCCACAAAAACAACAATTCAAAACAGGGAGTAACGCCTTAAAGCTCAGTAACCCCATTTCTAACCACTTTTCATTTTCGGTAGGCGCGCACAAATTTTATATTTCAAAATGAAAATATCCAGAGAAAAAGAAAACTTAGTAGTCACGTGGATTAATATTAGTAATAAAATAGGTAATTTCAACCGTACTTTTGTATTTTTACAATTTGAAATGCACAACAATTATAGATTTAATTAAACAACTTACCTTTATTAATTAGGTCAAATAGCTACTTACTCAACCAATTTCCCTGTACAAAATTGACTGCTTACAAAAGAGATATCGTTTAATGTATTGGGTCGTGGATGTAAGAACGCATCATTTCACGACGAAATAACCTACATCATTGTATTGTTTGCAATAATTAGAACAGATTGGTACAGATTGTCCCGCACTTTGTCATGTATATTTAATTGGCTCCGATCGGACTCCTACAAGTTGTTTGCCTAGTATGCTAGGCGTTGGATTGTAGGGGTAGCGGACAGCGCGATGGGCCGCGGCGGGTGAAAAAATAGGAACGTTGAAAAATTTTCTGCTTTGGGCTTCAATGTGCAGGCCTTTTGTGGTGATGAGCAACAAAAGAGGCCAAATAAGTGAGTCTTCAGTCTTTTTTCACCAAACTAAAGGGACTAACGACCACCACACAGGTAGATAAACTAGTTCAATAATGTCTGATTCTGATTCTGATATGGAGGTGTCGCTGTCTGCGAATGCGCTAGCCGCCCTGGCCGAGTTCAGACAGGAGGAGCAGCAGCGCACACAGGAGTTTGAGAAGCTCTACCAGGCCACGGAAGAGGAGTTCGAGCAGCGCAAGCAGGAAGGTATGAAGCTGTACAAGGAGGACTGGCAGCTATCGCAGTTCTGGTACAGTGACGCGACTGCGGATATGCTTGCGGACGCACTACTTTCTGGTGCGGATGCCGACACGGTCATCGCTGTTGTCAGTGCGCCATCGGTGTACGCGGCTATCCAGAAGAAACCAGCCGAGAGCATACCGACGAAGCACATCTACCTTTTCGAGTTTGACAAGAGATTTGAAGTCATGGCCGGTAAGGAGCACTTCGTCTACTACAACTACGAGACGCCCACTGAATTCGAGTGCGACATCAAGCACAAGGTCGACAGACTGCTGATCGACCCTCCATTTCTGAATGAGACCTGCCAGACCAAGTCGTCTGTCACTGCATACGAGCTGCTAGCGAAGAACGACGGCTCGAAGACCGCTAACGGATCTCTGAAGCACCGCCTGATCTCATGCACGGGAGAGAGAATGAAGGATGTCATCAAGAAGGTCTACCCTGAGACCCACATCACAACCTTCCTACCAGAGCACGGCAACGGTCTGAGCAATGAGTTCAGATGCTACGCCGACTTTGAGTGGAACGGCTGGAAGTTTGCGGACAATTGAGTCCGGGGAGAATTATCCATGTAATTATATAGATATATTTCTCGTCAATTGATACCGTGCAATCGCACAGCACTACTGCCAGTTACCAAACGTCACACATACTCTTCTCATCAATTGAAATGGTCCACCAGCAACACGCTGACTCGCAGGCCTGGGACGTCTTTAACGGCGTTTAGCGCAGCGTCTCGCTCTTCGCCGAGAACGCGTGTCTGTCCTGCGGCCTTTTCTGTGCACTTCCGGCCGCCTCGCTCGTATAACGGGCCGTCCGCCAAACGAGACCGCGCTAAGGGGAAGACGCGGTGGATAGCGTCAGCAACCGAGACCTGTATATATATGTCAAGGGATGTGTGGATCCATTGTTCTGGGGTTTCTTGTGTTTTGGGGTGGATGTCTTGATTGTGCTTGAGGTGCGCAACGGGATTAAAGTGTTTGCGTACTGCGTAGTGATCTGTCTTCTCGTTTTTTAATACCACTACTTTATCTGTGAAAGTTGAATTAGCGATGGCGGAAGAAGTTAAATCTGTGTTGCTTATCGGTGGTGCTGGATTCCTGGGTCTGCACCTGATCCAGCAGTTCTATGACATGCCATCGAACCCGGAGATCTGTGTGTTTGATGTGAGACCGCTCCCCGAGAAGCTGTCGAAGCAGTTCACGTTCGACGCGAGCAAGATCCGCTTCTTCAAGGGCGACCTGACCTCTCCCGAGAGTGTTGGTGAGGCTCTGAAGCTTACCGGTGCGAATGTCGTGGTTCACGCGGCGTCCCCCATGCACGGTGGCGAGGCCAGCATCTATGAGCTCGTCAATGTCAAGGGCACGAGGAACGTGCTGGACGTCTGCAAGTCCATGAAGGTTCCCATCTTCGTGTACACCTCCTCTGCTGGTGTGATCTTCAACGGTGAGGATGTTCACAACGCCGATGAGACCTGGCCTATCCCAGAGGTGCCCATGGACGCCTACAACGAGACAAAGGCGATTGCCGAGGACATGGTCCTGAAGGCCAACGACCCGGCTTCCGGGTTCTACACCGTTGCACTGCGCCCAGCCGGTATCTTTGGCCCAGGTGACAGACAGCTGGTGCCAGGTCTGAGAAACGTTGCGAAGCTGGGCCAGTCGAAGTTCCAGATCGGTGACAACAACAATCTGTTTGACTGGACGTACGCTGGTAACGTCGCTGATGCTCACGTGCTCGCGGCTGAGAAACTGCTGAACCCAGCCACCAGAGAGAATGTCGCCGGTGAGACCTTTTTCATCACCAACGACACCCCATCGTACTTCTGGGCGCTGGCCCGCACAGTATGGAAGGCCGACAACCACATCGACAAGAAGGTGATCGTGCTACAGAGACCCGTTGCGATCTTTGCCGGCTACCTGTCCGAGTTCTTCTCGAAGCTGCTGGGCAAGGAGCCAGGTCTAACCCCCTTCCGTGTCAAGATCGTGTGTGCGTACCGTTACCACAACATCAGCAAGGCCAAGAAGTACCTGGGCTACCAGCCACGTGTGGACATTGAGCAAGGTATCATGAACACTCTGGCCTGGATGGATGAGGATCTGTAGGTGCAGCAATGCACTGTAACGAAGACCGAAAACAATACATAACGCTTCCCAGTATATAGGATATATTCGAAATTGTACGACGTGAAATGGAGATGTCCAAGAAAGGGAAGGACATGCGTGTAATGAACACGGTGGGTAGAGTAGTGTTTGGGGCAGGCGATGGAGAAAGCATGATGGGGTGCTGGTTATCAACACCATTGCGGTAGGCGGTGGGTGGTTTGGTAGCAACAGAAGGGCTAAGCGTCATGAGAGGAGTAGACTGAGAAGAGCGCCTAAGCATATCAAAGACTGTAATATATTCAGCATCTTTATGTTACGATAGTGTCTAGTAGATGTGATGCCATGAACATTAACAACTCGAAAACTAGGACATATATCAAAGAACAGGTTTAACGATTTCAATAATATGGTCGTAATTTCCCCGCTCTGTTTTGATTTTACCTTTAGTGTTAGTAAAGGATATTCGCTGTTCTGTACTGAGTTAATCCACAGGAGCAAAAGGAAGAACGCAAGGCTTTCCAGAATTAAAAACGACTCGTTGCAATGTAAACTGATAATGAAAGTTCGAGACTTATATATCATGGGGTTGGCGAGGGCGTGGGCGGCTAGAGGGCGATGTCACAGTAGACGGCCGTGAGGGGTAGTCTCAGACGGAAGCGCAGGGACCTGGCCCTGGCGGCTAATGCACAGGCCTCTGAAACTGCCGCAGAACGATGAGCGGTGGAAGAAGGACCGGAGGCCTCGAACGATGGCCGCCACAGAAAATATCGCAGGAAGCGGCACGGCGGCTAATATGTGGGCGCTGTGAAAAGGCCTTAGGGCGGTGAGCGGAGTGCTCTGTGACACAGAAATGGGCGGAGGGGGAAAATAAATTGTTAGGCCGCGCGCGCGGACAGGCCAAAAAGCGCCTGACCTGGCGGCGATGAGCCCAAGGTCCACCACCGGGGACCTCAAAACACGTGCAGGGCAGGGAACCAGAATCGTACCAGAACCATGTCAGAGGGTCAATTAGATCTTGTAGTTTCAGGTAGAACATGTGCCAGCATGCTAGGATGCCTCCTGCGATCGTAGGAGCCATCCGAAGAGCTGCCACAAAAATAATTTTGACGGGGATTCCCCTGGTTTTCCGGAGGTGGGAGGGCCCACCAGCTTATATAATGTATATAGGGTGTATAGACATGTACGTAGATGCACCATGTATGTCGCTGGCTGGTCTGCGAGGCTTCAGGGGTGAGTGGGACTCCATAAGGGCTGATGCAAGTTTGGTTACCTTGGACGGCGACAGCCTGGAGCGCGCACGTGACTCTGACAGCCACAGCGATGGGGCCTGGCTGGCTGCTGGGGAACCACGGTCCAGCGGGCAGTATTATGGGGGTGTTGGTGGTACTGGGGAGCGCATTGTACCACTGTCCTTGTGTCCGGGGAGTGCCGTGTGGTAGTTGGGGAAGTAGCGCCACGCGCGCAGACCAGCGGCCAGCACCGCAGGATGCTGCGAGGGTTATCTGCAGTGTTGCTGTGTGTTTCCTGTCGAGCTGTGGAAGTGGTGGAGCAATTCTGGATGCAGCAGAACCCTGGCGTCGGACCTTGGGAATCAGCGTAGTGCTTGTAGACTGGCGGCCAGCACCGCAGATCGCTGTTGATACCACCAGAAACGGAGGAGTTTGCAACTTGGAGCATTTTAACAGTTCAATTTTGGAAATTGGAGCGCCAGGAAATCAGTATGGAGGTGGGAAATCGTCGTTGCGCCCGTTGACTAGTGGGAAGCACCGCAGGTTGCTGTCCGTATCACCAAGAAATGGAGGAACCTAGAACTTGGAGCAGTGTAACCGTTCAATCTTGGAAATGAGAGCTGCCGGAAATTAGTGTGGCGGTGGGAAATTAGCGCTAGGCCCGTAGAATGGCGGAGATCATGGCAGGTCGCTGCTAGTATCACCTGAAATGGGGGAGTCTGTAACCTGGATTGTTGTAACCGTTCAATATTGGAAAATTGGAAATGGGCGCGTCAGAAAGTGGGCGCGGCACCAGTGGGCCCCCAGATAGAAATTGTAGACCCTTTCTTAGCACATCAGGTGGGTGATTATATCACTGGAATCGGAGGAGTTTATAGCCTGGAGCATTGTAGCCGTTCAATCTTGGAGATGGGGGAGCCAGGGTACCAACGCAACATCCGCAGATCCCCAGTCCTTCACCATAGGTCGCCTCTAGTGTCACCAGAAATGGGATAGCCTATTACTTTGAGCGTGGGGTTCGTTCAACCTTGGAAATGAGAGCGCCATGAAATCAGCGCAGCACCTTAGACCTTCAGTCAGCACCTCAGACCTCCAGTCAGAACCTTAGACCTCCAGACAACATTAGCGGACCCCTCGTCCAGCACCCAGGGACTCACAACCACCATTCATGGATCACCAACCAGCATTCAATGGATCCCAACCCGCAGAAGTAGACCTTTGACGAGTCCTGCTAGACCTCGGGCAGCACCGGTAGGCCTCTGGCCAGCATAAGTAGAACCCCGGTCAGGACCAGTGGACTCCAGTAGATCCTGGCCATTACCAGTAGACCTTAGTAGACCCCAGCTAGTATTTGTGGACCCCCAGCCAGCACCGGTAGACATCTGACCAACACCAGTAAACCACTGACCAGCACCAGCTCAACCCTGGTCAGCAGCAATAGAACCCCATTCAACATCGGAAGACCTCAGACCAGCACCAGTAGACCTCTGAATAGAAGCAATAGAAACCAGTAGACCCAGGCTAGTATTCGTGGACCGTCGGCCGGCACTAGTAGTCCTCTAACCTGCAGTAGTAGAACCCCGACCAGCATCAGCAATCCTTTGACCAGCAACGGTAGACCTCTGGCTAACAGCAATGAGCCCTGACTAGCTCCAGTAGACCCCAGCAGACCCCGGCTAGCATTCTCCGACCCCCGTCCAGCAGTAGTGAATCCCGACCAACACTGGTAGACCCAAGTAAACTCTGGTTAACATCCATGGAACTCGAGCCAACACCAATGGACTTTTGACCAGCAGTAGTAGACTCCATTAAACTCCGACGAAGTTTCGTGGACCGCCGGTCAGCACCAGAAGGCTTCTGATCAGCACCCATAGACTTGTGACTAGCACCAATAGACCTCTGGCCAACAGTAGTAGATCTCTGACCAGCAGCAGTAGACCCCAGTAGAGCCCCGGCCAGCACCGGTAGTCCTTTGACCAGCAATGGTAGTCCTCTGACCAGCAGTAGCAAAACCCCGGCCAAGACCGGTAGATCTCCGACCAGCGATGGTAGAACCCAGATCAGCACTAGTAGTAACCTGACCAGTAGCAGTAGAACCCCGACCAGCACCGGTAGTCCTCTGACCAGCAAAAGTAGAACTCCGGCCAGCAAAAGTAGAACTCCGGCCAGTAGCGGTAGTCCTCTGACCAGTAGTAGTAGAACCCTGACCAGCGATGGTAGAACCCCAGCCGGCACCGGTAGTCCTTTGACCAACAGTAGGAGAACCCCGGCCAGCACCGGGAGTCACCTGACCGGCAGTAATAGAACTCCGACCAGCATCGGTAATCCTCAGATCAGCAGCAGTAGTACCCTGGGCAACACCGTCAGACCTCTGACCAGAGCCAGCGGAGCCCTGGTCAGTAGCAGCAGAACCCTAGCCAGCACAGTAGGTTGCCGTTAATATCACCAGAAATGGGGAAGTCTGTAGCGTGAAGGATTGTTGCCGTTCAATTTTGGAAGTAGGTGGGTTAGGACTTCAGTGCAGCACCGATGGACATCTAGCCAGCACCAGAAGTGGATCATAGTATCATTTGGAATGGGGAGCTCATCACTTGGAATGGGGGAGTTCATCGCTTGGAATGTGGGAGTTTATCACTTGGAATGGGGGAGTCTATCACTTGGAGCACAGAAACCATTCAAACTCGGAAATGGCGCGCCAGGGTATGAGTTCAATATTCTTAGACACCCAGCCGGCACCGGATGTCGCTTCTAGCATCGTTTGGAATGGGGGAGTTTGTAATATGGACCATCTTAGCCATTCAATCTTGGAGGCCACAGGACCTGGGGTTATGCCTGGGAAGTCCAGCGCAGCTCCAGGACGTCATCGCGCGCACGTAGACCCTCAGTCAGCACTGTGAGTCATTTATTGGTACAATCAGAGATTGGGAATTTCATAACATGGAGTATTGTAACCAATCACTCTTGCAGTTTTGCAGCCGTTCAATCTTGCAGTTTTGTGGCCGTTCAATCTTGCAGTTTTGTGACCGTTCAATCTTGCAGTTTTGTGACCGTTCAATTTTGGACCATGGTAACCAGTCAATATTGGATCATTGGAATCATTCAATCTTGGAGTATTGAAACCACTCAATCTTGGAGTTTTGTAACCATTCAATCTTGGACCATTGGAATCATTCAATCTTGGAGTTTTGTAACCGTTCAACCTTGGAGCATTTATTTTAACTGTTTAACCTTGGATATAGGCGCGCCAGGTAACCAGCGCAGCACCAGTGGACCCCCAGCCAGCACTGCAGGTCGTTTGTTAGTATTATCAGCAAATGAAAGAGACACGTTTCCGTGCTCTCCTGGTAACCACCAGATCCTATCAAACTACAGGACCCTAGCCCAGTTCCCCAGATAAAACCATTCGGGCACCCGAGGGGCCCCGTCGCCGTCAAGCTGTCAGTACACCTTACCTTTCCTACCGTGCCCGCAACATCCTCAGTCACAGACGCACAAAAATCACCTCTGCGGGGTCATCGAGTTCCTTATAGGCTACCGTTGCTCAAGCCTCGGCAGGCTGTGGGGCTTACTTTCCCCAGAGTCCAAGAGCAGGGCCACCGTCTTTCGGACCAGGAAAGGACGGGGGCGCTGCTCGTGGCTCCGCGGGATAGCCCACAGGCTGTGTCTAACTTGGCATGCTCACCGGGAGTGTGTCGGGCATCTTCTTTGATGTTCCCGGCCACGTGGAGCGTCGATGGCCACTACGCAGGGTGCGAGTGCGGCTGGGGCGTGGGGGTGCTGTTGGCGGGGTGGAAGGCGGGTGGAAAGCAGGGAGAGCGGCTGGGGGAGGTCAGGTGCCGTTGTGGTATTACCATGGGGTTCTTGCAGGATCGTTATAGTTTGGAGGAGGGGTAGTTTGGTGGGGTGTTGTTGTGGAGTATTATGTGGGGTTGGCATGACGTCTTGCGTTTATATTTCGCGTATTGTGTCATGCGGGGCGCGCGGCTGGGCCACAAAGCGACGCGGAGACGGGGCCACAAAGCGGCGCGCAGACGGGGCCACAGGGCGTTGCCGGCTGATCGCCGGAGTTACACGACACATTGCAGTTCTGTGTAACGACGCTCGCAAAGTAACTGAAAGTGTTCACAAAAAAAAAGATTCTGTGCGACACACTTCTACGGAGTTTCTCAGCTGGGTTGTATACTGCTCATAGGCTCAGACAAGATATTTGAAAAGACAGTTGAAACTACCGTGAATGACAATGTAAGCCTATTACTGTCGAATAATTCGATATGCTTTGATCTCAAAGAATTATCAGACATTACGCGTTGTACTCTTAAGATTTGTATACAGTGATGTGCATTTATATACTGTGACACTGACTCATATATGGGTCCAGGTTGTCTACTTATACATATTTTCTTATTTGTAGAGGATGAACATAACATGCTCCTTTCAGTCCCAGAAATGTGCGGTCACGACAGCTCCCTGGGATTTCACATGACCAACAGCCGTGCGACGAACCTTTGGAAGTGCTGAAAAAATACAAATATATGAGAAACGTAACCCGGAAATCATCTGCCACAGAAACGACCGAAGAAATTTCAGCAGCCGCACAAGGATCATGCACAAGATATGCCCGTGATCTAAGAAAATAATATATATATACTGCTGAGAGCTGAGAGACATAGGGAAGTCAAGATACTAAAGAATACTAAATCTTGGTTTCCTATGTAATGTGTATATATTTGTATTATTTCCTTCGATGATGGGCATCTCTTGTAAGTGATTCTCGCGTGGCTGAAGATAAACTTTTCACTCCTTTCTGTCGCTGGTGTTGGGACATAGAAGTTGGCCGAACTTGTTCGGCAGAAAATGTGAAATAGACCCTAGACTTTCCCGGCGAATTCCAGCCATGCACAAGCAATAACGACAAAGTGAGGAACAATGAAATGATAGTGTACATTCTTAAGGAATAAATCGAGGTTAGGAAGAAACACAAGTAGAACACGGAGTGATAGTGTGCAAACCCCAAACCCCCAAATTCAACATAATGAATGGGAATGTGATAGTTTACACACCAAAGAAACTATCCTACGAAGAGTTACGAATTACAACCTTGCACGGTTGTCTCTAGGTCAAAACGTCCCGGGGACCCCCAGTGAACCCCGGAACTAACTTGGTCTGGAAAGGTACATAAAGGGATGCCAAACATCACATTTGTGAACCTTTCCCAATTCCTCTTCGCTTATATATTTCTCTTATATATCTTACATAAGAGGACACGCACTTAGACACGCTTAACAACGACTCTAAGTACTTTTCTCAACTTCAATAAATAACAATCAAGGAACACACACGTCCTACTATGTCTTCTAGCAATTCTTCCGAACAGTCTGCGCCACGCGGCGAAGCCGGCGATGTCACCCTCGAACGCGACGGAACAGAGTTCCAACAGCTGGCCCTGCGTCTTCGGCAAAAACCGCTTTACCACCCAACCAACTCTCACATACCACTACCTTCCAATCCCGCTCTGGAGAAGAACTACCCGTATTTATACATTTTCGCTCCCCGCCTTTTCACAGCGCGCTCGGCGGCTACTCCCGTTTTTTACCCCAATTTTTCTCTTTTCTGGGTGGCGTTTTCCTGCCGCCTCCCCGCAATACTGTGAGGGGGAGTTGGGCGCTGGGAAGTGAGAGATGCCTGGGTGGCGGTTGACACCCACTTATATAATACGACAGACAGCCCTCACACGGAGGTGTCATGTTTAGACTGTTTGTAGTGAGAAGGGAGGAAGAACATTGTACAAGGCGGTGTTCTGAATAGTAGGTACGGAGTCTATCGAAAGTTGGTCTGGTCAGCCCCAGGAGCCGCGTGAACTTCTACTGTTGTTACGAGCGTCCATGGTTGCCAATTCCGTCACATCAATGTCAACTCAACACCTTTCTTCCAAAAATATAAGATATCTGATACAGGATGGGTGGCGTCATCCTATTGGGAATCCGTTTTCGTCAGAGTATAGCGGGTTTTGATAGCACTGGTATTTCCCTGGCACGGCGTTGGAAAAAAATAGCTACACCATTGGTAATGCGCTAGTGAGCTAGTTCAGGGAAGTAGAGTACACCTATTCCATTTCTCTGTTACCCCTCTACCCAACCTATACTCAGTGACTACATGTGACTTTCATGTATATCCAGGTGCCATCTTCTTCTTGAACCAGTTAATTTTCCGCTGTCTACCAGAAATTTAGCTATATTATCTCAGAGCCAAATACCAGAGACATCCCTTACGCGTAACTCATTAGCGACCATATCCTTTTCGCGGCTACCACTTCAAGACAAAAAATGAACGATCAAGTCTCTGAACACACGTGGCAACAGCAGAGGATAACGGAAATAATGCGGCATCCAACTGGGATTCCCACACACAAATTCTGTACAGGATCCAGCTCACACAGCAGGAATGGACAGGCGCAACGACTGTCCTGTACACACTTTGGAACGCCCGAAGTCCGACGCTCCGGTAACCAAGGCTGACAATTATTGTTTTGTGCGGCCGTTTCTGTGGGTCATCGCTGTGACGTCGCGCCGCCACAAACAACGGCGGCTACGTCTCTGTGTCACATCCTTCTTTGTGCAACCGCCGTGACACAGAAACCACGTCTCGCGGTGTAGTACCAAGGCCGCTGTCTTTGCTTTTGCGTCATATTGGGTTTTGCATCCTCCTATGATAAAGAACGCCCTCTCTTGTGTTCCTCTACAACTTTCTTATTCCCTCTCGAAAGGAAACCAAGAATTACAGTATTTGTCAAGTTTCCAAGTATTCTAATTCTACCCAGTGCGTATACATTACCCACACAGCCTCCTTCTATTCTATTAACTAGTCTAGAACCCCCTCCACCCCAACATTTTAATCCCCCCCCAACATTAAGATGTCCTGCCCAAGTTCTTCTGGATCCCTAACTTCCTCTGGATCCCTAAGCTCCTATCCCTCCCCAAGCCCCTTCCCACTATTCAGTGACTGCAAGAAGCGCACCTTCCGGGACGTTGCAATCAATGCCGTCAAGCGCTTCCATGAGACCCAGATGCTCAACCAGATCCTGTACACCAACAAGGACCACTACAAGATGAACGCGGTCCTTGCCTTCTCCAACAGGCTGGTTGGCATTCTGGAGGCTCTTCCTGAGCTAAACTCCTTCGACGCGTTCTTCCGCGTAATCGACAACGTTAACTGGATGCCATGCCTGGTTGATGCCACCAATGACTTCAAGGAGTTCATTGACACCCTCGCTCGCGAGTACCCAGAGTACATCGAGGGCACTGCCGAGATGTTTGACGAGCCCTTCAAGACCAATTGCAGGGTGTATAAGTACGCCAACAACGATTGGGACTTCGTCGACGGGTTTCCAAACGGAAACCCGGAAAATAAACGCAATGCCTTGGTGTTCGGTCCATTCGCCGACATCAAGCACACCGGCACCATAGTGGCCAGAGACCACTTTGGAAGTGAAGCCGCTCCTGGAAGACGCCTCCAGGTAAACGGCCTGCACCGCGTTCCTGTGATGAGAAGATTCATCGCATGGGACAATAAGAGAAGCGGTGAAGCAAAGAAGGCCACTGTGCAGACTAAAAACTGCTCCAACAACAGTGGCCGCAAGACTGGCAAGGTATTCAACCAAGCCTTCCAGGCGGAGACCAGTGCTACCGACAGCTCACTAAGTGTCGGCGCACTGGAGTCTCCTTCATCGACACCCAGCCCAGAGACTTCAAGGGCTACTCCAGAGCTCTATGCTCAGACATCATCCACCGACACTGACGAGTCCACCGAAGATGAAGAGTCCAGCTATCCAAACTCCTGCGTTATAATCTGTCACGATGAGACAAGTGACGAATACGAGGAGTCCAACGAGGAGTCCAACGAGGAGTCCTACGAGGAGTCCAACGAGGAGTCCAACGAGGAGTCCTACGAGGAGTCCAACGAGGAGTCCTACGAGGAGTCCAACGAGGAGTCCTACGAGGAGTCCAACGAGGAGTCCTACGAGGAGTCCAACGAGGAGTCCAACGAGGAGTCCAACGAGGATAGGCTGGACAATTCGGAACTGTGTTCCGATTCGGACCAGTGGTCCGATTCAGACGAGGACAGCGACTCCGAATACAGTGGGGTAGGATTCCGTACTCTCGAGTACTTCCGAAAGCATGATATGAAGATTCGCATACAAATCGGTGATGAGCCAGTCAGATACAAACTGTCTGCGCCGACCTTGACAGATGAGCGAACGATGAAATTGTCTCTGGAGGGTTCCTATTTGGACGCGTTAGACAATAATGACAGCACGTCCGAATCCTATGAGATGGGATCTCGAACCATTGAATCCCTTCGAAAATACGGGTTTGGACCAGACGACAGCACGTCCGAATCTTTTGAGAGTGGATCTCGAACCATTGAATCGCTTTGAAAATACGGGTTCGGACCAGACAACACATATTAATAGGGGCAGCCAGCTCCAAACCTCCTGACGACCACTAGATCTGTAACCAGGCAGATCCGCCAGGGGTACAGCTGGCTGCCAGACCAAGGGTCCCAAGACAGAAGTGGCATCGCGTCGCCCAGCAAACACGGCGCGGGCCACAAACCCTCCCATTCGATGAAACCAGAATTTGAACAGAGATGACACAAAAACTACCCATGTCTAGCAGTCCTCCATGATGCTACTTCTCTCGATGCAGTCCACAGAGAAACATGGGTAGTAGATATCGCCGGTAATATTTGATTTGGTTGGCGCAGCAGTTCCGATTGGCAGCTCTCGAGACGCTTGGACTTATCCTACTGGAATTGTACCTTTGGTTTTTTGCTAGGAGACCACCCGTGGTGGTGGGTCGGATATGTGGAAAAGAGGAGTGTGGATGGGGAAGCCTTGGGTTAAAAACGAGCCTTAGTGCTCGGCTGTGGGTGACGCAGCGGGATGATGGAGGGGACCAGACTCCGGACCGTTGACGATCTCACAGATCTCCTGAGGACCAACCTGAAACACGAATTGGATCCGCATTGATGATGACTTCTGTCGCAGTACAGATCGTCTAGCAAAACTCAATTGGTGCAATGACAGTAGGATGATGACAAGCGCCTCGCGAGTTGGACCGTGGGGTCACGCCAGTCCGTTCTGCTGCGACAATCATAACAAGTTAAGGCCGGGATGGCAGTCAGCTTCCGTTGACTACCGCATTTCAAGGCTTTGTGGCTCTTCTCAGTGTCTGTTTTTCTCTCTGCTCTCTTCTGGTATTCTGCCAGTGTCTTCGCTCCTTCGTCTCACTATCGTTTCGCTTTCATTTTCGGGTCTCGGTGTCCTCGGTGTCTTCGGTGTCTCTTCTCGGTATCTTCAATGTCTATTCTCGGTGTCTTTTCTCAATGTCTATTCTCGGTGTCTATTCTCGGTGTCTTTTCTCGGTGTCTCTTCTCGGTGTCTCTTCTCGGTGTCTCTTCTCGGTGTCTCTTCTCAGTGTCTATTCTCGGTGTCTCTTCTCGCATGTCCACGCTTCCACCATTTGTTCTAGGCTATTTATGGCCTATAGGAAAATTAAAAAAAAACAACAACAAAAAACAGAAAAAAAAATTAAAAAAAAGTATGCATTTATATATATATTTATATTCAACAAATAAATGAATAAATAAAGCAAATAACTTAAATAAAGCAAATAAATCAAATAAAGCAAAAAAGTCCCAGGGGCATAATCTCCAGAAACAGTTGTATAGTTCTATATATTATTCAACACAACAAAAATAATCATTCTAATTCCCTCTCTAAGTAGGTCCCGATGACCTGCTCTACATTGGTGTAGGATTATGATTTTTCGTCAAAGTGAGCACGTGACTTCCTTTATTTTAAGGAAGTGGTGATGTCTAGAAATGCGTGATACGTCCCTACCCCTGTTTTTTTTTGATATTGTGCACAAAAACAAAAATCAAGAGAAGAATGCAATGTTTAATTTTGTGGCATTTTTTTTGGCTTCAACCAGCTGGTCTGTAGAGAAACTATACGAAACTATGGGTGTGCGGTAAACGACAGCCGAAGCATGACTTTGGCATGATTGAACAAGTGTCTCGTGTTTACATATATCTGGGAGTCTTTCCAGCAAGAGGTGCATAGTCTCAAGGATTATTAATTGGTTACTTATTAATGAAGAGATTTGGTTCCAGTGGCAACTATGTTTTTTTACTGAATTGTCCTTTGCAGCGGGAGTACTTAAACGAGATGACATGAGCTAACCAGGAGGACTCGTTATAACAGCACGGAAACTGCGTACTTATGAAGAAACGTAACGGCTAGTAGGCCTGATAATCTGGGATACAGTGTATCCCCAACCTTTCAGCTGTGACTGTTGAAGATCAAAACGCCCACAGACCCGTGTTAACCACGAAGAGTCTGTTACTGGCGCGCCTTGGTCATGTTAGTGAGTGGGCGTACTAACTGAAGTAAATGCAGAACCACTAAATACAGTATGCATTGGAGTTCCATTACCTTCAGATATTCTATTACGTGCTTGGATCTGTTAAGTATTCACCAGGGCAGCGAATACAGTGTGAATGATATGACTATGGCTGAGCAATGGGGACTCCACAGGATGGCCAACTGCAAAGTGACAATGAAGAGGCTAGGTACCAGCGCATATCACCAATTCAAAGGCAAATGGGGACAACAGACGAACGCACGATGCAATAAAGGATAAAATACGAGATCCCAAACCGCCAAGCAATACATGCTACACGAAGCAATGCACGATATAAGAGACGTTGCAATAGACGATTAAATAGACGATAGAATAGAGGGTACAATAAATGATGAAATAGTAAACTAAAAGCCACAGAATAGGCCCTGCAATTCATTGCCGAATTCCCGATGCAATACACAAAACTGACCAAGAGAACGGTCAACGTCCGCTAGAAGCTCCGCCCCCTTTTCTTTATTGTTATAAGGGGAATACATTATATATGGTGTATTTGGTGGCAAGCTCTACTTACCAAGGCACTATATCTGCTGCATGGAATATACAAAAGCGTTGGAAGGTGCAAACATTCCGTTGACTTATAGCTTCCGCATGGCGGCCATGTTTGTGGCACCATCTGCAGAATTCTGCGTAGGCAGTCTGGCAGGCCTTGATGGTGGAGACGTCGGCCTGGGAGGCGGCGGTGCTGAAACAAAGGATTTGAAAAGACAAAATCACAGGGAAGGGGCTACTCTGTAATACTTTTCTGGGTAATTGTTACCAAATTGGGCCAATTGTGGATATTGTTGGGTTCTAAATATTTCAAGAGGAGGTGCACTTGTCAAGAATGTGATATTACTCATGTACCTTGCCTCGCTTGTAGGTGCAGCAACACTAGCAACGGTGCAACGGTGCAACGATGCACCTTAACAAGAACCGAAAACAATACATATACTGATGAGAGGAATCCATGGGTTCCAGGTCAGATATTATGAGTGTATGGGTAAAGATTCTCTATGTAGATGTAATAATTTCATAAATTATAATCCTTTCCATTTTATCGCATTTCCCGTAGGAAGAGTACTATTGAACTCAGTACTTTCTTCATATATATACAGTCAGATGTATTGTCACATTCATGTCTTGTAGGAATGCCGTGCGATGATTTGTCTCTCAATCTCGGATTCTCATTGTTCGGATCATACTCGAGTCAACCCATGCGTTTATCATTACTAAGTCTTCTACGCGACAGGTAACCCCGTCTGCTCGGATTAAGCTATATGCTCGTTGTGTAGAAATTCGAGCACCTTATACTCCTGTCAATGTGCTCTATGGTACTCGCCATTGTCCTTTCTAGTCACTTTCTAGTCCCTTTCTTCACCTTTACGATTATTCAAATTTTCACATCCATTAATTGAGGAGGGTAACCCCAAAAAATCCTTGGAAACAACGGTAATCTCAGCCACGCGCTTACAAGCGCCTAAGAACAGAGACAGAGGGTATAAGGACCGTTACGCCAGGATATTTGGACCTCTCTTCTTCAAACACGTTCACTATGATAATAGACTGAACGTATGGATGACACGACTGTTCCTCAGTGCTTCTACAGCGACAGCCGCAGCTGGATGTCACTCCCACGTGATTTCGTCGGCTATGGCTATTGCTTGTACGTCTTTTTCTTAGTCCCATGTTTTCCCCGCACGGCGCGCCGATAAGCCGCGCGTCGCGGCACAACGCCGACACAAAGATGGGCGGCTACGTCTCTGTGTCACGTCCTTCTTTGTGCAACAATCGCAACACAGAAACCGCGTCTCGAAGTGTAGCACCAATATCCTTCTCTTTGCTTTTGCGTCATTTTGGGTTTTGCATCCCCCTATGATAAAGAACGCCCTCTCTTGTATTCCTCTACAACTTTCCTATTCCCTCTCGAAAGGAAACCAAGAATTACAGTATTTGTCAAGTTTCCAAGTATTCTAATTCTACCTAGTGCGTAAACCTTACTCACACAGCCTCCTTCTATTCTAAAACCTAGTCTAGAAGCCCCCCCTCCCAGCATTAAAATGTCCTTCACTTTCACCCCACTCTCCGGTGACAACACCCAGCTCACCTTCCACGGCGTTCTACAGCATGCACTCATTCGTTTCCACGAAACAGTGATGGTAAGACAAATGATGAAGGGTGTTAGAGACCTTTTCGCCATCCGTGCTGCTGCCACCTTCGCCACAAAGCTCTTCACGTTTGCGGAATCTCTTCCCAGACTTGGCTCATTCGACGAGCTTTTCGACATTCTCCACGGCGGCGGCGGGTTCCTGACCTGTCTATCTGGGACCGTCGAAGCGTTCGAGCTGTTCATCAGGATGATGGAACGCGAGTATCCAGACTACATAGCTGGCACTTCTCAGCTCTTCCACGCGCCCATCAAGTCCAACATCATGATGTTCACACATGGGCACTACAGCGATGACTACATCGATGGCTTCCCTAATGGAAAGGAAGAGAACAGACACAAGCACCGCGCGTTCGGCCCATTCACCGATTACGAACACGTGGCAGTCAGAGCGGGTCCTGACCACTATGGCGGTCAAGATTATCCTGGCAGACGCCTGCAGGTCAATGGCCTGCACCGCGTTCCTGAGCTGCAGACAAGCAACATCCCTCATTGGGGTCTGAGATCTGCTGAGGTAGACATTCCCATTCTAGACATTGATGTCGGTTCCACCAACCCTTGCCACAGTTTTGGCAGGGATTTCAGTCTACCTAGTATACTTTATGGGGAGGAGACAGATGATTCCGACGTACCAGCAAGTGCCGGAACAGTGTGCTCTCGTCCAGCCACCGCCAGCCCAGACAATTCATGGGCGACATCAGAGAGTTATGCGGAAACGACATCCACCGCAACCGATGTCTCCACCTATCAAAACCCCTGTGTCATTATCTGCCACGATGACACAAGCGACGAAGACGAGGAATCGTACGACGCGTCGTACGAGGAGTCGTACGAGGAGTCGTACGGGGAGAGGCGGGAGAACCCGAACAACTGCCGCATCATCGACAATGACGGCGACTCCAGCATGATCCTCGAGGAGGACATGCCACATGGCGGGCACCGACAAAATATCCCCGACACCTGTTCAAAGTCCTTCATAGGGACCAACACATCTGATACGGACCAGGGAAGCGATTCTGACTCGAGCGTCGGTTCATCCAGAACCCAAGAGCCGTTCAGGCCTGGTAACTCTGGTTGCAGCGCTCCACCACGGCTGCAACCCAATGATCGACCATTCAGATACAAAGATTCTCGGCCGCCCTCGAGTGGCGGACGGGTAGTGACACGGTCAGGAAAAGGTTCGGAATCGGATATGTCAGATACGGATGACAGCGCATTCGAATGCAGCGACGTGGGGTCTGCCACCCTCGCATACTTTCAATCGCAGGGTGCCGAATTACGGGATATTAATTAATAGACCAAGGGCAAGAAAGAAGTGGCACCGCATCGTCCAGCAACGATGGGGCGGGCCACAAATCCTCCCATTTGATGAAACCAGAATTTGAACAGAGATGACACAAAAACTACCCATGCCTAGCAGTCCTCCATGATGCTACTTCTCTCGATGCAGTCCACAGAGAAACATGGGTAGTAGATATCGCCGGTGATATTTGTTTTGGTTGGCGCAGCAGTTCCGATTGGCAGCTCTCGTGACGCTTGGAATTATCCTACTGGAATTGTACCTTTGAAGTTTTGCTAGGAGACCACCCGTGGTGGTGGGTCGGAGATGTGGAAAAGAGGAGTGTGGATGGGGAAGCCTTGGGTTAAAAACGAGCCTTAGTGCTCGGCTGTGGGTGACGCAGCGGGATGATGGAGGGGACCAGACTCCGGACCGTTGACGATCTCACAGATCTCCTGAGGACCAACCTGAAACACGAATTGGATCCGCATTGATGATGACTTCTGTCGCAGTACAGATCGTCTAGCAAAACTCAATTGGTGCAACGACAGTGGGATGATGACAAGCGGCTCGCGAGTTGGACCATGGGGTCACGCCAGTCCGTTCTGCTGCAACAACCATACCAAGTTAAGGCCGGGATGGCAGTCAGCTTCCATTGACTACCGCATTTCAAGGCTTTGTGCCTCTTCTCTGTGTCTGCTTTTCTCTCTGCTCTCTTCTGGTATTCTGCCAGTGTCTTTGCTCCTTCGTCTCACTATCGTTTCGCTTTCATTTTCGGTTCTCGGTTTCCTCGGTGTCTTCAGTGTCTTCTCAATGTCTTCTCAATGTCTATTCTCGGTGTCTTTTATCAATGTCTTTTATCAATGTCTTTTCTCGGTGTCTCTTCTCGGTGTCTCTTCTCAGTGTCTATTCTCGGTGTCTCTTCTCGAATGTCCACGCTTCCACCATTTGTTCTAGGCTATTTATGGCCTATAGGAAAATTAAAAAAAAAAAGAAACAGAAAAAAAAATTAAAAAAAGTATGCATTTATATATATATTTATATTCAACAAATAAATGAATAAATAAAACAAAACCAAAAATCACAGGCACTTAATGTCCACAGAAAGCAGTGCCATTAGTATAGTTATCTATATTATTCAACGCAATAAAAAGAATCGTCCCAATTCCCTCTCTAAGTAGGTCCTGATGACCTGATCGACATTGGTTTGCTTCTATATTTTTCGTCAAAGTGAGCACGTGACTTCCTTTATTTTAAGGAAGTGGTGATGTTTAGAAATGCGTGATACGCCCTCACATCTATTTTTTTTTGGATGTTGTACACAAAAACAAAAGCCAAGAGAAGAGTGTAATGTTTAATTTTGTGGCATTTTTTGGCTTCAACCAGCTGGTCTGTAGAGAAACTATACGAAGCTATGGGTGTGCGGTGAACGTCAGCCGAAACGTCACCTTGACATAATTGAACAGGCTTCTCATGGTTAGATATGTCTGGGAGTCTTTCCAGCAAGAGGTGCATAGTCTCAAGGATTATTAAGAGGTTACTTATTAATGAAGAGATTTGGTTCCAGTGGCAACTATGTTTTGTGCTGAATTGTCCTTTGCACTGGGAGTACATAAACGAGATGACATGAGCTAACCAGGAGGACTCGTTATAGCTGCACGGAAACTGCGTGTGTTATAAAGTAACGGCTAGTAGGCCCGATAGTCTGGGATACAGAATATTCCCAACCTTTTAGCTGTGACTGTTGAGGATGAAACCTCTCCAGGACTTGTGTTACCTGCAAAGAGTCACGTCTTGGTCATGTTAACGGGCGGATGTACCACCTGAAGTAAATGGAGACCAACCAATGCGGCACACTCGGGTTCTATTACCTTCAGACAGTCTATTACGTGCTTGGATCTGTTAAGCATTCACCAGCGCAGCGAATACAGTGTGAATGATATGACTATGGCTGAGCAATGGGGACTCCACAGGATGGCCAACTGCACTGTGACGTTGCGGAGGAAGGGTACCTGTGAATATCATCAATTCAAGGACAGTCAAGGACAAGAGACGAATACACGATGCAATACGTGATGAAGTACGATGCAATGTACCATAGAATAGACAATGCAATAGTCAATTAAATAGACAACCTAATAGAAAACTACCACTATAAAATCATCGATGCAATAGACAACAGAATCGCCGATTCAATAAAGCATACTGACCAAGCGAACGATCAACGCCCGTTAGAAGCTCCCCTGCCTTTTCTTTATTGTTATAAGGGATATACATTATATATGGTGTATTTGGTGGCGTGTTCTACATACCAAGGCACCACATCTGCTGCCTGGAATATACAAAAGCGTTGGAACGTGCAAACATTCTGTTAACTTACAGCTTCTGCATGGCGGCGATGTCGGTGGACTGGACGTGGTCCTCGTCGTCCTCGATGGCCTGCTGCAGGTCGTCCAGGGAGACCTTGTCGTCCTCGACGACACAGTTGATCTGGATCTTCTTGATACCGAAACCGATTGGGATGAACTGGTGGGCACCCCAGACAAGGCCGTCCATCTCGATGGCCTTGGTGTTGGCGAGCATCTCCTCGAGGTCGGTCTCGTCGTCCCATGGCTTGACGTCCAGGGTGACGATGGACTTGGCGGCTGGCTTAGGTGGCTTGGCGGCCTTCTTGGCGTTGTATGCGGCGATTCTCTCGGCCTTGAGCTTCTCGGCGGCCTCGTCGTCCTCGTCGTCGGAGCCGAATAGGTCGACATCGTCGTCGTCCTCCTCCTCAGCGGCAGCGGAAGCACCGGAGGCGGCTGGGAAGGTCTCGAACTCGTCGGCTAGGGCGGCGATGTGGTTGAACCATCTGGAGAACTCTGGGTAGGCGGTCTGGAAGGCCTTGAAGGTGGCGACGTCGGCCTGGGTGGCGGCGGTGCTGTAACAAAGGGTGCGAAAGGCGAAGATACAGGGCAGCGGAGCTGCTCTGCACTACTTTTCGGCGTAATTGTTAGTAAATTGGATCAATAAGGGAGAAATTCGGAGGGTGCTAAACACTCCCGGAGGCGGTGCGTTTGTCAGAGATGTGATGTCACTCACGTATCTTGTCTCACTCATTCCAGGGGTCTTACTTCCTGTCATAAACACGGACCAAAGAATTAATTTCATCATTCACGCGGCCTCGGGATAGCGTATTGCATAGTAAATTGCTGATGCAATATGTTGCACCGCATCGTACAGTGTGATGTCGTGTGGCGTGATCATATCACATATCACATAACATGAAAAATCATATCACATAATATGACATATATCATATCACATAATATACCATATCACATAACATATCACATAATATACCATATCACGTATTATGACACAATATATCACAAAATATATCGTATCATACAATGACACAACATATCACATAACATATCGTAGATCATGCAATACCAAATCATAACACTGTATCATACCATGCGATACCATACCATACAATTGCATATTACAATGCATAGTGCAATGCAATCTATGCATCACAACGCTTTAGCCCTCCCATTAACAAAAACTCACATACCCCTCGACGTAGGACTTGTCGGCTAGCGACTTGTTCAGCTGCTGTAGAGACTCGATCTTGGAGAAGTCAGACATTGTATTGTGTGGATGTGTGGCGGGGTAGCAGGGCCGGCATAAAAGAGTAGCACCAGCAGCAACACGACGCAACCACACGGCCGCGCGAGCGACTCTTAAATACTGCCGGCGACGAGTGAGCGAGTGGGCGACGCCGACAGCGACGAGCAAAGCAGGGCTGGGCAGCAGGGCAGGGCAAGAGAACAGCAACACAGCAGCGCATCGCCGAAGCGAAAATTTTTCACCCCCAGACGGCAGCGCAGGGCAGAGTGCAAGAGGGCACAGGTGAAAATTCTGCGTGGGTGCGTTGTGCGTTGTGCGTTGTGGGAAGTGTGTTGTGTGTAATGCTTTCTCTGTGTTGTGTTGTCTGTTCCTCTGCGTCTCTGCGTCTCTGCGTCTCTGTGTAACGTTCTCTGTCTGTGGGTGTCTGCGCGTTGTACGGCCGTTTCTGTGCGGCGAAGCCCTAACGGCAAAGCCCGCGGGTGTCTGGGTGGCCGCACGTGGGCGGTGTGTGGGTGTTGGTGGCCGGGTAACTGCGAGGGCGGTGGCCGGGTAGTGTCCGGGATGTGGCGCTGGCTGTTCCCACTGGGCTTGCAAGAGGTTATCTTGTCTGCTCTGTGCAATACGTGAGTGGGTCTTGTTATTGCAAAAGGGTGAGACGGATATCTGTCTGGTGTGGTGTATAGATGGGGGTCGGTTGATTTCCCATCTGTGTGCTGTGGCTGGCAGATGTCTGTTTCCGCCTCGCATCGTCACTTGCTAGACTCTTTTCTGAATCCAATGTGCTTTGAGGTATGGTCTTCGGTTCCTATGGCGGTGGATATCACACTTTTGTTATCTTCATAAACTATTACAGTGTTTACAGAGCTTCCAAAGTTTTCAAATATCATTCTCATCCATATAGCTTCCTTATAGGCCTCAACGAACCCAAAGAGCTCACCTCATACGCACAGATGGATACTGATTTTTGTCTTTTGACACCGTGGTATTGGACAGCCGTTCCATGTGAATACGTATCCGTATTGACTTAGCATGGAACTACCTGTACCGTAACTGGCATCTGAATAGCCAATTGGGTCTACCTCATTGTTCTTTTGGTATTTGAAGGTTAACTTCTTGTCCAGAGTATCTTGAACGTATCATAGCGTGCGCTTCAAGATTGTTTTATCATTTACGCAACGCTTTAAAATTCTGGATCCAAGTTTAGATACCGTGTACATCAGGTCAGGTCTAGTGCATACAGCAGAACAAAGTAGGCCACCTACAATAGATCTGTATTGGGTTGCTTCCTCTTCATTTAATAGAGGTGATTCATCTTTATCAATGGGCGTTGGAATCGTCACCATAGGAGTGGGTACGGACCCGCGTCCTTCCATTATAGCATCCTTCAGTAGCTCCTGGAGGTATGCTTTTTGATCTATGGTAATTGCTTCCTTGGTTGTTTTGAATACCATACCTAGGCATTTGTGCATTCTTCCCATTCGCTAGATAGATTATAACATGTTTTCCCACCTTTTCATGCAAAAGTTTTCATCTGCTTCGTTTGTTGTAAATCCTTCGGATTCCATGAAGTCTAGTACTAGCTTAACCCATTCTCTATTGCACTGTTTTCTTAAGCTTCCAATATTGATTTTCTTTCAAACCTAATATTTTTAGCAGATCTTTGGGTGGTTTTACAACAACATCTTTCTTAATCACACTGTTTAGGAATGCAGTGGATACATCGTATTGTTCGATGTCCAGATTTAAAATTGTGGGTATGGCTATCAATAGCCTCAACGTCTCTAATCTACAGACTGATGATGTTATTTCAAATGGATCAAAGTCTACTCCTGGAATTTGTCTAAAACCTTGGCAAACGAATCTTGCTTTGTACTTTAACAATTGTCCATTGGAGTCAGTCTTTTTATTCAGGATGACTTTGATTGGAATAGTCTTTTTGCCATTTAGTTGATCTTCATTTAGAACACTATAGACATCTTTATCGATAAATGACTTATGTTCATCTTTTATCGCATTTAGGTAACCTTCTCTGTCTTCACCCTTAAGGAGTTTTGTGAAGTACGTTGCTATTGTTGCAGCTAATGCTACCACCATGGTCAGTAACGCCTGTGTCCTGCTATTTCTTATTTTGAGTAAAATATCTTATTTTATCAGATGCTGGATAATTCTTTCCTACATCTGAATAGCGTTGAGGGACCGGCGAATCATATATCCAGGTGGGAAGTATGGTGGCTCTTTGAATGGTTTCTTCGCTTTGCCTTTTCCATTGCTGAACTTCTTTTACAGATTTTTGTCTGACGGTATTATATTTTCTTCACGGCATTCAATCTAATCACTTGTTGGGCGACAAATTCAGCGAATTGTCTATCAGCATTTCCATCATCTAATTCTTCTACGGATGATGTGATTTTGTCTAACACTGCGTTTAGTTGTTCTATCCTTTCTAGGTCAATAGCAGCTTTTTCTGTTTGGTTTTTGTCGTATTTCATTTCATTTTCCTTGCGGGGTTTGGTTACTCTGGGTGTTCTCTCCACAGGTTCCTTTTGTTCTGTTGGATTTACGTGTGGTGTCCCCTTTTCTTTATCCTTGTTTTCGCCTGTTGTACCCTTACTATCTGATTGCTCCCCCGCATTAGTAGAAGGCATACCGGAGAATGCATTAGTTAAGGGCGAATTAGGATGCTTGATCTCATCAAGCGGTGAAAACTTAGAGTCGGAATTATTAAGATGAGAAGTCTTAATGGAGGTTGTCGTGCCGGTGATCTCATCACTTTTGTTTGACATATCTACTTTGCCTGCACTTGCCCCTTTCGTATGCACGGCACTGAGATCTAATTTATCAGGGCTGAGATAGTACTATACTATATTTTGGATTTTGAAAATATAGTACTTCTCCGTCCACCTACCATATATTTAGAGATACTGTTTCTTATCAATTTAGCAATATATTTGTAAATAATGTTCTTCAGACCCAGTTGAGGTGATTGTAAGATGGAATTAGTGAATGGCGGTGACGCGGTCACAGTGTTTAAACCATCACTTGATTTGGCGATAGAGGGTGAATGCCATCAGCAGAACTCAACTTTCCAGTCATTTTATTTATTTTATATTTTTTCTGTTCTATTTATAATAAGTTGCAATATTACCCCTACTTGTAATTATTGAATTTTATAATTATTAGTTTATTATGACAATTTACAAATTATATGCTGGTATCTATCTATTAAACAATACATTAATACATCCTCCTATCGCTAAGCTGAAGTTGTCGTTATCGGCTTCGGAACTTGGTTTAAGAGTACTGGTTTACTGAAGCCAACAGGTCCGTTAAATCAAATTTGCACAACCTTGTCATGTCTAGTAGCGACTGTGGACGAGATTAACGTATTTGTGATAGCCTCAAGTTGATACTTATCGCTAAGAAACGATAAACACGTTGTAATATTAACGAGTAACTTTACGTTAACAAAGTTGTATGACTTTTGAAAACGCAGGTCTTTTGAAATACACTCTACTCCTTTGCGTTTCATAGAACTACCCTGTGAAAGTGGTAAAAAACGTAGCATATGGAAAGTGTTTCTCGTAGAATTGAAAAATCATCTGAATGTAGATGTTCCACCAACTTGCTTAGTTTCCCGAATTCAACATGAGCATGGTATTGCCTCCCTGCTATACCGCACCAGTCGCTCATGCACCTGCGACGCTGTGCTCTGCAGCCAACTTGTCTAGACTCTTCTTCAGCTCCGTCAGCTGCACGATGCGCTCTAGCAGTACCTCCTGGTGTGAGACTACCGCCGCAGAAGGCATCGCCGGCCGCACTGGTAACTTCAGCTCCTGAAGCACACCGTGTACCTTGTTCTGAAGCGTCGGCTTGAATGTCGAGATACGTGTCGACCGTAGATACACTCCCGGCGACAGCTTCTCCCCGTGCAGCTGCACCCCCAGCGACTTCCTCTCCTCCGCGCTCAGTCCCTTCAGTAGGTTCTCTGCGTACTCTACCTCCGACTTGCGCTTTAGAGCAGACTGTTGCTCCAGCTTCTGCTTCTTGGTACGTCTTGGCGCAGCGGAGTCTGCACTTGGCACGCTGCCCGCCGGCGTCGGCGTAACACTCCCTGTGCCCTCCGCGGTATTCGACTCGCGCCTCCGTGACTGCTGTTTGTGCGCTGCAAGTTGTTGTTGCTGCTGCTGTTGCTTCTGGTAGGCAAACTGTTGCTGCTGCTTCATCCACGGGTTCTCAGGAATAGCACCCTCGTGCCTCCGCTTCCGCGTTTTGTCCGCCAGCAGGCTTCCGTACAACTGTGACATGCCCTGCGACGTCATGTACTGTGCTACAGACTGCTCCGAGTTTGGCGAGTCTAGCAGCCTTAGCAGAGCCTCTCGCTCCTGCAGCATTTTGCGTGCACCCATCTCAAACTTGCGCGACTCGATCACCAGTGCCTCTTCCTCTGCAATCTCCGCCGCAGACCTCGACAGCAGCCGTTCCAGGTACGCTTTCCGCTCCCGCTCCCGCGATGCCGGGTACTCTAGAGACTGCAGCAGTGGCTCAGCAGCATTCTTTGACTCGAAGTACCGCCGTGACACCAGGTAGAACTCCTGCTTCAGCTCCTCAAGCGTCCGCTCGACAGAGCCGTACGCGTACCGGTCCCAAATCACAAACCACCGCAGGTCATATGTCCGGCACAGGTGGAACAAGTACTCGACTTCCTCGTACGTCCACGCGGCTGGGTCAGCGGTAGCTTCCTCCTGCTGAGGTGCATCGGATGACTTGGTTTCTGAAGTCTGGGTGTCAGCCGCATTGTCAGCCGCGTTGGTATCTGTGGTCTTCTGTTCGGTAGCCGTAGAGTCCGTGACGCCAAGTTCCGCAGCTTCGGTGTCCTTGTCCTCAGATTCTTGAGTTTCGGCGTCTTGAGCTTCAGTGTCCTTAGTCTCAGTGTCTTTGGTTTCAGTGTCCTCAGTCTCAGCGTTCTTGGTATCGGCCTCCTCATCGTCAGTTTCCTTGGTCTCTGTGTCCTTAGATTCAGTGTCCTGTGTCTCCGATTCTTTGGCTTCAGATTCTTTGACCTCAGGTTCCTTAGTTTCAGCCTCCTTCGCCTCTGTGTCCTTAGATTCTGATTCCTTAGCTTCTGCTTCAATAACTTCAGTTTCTTTAGTCTCAGTTTCTTTAGTCTCAATTTCCTTAGTTTCAATGTCTTTAGATTCTGATTCCTTGGTCTCACTATCCTTAGTCTCAGAGTTCTTAGGTTCAGTGTCCTTAACTTCCGTGTCCTTTGCTTCAGTGTCCTTAGCTTCAGAATCCTTTTTCTCAGATTCCTTAGTCTCGGTGTCCTTAGTCTCAGCCCCCTTGTCACCCTTCATGAAGGACTCGAACTCCTCGCGGGTGAACTCAGGCAGGGACATGTGCTGGTCGAACTTGGCGTAGGCGGACTCCTGTGGCTCATCGCCGAGCAACTCCTGGGACCCCTTGACCCAGTGCGTCAGCGTGAGGTGCGCATTGGCCTTAAATGCGCCGCGAGTCCACGGCGAGGCCTTCGTAGCGCTCTTGAGCGTCTCCTTAAACTTGCTGCTGGGCTGCACCATCATGGGCGGCTGGTTCTCGCCGAGCAAGTTGTACAGCTCGCGGCGCATACCTGTGAGTGGCTGCTTGGGCCCGCCGGGAACCACGGTGGTCCCTGCGGTTGGGGGAGTAGAGCTAGCGCCGCCAGGGCCCGCGGCAGCGGAAGCGCCAGTGGCGTCCGCGGGACTCTTGGCCTTCTTGATGTTCAGCACGTCGAAAATGTCAGACGAAGACATGGCGAGTGTTCTGCTGTGGGGCGTTCGTGTAGTATACAGGTAGAATTAGCTGCTCTAGAAGCAATAGGAATACACAATTATTCTCTTCTCTTCTACTCTTTTTCTCTTCTTGATGTTGTTGCTGTTGATGTTGATGTTGATGGACGTTCAGCTGTTCGCGCGCGAGTTAGGGCTCGTTAGGGTTGGGAAGTTTCCAAGGGGTCCTGTGAAAGAGAGAAGGGTATTTAGACAGTTGTGATTGTGGATATCAATCACCACATTCCATAATAATCCACTGACCCTTTTAGCCGCCGTTTTAGTGCCCCTGTTGCTTTAGTCCCTCCCCCAAAACTAGGGCTTTAGGCTGTTAACTATGGCGACACCGCGCGAAGCCCTAACTTCCACGGGCCCACGAACACCTGCAACTGCAGAAACAGCTTCACCAGCACTTCAAGACGTGGCGTTATGAGAGTAATTGTACCTATTCTGCATGTTTGAGATGGCCACACGGTCATTGAGATAGGACAGTACACTGCCTGAGAACATTCACCTATGATCAGCTCTCAGAGGATCAAAATCAACATCCCCAAGAAGGCGGACATGAGCACGGACTCCTTCGAGGAGTCGTGTGCGCTGCTCGAGACAGCGTTTGACAATGTGTTCAGTGACCATTCCGGCGACGTGTCGTTTGAGAAGACGTACCGCCTGGTGTACGAGCTCGTGCGGTTCCGCTACGAGGCAGAGCTGTACAAGCGGCTGCGGGAGTACCTCACGAGGCGGTTCCAGCAGCTGAGACGCACCAGGCTGGACGAAGGAAGCGCCCAGGACGGCTGGGGCTTTCTGGAGAGACTCGCCACACTGTGGCTGGACACCAACAGGCATCTCAAGTCGGTCAGGGACCTCACGCTCTACCTGGACCGCACGTACTGCGACCGGAACAGAGTCCCCGGGATCATCGAGATGGGGCTGATCGAGTTCAGCAGCTGCGTCCTGATGCCGCTGAAGGACCGGCTGACGCGGGAGTTTGTGAGCGGTGTCGCTGATATCAGGTCCCGCGGCAAGCTTAGCGACAGCGACCCGCACACGGAGTCCCTGCGGACGCTCGTGTCGATGATGGAGACGATCCTGGGCGACGAGGACAACTTCTTCGTGGAGCACGTGCAGGCCAGTCTCCTCGAGGAGTCCGGTCGCTACTACTCCGGCCTGATCAGCTCCATCGACCTGCAACCGATGCAGGGGTTCACCAAGGTGAAGGAGCTGATGCGGTTCGAGCGCGCGCTCGACAGGACGTTCCTCAACAGCGACGCCGAGGCCAAGATCGAGAAGCGCATTGAGAACGTGCTGATCTGGGAGAACTTCGACACGATGATCGCGCCGCTCCTCGCGACCGCGATGACCGACTTCAGCCACGAGCTGCTCGCCGAGCTCTACGGCCTGACGGCGGACAAGCGCTACAGGCTCAAACTCAAGCATGTCATCATGGAGACGGTCGTCGCGTACCTCGCCGCTATCAGGCTCGATGACACGGAGAAGAAGAAGTCTCTCGTCGGCGCCAAGTGGGCCCTCCGCATCATCGACAGCTACAACAAGTACCAGGACCTGCTGCAGCAGTTCGAGTTCGAGTCGGAGCCGAAGAATCAGGCGCAAAAGCAGGCGCAGTCGCAGGAGGACAACGACTCCACTATGGACGTGGACTCGCCCGACTCCTCGGGGAAGCAGAGCGCGACGAGTCTGCTGAACGAGACGTTCTCGCGCTTCTTCCAGCAGCACAGGCAGCAGAGCGTGCAGTTCCTCTGCTTCTACATGGACAGCTGTCTAAAGAGGACCGCGGACAAGACGGAGATCAGCGCCGTGCGCAAGCAGGTCCTCGAGTGCGCGAAGCTGATCAAGCTGCTGCCGGACAAGGACGAGTTCACGCTGATATACAAGAACCAGCTGTCGAAGCGGCTGCTGCAGCAGCGGTCGTCCGTCGACACCGAGCGGTTTGTCGTGCGCAGAATCAGTGAGGAACTGGGATCCTTCTTCACCTACAAGCTGGAGACGATGCTGCGCGATATCTCGACCTCTGGCGACATTGCGCGCAGCTTCGCCGCCAGCCAGAGGCAGAGAGCGCCCGAAATGTCCTTCGATTTTGCCCCCGAGGTACTCACAATGACGTCCTGGCCGTTCCAGAACATCGACGACCTCGTGGTGGAGGACATCGTGCTGCCGCGCCAGCTGGAGGCCGCGCGGCTGGGGTTCGAGGCGTTCTACAACAAGAAGTACAACGAGCGCAGTCTGCGGTGGGCGCACAACCTGGGCTCGCTCGAGATCGGGCACCAGTTCGACAGGACGTACCACGACCTCGTGATGCCCGTGTACGCGGGCATCATCTTCCTGCTGTTCGCGGACCACGCGGAGCTGACGACGGAGGCGATTGCGGACCTCACCAACATCCCGGAGCAGGAGCTGATCCGCCAGCTGCTGTCGCTGGTGATGTCCTCGAAGTCGCGCATCCTCAAGAAGTCGCCACCGACCAAGTCCATCGCCAGGACAGACAGGTTCACCGTCAACACCGCCTTCACCGCGCCCACAACAAGAGTCAAGGTACAGACCATTGTCGGCAACCTGCCGGGCATCCGCACAGAGACAAACACAAACCAGCAGCTCGACCGCGAGCGCGTCAGCGCCACCAACGCCGCCGTGGTCCGTGTCCTCAAGCAGCAACACACGCTCGCCCACGCCCAGCTCTTCGACGAGACCGCCGCCGCCGTCCGCCCGACCTTCGCCCTCACTCCCGCGACCTTCAAGAAGAGCCTCGGCTTCCTCCTCGCCAAGGAGTACGTCCAGCGCGACCCGGACGACCCGGCGCTCTACCACTACCTCGCATGAGCACGTCGATACGACACCTGCAACATGGCACTTTGACATGACACCTGTATACTAGATGTAGACTCCCTCAGAAACGGCCGCACAGCGCGCGCCGACACAATGAACATCAACAATGAACAGCGACTTGAAGGATGAAGCATGAAGGACTGCGATGATTGAAGTGGTGATATAGCTGTGATAGAAGTGATACAACGTATCAATCGTCTGTTTATTGTGTTTTCCAGCTGCCTTTGACTATATGGACAGTGCTTTAGCATGATACCCGGCAACACAGACGTAAACAGCAGGATAGACAGCAGGGTAGACAGCAGGACAGGCAGCTCCCCAGGGCCCACGCGGGAACGGAGCGCCACTGTGCCCAGTCCCATGATGTCAGGACACTCCCAGGGCTCAGGTATATCCAGCCACCGCATGGAGAGTGCGCTGAAGAAGCGGTACCGGCGGAAACAGTCGTCGCGGCACGTCTACGGCGACAGCAACGAGTACTTCGACGACTCGTCGATCGACTCGTCGCCATTGTTGTCCTCTACACCTCCCAACGTGTCAAAAGCGCTCATAAAGCTGTACCCATACCTCATCGTCGCGGACAAGGCGCTCAGTCTGCTCACATGGACATGCGACGAGCGCTGGCCGAACTATCTGTCAATCGCATGCTTTGTCACGATGACGGTCTACTTCGACTTCCTGGTGAAGTACTTTGGCCAGCTCATCATCATCGCGCTGCTGTGGCTCTACTCTGTCATGGACAAGTCGGTTACGAGGACCGTGTCCGCCTACCCAACGCTCGACGACATCATCCACGTCATGAGCCGCGTCTCGAAGAAGGCGGACCTCATCCTCGCGCCCGTGCGCGTGCTCAGCGTCCAGGACATCAAGCGCCTCTTCTTCACCATCACCTTCTTCCTCCCTCTCTACGTCGCCATCTCCCTCTTTGTGATTACGCCGCGCAAGCTCTTCATGCTGGGCGGCATCTACACCCTCACGTACCACTCGCCAGTGTGCCGTCTGCTGCGCAGGGCCCTGTGGAACATGCGCATCGTCAGGTTATTCTCCTTCTACATCACGGGGCTCGACCTCGGCGGCATCAACAAGCACCAGGGCATCTTCATCACAGTCAGCGAGCAGATGCGCAGTGCAAATATGGACAAAGCGGGAGGATCGTACACAAGGTCCCCCGGGGACAAGGCCAAGGCGATACGGTTCACCTACGCCCTCTACGAGAACCAGCGCCGCTGGCTCGGCATCGGCTGGACGTCCTCGATGCTCAGCTACGAGCGCGCCGCTTGGACGGACGCCTACCTCAATCCGGCGCCCTCGCCCGTGCACTTCAAGCTGCCCGACGACGACTCAGAGATGATCTGGCAATGGCTCGACGAGAGCTGGAGCCTTGACATGACCAACGACGGCGCCATCCAGCTTGGCTCCACGCAACCACGGCTACGCACCCACCCGGGGCCCAACGTAGGGTTTGTGTACACTGACAACACATGGAACAAGCCATCGGTAGGCGATATCTTCTCGAAGTACACGCGGCGGCGCCGCTGGGTACGCACCGCGGAGCTCGTCAACACCTCGCTGCTAGATAGTCCTGATACCAAGGTGCTCGACTTTGACGACAGCGCCGAGAGCGAGACGCCAGCGACAGATAAACAGTTGAGGCTGGCGGTGAGCGATCCGCCAGCAACGAGTAGCGACGGCCGGGGGCGGTCCGTCTCCTTCAGCAACGTGCAGAACGTGCGGTTCATCCCCGCGAGCGAGTCCTCCTTCGAGGAGACTGAGGCGGAGCCTGATACAGAGCCAGATACAGAGTCGGACAACGAGGTGCAACACTGCCGCAGGTCCGACATCGATGCGTTGTGAGTTGCATGTTTTGCGCATGTTCATGTGCATGTTCATTCATGCACACGCCCACGCCCGCCACGCACGCTTAATATTCGTATAATTAACTATTAACATATACATAACTAAACTCTGCACATGCACATCTGCGCTTCCACTTACACAACGTCCTCCATCTCGATCTCCTCGTCCATGTCCTCGTTGTCGTTGTCTGCGTTGTCCTCGCCGTCCTGCTGCTCGCCAGCCTGGTCGTCGGCGAGCTCTCCGAGCGTGGCCTTTCTCTCCTCCTCCTTGAGCTTCTTGTACTCGGGTCTGAGGGTGTACTTGAACGCGTAGGGTCCCTTCTTGACCAGCGAGGCGACCTTGTCGAGACACTCCTTGAGGTGGGCCTCGGGCTGTCTGGTACGTTCCTTGAGGCCCTTGAGGGACCAGTAGTCGTACTCGTCGAACAGCTTGAACAGGTAGTCGAGGATCTCCTTCTTTGGCATCCTGATGGACTTGACGTTGCTCTTTGCCTTCTCGCGGCCGACCTTGAGGAAGTTGGAGGTGTCGGTCTTCATGGACATACCGGTGTGGCTCATGGTGACACCCACGGTCTCGTCGAGCGTGGTGATCTTCTCCTTGTTGTCGAACTTGACGATGTTGCGGCGCTGCTCGACGATGCGGTGGTAGTTGGGGTCGTTCATCGAGGGCATTACCTGACACTCGTGGCACACGGTACCTGTGATGGCGGTCTTCTTGGGGATGGTCTTGACGTAGGGGATGTAGCGGTCGCGGCCGTCGCGGTCGGTCATGACCCTGTGGTTGAAGCGGCGGCGGTTGTTGCGGCGCTTCTGCTGCTGCTTCTTCTTGAGCTCCTCCTCGCGCTCCTGCTTCTTGAGGTACGCCTGGCGCTGCTTCTCGGGGTCGGCCTCGAGCTCCTTGACGCGCTGCTGGTACTTCTTCAGGTTCTGCTCGGTGAAGATGAACTCGTTCTCGACGACCTTCTTGGTCAGCTCGAGGTCGTACTCGTGGGGGATGGCGTTGTTGTCGGGGTTCTCGTCGAGCATCAGCTTGATCTGCGAGCCGTCCTTGTTGATGCGGATCTTGCCGAGCTCCTGGCCGTGCAGGCTCGAGCGGTCGCGCCACTTCTCGGCGAGGAACTTCGGCAGGCGCACCAGCCAGATCTGCCGGCTGCTCTGCGCGAGGTCCAGGTCCAGGGACTCCTCGTACACCTTGCCCTCGTTGTTCTCGATGTCGTTACCGTCGAACACCTCGTCTTCTTGCGAGAGGTACCCGTCGTCGGTGGTCGCGATCGGCTGGGGGTCTTTGGCGGTGCTTTCACTCATGGTGTGATGTGCTTGTTCTATTGCTGTTGCTCGTGGCCTGAGTATTCGTCTTTTACTCTGTTCTTAGACTCTTAGTCTAGGTCTCTCTCTTATACTGTTAGTCTTCGTCTAACTCTCGTATACTGTTGCGCTGTTGCACTGGTATAGTCTGATTGTATACTCTTAGACTGTTATACTGTTATACTGTTAGTCTTTGTCTAACTCTTGTATATTGTTATTCCTGTTATCAGTATTACTCTTGTACCAGTACTTTCTATCTCTTATACTGCAACACGTGTATACTCTTGCACTCTGTTTGTATAATGTTATACTGTAAACTGTTATACTGGTATACTGCAACACTGTAACACTGTTCAACTGCAATACTGTTATACTGTTATACTCGTCTACTCTTTCTCTGAGACTCTGAGACTCTTATACTGTTATACTGTTATAGACTTTAACTCTTAGTCTAAGTCTTACTCTCTTGCACTTGTGCCAGTATTACTCTTGTAGTCGCAACTGTACTTATATTGTTGTACTCTTGTACTCTTGTACCTATACTCTCTCTCTTATACTGTTATACTCTTACACTGTTATACTGTTTCACTGTTGCACTGTCGCCTCCGTTTTTACCCCAATTTTCGCCTGTGCCGTATATAAGGCGCGTTTGCCACCGCGTCCGGCGGGTAATGGCGGCTGTCTGGCGGCTGCATTGGTGCTGGGATCAGCGCTGCAACGATGAGTCTGTCGCTGAGCGAGCTGCTGAGGCGGGAGATTGCACGCAAGAGCGTGCGCAGTGAAGAAACGGGGCCGAATGGTCCGGGGAGCGTCGAGATAGAGGGGAAGGAAGCGTCTGTGGAGGAACGAGTTGGGGAGGAGCAATTACCCACGGAGAATGGTTCTACAGTCGCTAGGGATGATAGTGGTAGTGCCGAGCGCCTGCGCAAGGTGCAAGAGACCATTGCGGCGGAGAAAGCGGCTCCGCTGCCCCCAATATCCGTCGAGGATATAACGCGCAGTTCAGACGACTCTTCCCTCGCCCTGAAGTGCAACCAGTGCATACACCGCATCGTAGATGACTGGGGGGAGCACTCACAAGACTACAGTCCCCCTGGTGCTACTCCAACTCTGCTCCTCGACACCAAACGCAGCCTGTTTCCGCTGCTCGTGCAGCTGCGCAAGGACACCTTGCCTCATGAATTACTAACATCCCTCGCTAGTCTGCTGTACCATCTACAGCAGCGTACACGCGCAGACCAGGACGCTGCGCTGCAACTCTACTTAAAACTGAGCATCGGCGACGCAGCATGGCCCATTGGTGTCAGCGACGTCGGTATACACGCCCGCAGCAACCACACCAGGATTGCACAGGGTGGGAACAGTGACATCGCTAATATCATGCGCGATGAGCAGACCAGGCTGTGGATCGTCGCCGTCAAGCGGCTCGTCTCCTACGAGCAGTGGGCGCTGCGGTCTGCGGGCGCTTCTCGCTGAAATTTTGCCCGCAAACCACAATCGATAAACAGATGCGATAGTGGACTGCAATAACACACACTCTGTACAACGCGTCAACGCGACAACACCACGAGTACAAACGCGATGCTCGAAGAGAACAAGGTGTGGATAGACGGGTGTTTCGACTTCTCGCACCACGGGCACGCCGGCGCGATACTGCAGGCGCGCCGGACCGTGCCACAGGGCGCCACGCCCGCCAGCGAGCTCTACTGCGGCGTCCACAGCGACGAGGAGATCCTGCACAACAAGGGCCCCCCAGTGATGCACTCCGCGGAGCGCTACGCGCACACCGCCGCCAGCCGCTGGTGCTCACACATGGTCCCCGACGCGCCCTACGTCACACAGCCAGCGGTCCTCGACCGCTACGACTGCAAGTACGTCGTACACGGCGACGACATCACGCTCGACGCCAACGGCGAGGACTGCTACCAGGAGATGAAGGACCTCGGCCGCTTCAAGGTCGTCAAGCGCACCGCGGGTGTCAGCACCACCGACATCATCCACAGGATGCTCACGGGACGGTACGAGTACGCCACGGGTATGCCCCCGCTCGAGCAGATGCAGATGTACGCCACTGCCGCTGACGGGTACGCCCCCTGGTGTAGTGTGCACGAGGGATGCCTTGGTGGACCCGAGACGCTGCTCGTGCAGGGTGATGCCCAGCGCGAGGCGATGCCCGCGGTGCTCATCACGGGTGACTACGACCTGTTCCACATGGGCCACATCGAGCAGCTGCAGCGCGCAAGGGAGCAGCTGTACCCGGGCTGCCGCATCGTCGTCGGCCTGTGCGAGGACGACGTCCAGACGGGCGGCCGCACCATCATGTCCCTCGCCGAGAGACTGCTCAGCATCCTGAGCTGCCGCTACGTCGACGCAGTGGTCGTGCGGCCAGAGGCCGCGGGCGACAACGCCATGTACAGGGACGTGCTGCACGAGGGTGACGCGCGCCTCACTGAGGGCGGCGCGTTCGCATACCTCACGAAGCAGACGATCGTGTCCCGGATTGAGGACAGCCGCGTGTTATACGTCGCCCGCAACACCAAGAAGGGCATGGTCTACTGAGCTGCGCCGTGCATATAGATAGAGTGTATGTGTTTAGTACATATTTATGATTCAGCTGGGGGGGGGAGTGCAATCGACATCCTGCTTGCGGGTGATACCGTTCGAGCATGTTGAGTTGTGTTTCGTGTGAGGGTGCGTACATGAGCAATAGACAGGGAAGCGCAGAGCGGGAATTGTATTGGTGTGGTGTATGTATGGGGTAATATATGCACACGGATGTATTACCTTGTGCAGAAGCGGTGAACTACCCTTTGTAAATCAGCCGGCGATATTACCTTCGACAGAAACGGCGCATCGTCCAAGGCCAATCAGCCGGCTACATTGAATTGAACACAAATGGTGCACTATCCATTGCAAATTCACCTCCATATCAAATAGAAGGGAAACAGTCCAGTGTCCATTAAAAACCTACCTCCATAGGGAATTGAAGGGAAATGGTGCACTGTCCATTGCAAACCTACCTCCATAGAGAATTGAAGAAAGACGTACACTGTCCCTTGCAAATTCACCTCCATATCAAATTGAGGAGAAACGTACACTGCTCATTGAATGTCAAACATTTGTCTTGAAATGGAGCTGGCGATCATACAATACATACCCACTTCAGAACAAAGTTGCATATATGATAAAGAGTTGCTCAAACGCTCTGCTTCCTATCCAACGGACTTCGCAACAGTTCAACAGACTCCAATAGCTGTTCAACAGACTGTATGTACCCACTCTACAGATTGCCATACCCATCCACTAGACTGCAAATATCCCGGGCCCATTCCGGATACGAAGTGACAAACGTGAATGTTCACCTAGAATACACACTATACTACATGAAGAACTCACACCCACTGCAGTCTCTTACTGAAACGGTCGATGCCTGTCTTCTCCCTTGTGAATTGACAGAACCCGGCCGGTACCTCGCTTTCCCTAACAAGAGTCAAAAGCGCACTACACTGTGAGAGTAGCTGCTTGCCACTCCTTGCAACACACCACTCCCCACTATCGAAACAAGCGCCCATACCTCTACAATACACAGCGCCACATATGTGGCACGACCCACAATAACGAGGAATTTCGGCCGATATTCCAAGAGACAATGCTTGATAAGCGCGCTTGATAAGCAGCTGCGTGGATGCAACTACTCCCCAGTCATAACATCAACATTGCATAAGCTCCACTCGTAATATCATAAATCGTGTATTGACAGAAGGCGTATATATAAGAGTACATAGACAGCGCTGCGGCAATAAGGTGTCGTAAGGGTCATCACAGAAGGGGGAGGATCAGATCTGGTAGTTCTGGATCTCCTCGAAGCGGCGGGCGTTCATGTTGTTGTTGACATTGGAGGCGCGGCGCTTCTTGTTGTAGGGAGCGGGGCACTCGCCGGCGTCGACGAGGTCGTTGATCTCGTCGCCCATCTTGCCCCAGCCGCCGCGGCCGGAGCCGCCCTTCTTCACGTGCTGGGGGGACTCCCCGAAGTTGCCGGTGCGGGTGAAGTACTTGGCGTCGGCAGCCTTCTCGTGAACGGTCCATTTGTTAGTTCTGGTCATTGTGTGTGTGTGTGTGAGTGTGTGTGAGTGTGTGTTGTAAGTGTATGTCTGATTGACTACTTGGGGATATGGAGGGAAGAGAAGAGAGAAGAGAAGAGAATAGAGAAGGGAACAGCGACAAGGGAATACAGAAAAGACCCGCCCTTATATACGCCGCGGGACCCGGGAACGAGCGAACGCCACCGGAAATAGGGGCCGCCCGGATTCCACAGTTGGAGACACAGGTGCGCCGCCCCTAAAGCCGCACACCGCATAGTGCGGTGCGGTGCGGTGCAGCGCCGGCCGCTCAGCCCCGCCGGTGCGCTGTGTGCGGGCGCGTCTCCGGGGCTCGAGAGGGGCGTGTTTTCCGCGGGTGTTCTGGACTGTACGGGTGTTTCTGCGCGCGCGGCTGAAGACAACGCGGCGTGGGGGCGTGGGGGCGTGGGGGCGCGGTTGCTGCGGGTGCGTGAGGGTGAGGGTGAAGAGGGAGGCCGTTCCGCGGGTGCGGCTGCGTGCGGGGTGCGTCTTCCGCGGAGAGGGTGGCGCGGGCGTGTGTGTGTTACTGTATGTGTGACTGTGCTATGTATAGCTGTGCCTGGTGTTGCGTATAGGTGTGGGGTGCATGTAAGTATTACGTAAAGCTGTGTAAGGGGTGCACTCCTGCAGTCTCCGTGGAGTTCTGGTGGGCGTTCTGTGGTCATGTGGTTGTCTCTCGTGGCTCCCCCTGTCGCTTGCTGACGTTGGGTCTGGACCTGCCGCGGATCGCCGACAGCGGAGATCCGTCGGCAGCGCTTCCGATGTCACTGCGGACAACGCTTCCGATGTCACTGCGGACGAATGTGGACTGTCGCGTGTCAGACAAATGGACAGATGGACAAATGGACATATGTCCATGGACATGGTTATCACGTGTGAATGCATCTGTACCATGCTATAGGTGATAGCATGAAAATAACTTGTATTGTTATGGAGGTCAGGTACACATCGGGCGTTTATGCGAGGGTGTACAACGGCTGCGGTGTTGTCGTGTTGAATACACTCGGCGCATTCTCTTAAGTGTATACAGTTGTGGGTTTTACAATCGGGTCTGTCAAGTACGTGTCGATACTTGTCATGGCAACCTGTGCAGTGCTATGATCACCCTTGGATGTGAATAATTTTCGTTTCTCAGGTGATGTATAGTTGCCAGACGTTCTAGTGGTAATTCTGGGCGCCCGTATTGCCTACCTTGCCTGCCTATTGTCGATGAGATGAGCGCTGCGGTAATTTCACTGATCATCTGGATATCGTGTTCATCACTCTATGCAGCGACTGTGCCTGCAGATCTCCGCGCTATTGTTCAGGCACATGCACGTCGTTTTTTGCGATGCGTATACTCCGGCGACGCAATGGCGTGGTGCCATATATGATCTATCTGCACCGGAGTATAAAACAGCGTTCGTTTAACTATTGTTATTCCATTCAATATATAATTACATCTTGTAATTTGCCCTTTGCTTCCTGCCGTTTAGCCTCCCACCTAGCTATCAAAGGAACCGTCCCCTTCACATAACACAAAAACGCATCCACCAAACAATGCCGCTACACAACATAAAGTACATCACAGTGCACTACGATCTGCACTGTGAGGTACCAGTCCCACAGGTATGTCCATCGCGAAGTGGCAGGCGTCAGCAGGCTGCATTGTCATATATGCACATCCTGTCCGATGACGAGGATAGTGCCTCATACGGCATCGACGAGATGTTGTTGGAGCTTGAGGCAGGGGAGTACTGGGGAAATGAATTTGAACGCTCCCACCCCAGTTCTCCCGGCGACAATGCTAGCAGCAATGAGTTGCACCTCTCGGGCGAGTCTTCCATTAATGGGCTGGACTGGGGGGTCTCTGGGAAGCACCGCCCTAGTGTCAGCTCCGAGACTGCTAACATTCACAGGAACATGTTATATACCAATGAAGAATTGCCCTCGCTCATATCCGGACACTCTGTCGCGTCAACGGATAAGGTGTGCGCCGGTCCCACTTTCGTCGCTCCAAATGCGTGCGTCGCATCCGCTCTACCTTCAAAGAGTTTTGACGTATTGTGTCGCCCAGCGCAGATATGGAACACAAACACAGTTGAGGGAAGTTGCCACAGTAGCAGGTCTCATGACGCGACTCCGACGCCAGGCTGGGAACTCCAGTGCCCCGTGCCCAAGGTGCAGTCTAGGAGTCTTTTGGTCGCTTTCGGATGCAGAGATGCTAATGTTCCTCATGAAAGGCCGCTCCCCTTATTCTTCTGTTGATTGCGATACTGATAGGTCTGCGGCTGTGTGGTATTACCTTGTCAGAGTCAGCACAACATAATTAGAGAAGTTACCCAATTTCAAAGATATGTCCGAAGATCAACAGTGCAGCGACAACCCCGCAGTAGTCTTTGGTGATGGAGGTCTCGGCTTAACTGAACCATTCTCAGTGAGCAAAATATTCGATGAAGTTGGCAATTTCCAACTGGGGACAACCCCGATGGGTCTACTGTCATCAACACGGACTATGATGAAAATATATTACAAGGCAACTCACAGGTACTTCGCTCTAGGTAATGTTTACATGTTTATCAAAATAATTAAGTATCTCCTTTTGGAAACGGTCAACCCCAGCGAGGAGGAGCTTTTGATTCGAATATATAATGATTCACCAAATGTCAGCATTGCCAACTTCGCCAGCTACCTGGACCAATGCATATTGGTAAAGAGAATAAACGAACCCTACTGCAATGCCAGAATTAAGTACATCCATTCAGAGAGCGTTCCTAAGAGCTGGCCGTCAGAAGCTTACGCTGACCCTGTTATTGTCGCTACTAAGAATGGGAAACTAGACGCCTTCTTTATAAAGAGGCCATGCCCTCTTTTGCTGAAAAAAGGAGATGTTGTGTTGTGTGACAGGGGGGAAGGACAAGATATTGTATGTATCGTGGAGCCAAGGGCAGACAGGAAGCTCGTCTCCTTTTTGCATTTTCTAACGGAAAAGGCATCCTTCGATTCCAAACTCCCCGCTTCAAAAATACACGATAATAAAGCCTTCATCAGGGATTTCATAGCAACCACCCTACGCTTAAGAACTGCAGTTGATCCAAATAATTATATGTTGAAGAATCTACTATTCATTAAACCTATCCCAAGATACATTTACAGGTTTGCGACAAAGGACGAGGTTACAAATGGCCTGAGAGACAAATATGCCGATGAACTAAAAGTGCTCCATGCAATCAAGTCAATAAATCCCTCCTACAATAACAGTGCATGCGACAACGACAGTTCAAGCCCTGCACTACCAGTCCTTAATGTCGAATACCAGTTTGACAGAAGTAGCCTCTTTGTTAATTACATTTCGGGTAATGAATATAATTTTCCGTTGTTGGCACAGTACCTTTCCTCGTTGTGCAACACACGCATTTGCTTCAATGCTCTTCCCTGCTACCTCAACATCGACAAAGATTATTTTTTTAAGGAGTCGTGGGAACTGTGCGATCTCCAAGAAGTAGTAACAACCTTACACTCAGATCCTTCTTTCCACCGCGTAGCCAGTCCCCAAAGAGGGGAAACACCACTCCAACAGAGCGATGCTTGTAAAACGAAAACAAAGAAAAAGATAAAGTCACAATCAAGCGTCACATTTAAGGCAAGGTTTGTGTAGAAGATTAGTAGTGACAGAACTCATTCTTATACACCCTCTGGTGTAAATACTTAACCTTGTTGTATTGTCTATACATAAAATATATAACCTATGTGTCTCTAATAATGATATAGTTCTTATCTCACTTGATTTGAATGTGTCCGACGCGTCGCGTTGACATCGTCGTCAGTGTCTATGACGATCTGTGTCTATGTTTATCATCGTAAATAGTGATAACAAGTGGTCCATATTCTATGACAGATATGTCTTTTATTCATCTTTGATAAATGTTGACTTATCACCAATAACCAATACTTCCCCCTAAGAAACATTTTTTCAAATTGACTACCTTCTCATTCGATCAAGACTTTAAGAGTTCTGTCCTATCCTCAGTTTGAATGATATCGGCAGTAGTTCCTTTGGAGTGATTTTCCCTTCCCTAACTTTCTTAATTCTGCTAAGGTTATCTGTTGGAAAGGGTTTCAGGATGGTATATTGTATGTAACACTCGAGAAGCATGTCGATCTCCTGAGTTCAATTTTTGCCACTTGGTTGCACCTCTCGTTCTCTGTGCGATTGAGCCAGTGGGGTTGGTGACGGACGTCAAACTTCCTTTGATTGTCTCACGTAAGTTGCTGGGAACTGGTAGATCGTCGTCGTCATCATCATCTAATTTTCTTACTCTTGAACTGTTCTTATGTCGATCTTCTTGTTGTTCACTGAATGGTTTTTCAGTTTCTTCTCTATCAGATTCTATCATCAATTCTGTTGATACTTCGTGTTCTGTGTTGTTTGCTAAATGATCATTTGGTGACTCTTCAACATCTTCGATTTCCGTATAGGTCTCTGATTCTGCTTGTGCTTCCTGTTCAGTGTCTTTTACTTGGTAAGTCAGTGACTCTTCGGTGTTCTCATTTTCGGTATGTTTCGCAAACTCTTCTTGTTTTTCTTGTTCGTTCTTTTTTGCTTGTTCATTCTGTGAGTCTTCGGTGTTGTCACTTTCCGTATATGTTACAAGCTCTTGTTGTTTTTCTGTTTCTTTGTCTTCGATGAAATCTTGTCGGTCGTCGGTGTCGAGAACTTCCTTGATTGTGGATGTGTACGGTTCGGAGGATGGCAGATTCCGTTTTAAAAACTGTCGGATGTCTGGTTTCTTTGCCGTACTGCCATGTTTTACAGGTAGTTTCTTCGCTTTCGGACCGTCGGTAGCGTTGAGTATCGGTGATTTGGAAGTTTGTGGAAGATTGTTCTCTGTTTCGGTTATGTTTGTAGATGGCATAATATCTACGTCGTTTACTTCGGGCAGTTCTGTTGTACTTGCTTGTATTATTTCAACTGGTAATTCCTGGTTCTCATGTAGTTCGGTGTTCTCGGGTGGTTCACATTTATCATCTGGAACGTTTTCCTTATTCATTAGATTATTCATCTCGACATCATTCACTTCAGGCTGAATACTGGTAATTTCTTGTATTATTTCTGATTGGAATTCTTGTTTCTCTGGTGTTTCAGTGTTCTCGGTTGCTTCTGATTCATGATCTGAATTCTGTTCTTCGTTAATTATGTTATCCATCTCAACATCATTCGTTTCAGGTTCTATGATGGAGTCTTGTTGTAGTAATTGAGGTTCCGGATGTTGGTTTTCGAGTGAATAGTCCTCGTTATCGTGATTAGGTATCTCATTCATTTGAGTACTCATTTCGAGGCTGTTGCTGTTATCTGGCTGTTCCAGTAATTTTTCTGGTAGTATATTGTTGATATCCTCAAAGGGGTCTTCCTGAGGACTTTGTTCTTCCTCGGGGGAATTGAATTCTTGTGCTATTTCCTCTTCATTGAATCTTGTATCATCTAATTCTCCATTCTTCTTATGAAGGTTTGTGTTGAAATATTGTTTGGTTGCTTGTTCGCTGTGACTTGTGATTATGTAGTTCGTGGTTGGGAATACTTTTTTATCCTTTGTCAGATAGAATAAATATCCGAAACCAGCGGGATCCTTGCACAAGGTCAGCGCTGATACACCTGGCGATCTCTGCTTGTTTTTTGTATCTTTCCAGATGATTGCTGGTGCTCCGAATGGGAGGAAAGATCTTAATCTTATCATGATCTTCTCCTTGGACAGTATGTTGATCGGCGCGTCATTCACTTGTGCATTGAATGTGTGGTTTCTGATATCGGTTGCGGCCTTGGCGGCATAACTCCAAAAGCTTACTGAGAGTTCGCTTTGTAGTAATAAAGTTTTGACGTCTGTTGTAATTGTACGTATCGTACGCTCAGCCCTGGCGTTTGCCGAGTGGTCTTGAGTAGACGTCAGTTTTAAAACTATTCCACGTTCATCCAGCATTTCTTTAAGGAGATTATTGTCGAATTCCTTCCCCTGATCAGATATTAATTCTTTAATCGATCTTTCGAACTGTTTTTCCACTCTAGCAATATTCTTAATGATTTGATGCCCGATCTCATTTTGATCTTTAGTCTTATGTGTCGTAGTGATGATATAACGGGAGACGTTATCCACCATTATTAACATGTAACGGTCTGATGTAGCATTGATACGGTTTACTGGACCGAAGATATCTAAACTCCACGATTCTCCTGGTCGTTTATTTTTCGTGTAGAAGTTCATCGACCCTTTGAAGTGAGGATGTCTGGTCATCTTTCCTGCGAGACATATTCTACATGTCTCGTCTTCTTCCCCCGTTAAATGTTCAACGTCAGAGAAGATCTTGTGGCGAACACTCTGTTCGATATTACTAATGGATTGATGGTTCAGACGTTGATGTGCCTCATCTAGGGTCATTGAGTTCTTTACGATGACTGGATTGGTGGGCTTGATAGATCTGATGGTCGAGTTTGTGGTGTTTTCTTTAAGTAGGTCCGTTGTGTTAGCCCATATAGTATTGTTATATTTCTTAGTGAATATGGTTCTTGTTGAGTTGACCAACTCCTTGTAGTCGTTTATGAGTGTAAGTTTTGTTTCTTCGTTTAACTTGTCGGCACTAATGATCGAGGCCGTCTCGTTTGGTGCATAGTATGCATGTACCAGTGTAGTATCTTTATCTCCGGCTTTGACTGCTAGGTATCCTTCTCCAACGATGTTGATGGGATTGTATTCTCCGCATCCAAAATATGGAGATTCCAGACTAATTTCGCTGAAGTCATGCAGCCACTTTCTGTCGTTGACTAGGTGAATACCTGCAGCAGTATCGATCACTACTTCTTCGGTAATCATTTCGTTGGTGTTGATGTTTTTCTTTGATTTCGTATTTTCTATTGTTTTTTGTATTTTCTGGGATTTTTCGATGTTTTTTGGATAATTTTTGGGATTTTCTAGTGTTTTTGTAGTTTTGTTGGTATTTTTTCTGGAGTTCTCTACCTTGCGTAGAGTGTTTTTGTCAGCTGAACTAATGCCTAAGTGTGGGGTCGCTCTTGCTTGAAGAACGATCTTGATAATTTTCTTTGATCACATATTCTTGATCAGGTGTTCTTTTCGTGAACCTTTCATAGTCACCCTCTTGTCTTCTTTTATAACAATTTCTCTGAGAGTGTAATTCTGAGTCACAATTGAAACACTTTCTGGATTCCTGAATCATGATTCTGGATCTTCTTCTGTAATCGTAGATCTTATTTTTAATTCCCTCGATCAAATCTTTAGGGAATGTCTGAAAGTCTTTATGATCTGGAAATTCAAAACTGATGGCTGTTCTGAGATGATCTGAAAGAGTCCTTTTGATGCGATCATTCAGCATCGAACGAGTGACTCTGATTTCCAGTTCATTTTCGGTGTATATCTCCATCATCACCAGTAGGTTGAGTTGTCTGTTCATATCCGGGATATTTGAGCATGTTTCATCAATCCTCATTTTGTCCCACTTCTCGTCCTTGAGTTGTCTAGGACACTGTTGAACCATGTGATGGTGTATTTTCTCGAAAACCTCGGTCGCTGTGCTACAGTTGTAGCAGAGTTCCTTGAACTCGTTCTTCAGGGACTTTTCAATGACCAGTCTCAGAATCTCTTCCTCACTGTCTGATAACTTCTCGTGTGTGGTGACGTTGTCGAAGTTCCAGAAGTTGCAGAATTCACTGAGTGCTTCACACCACTGTGGATATTCAGTTAGTCTTGTTAATTCTTGGCTCATCTTGGCAAGATCTTGCTTGTAGTAGAACTTGACTTCTGTTGCATCTGTTCTTGTGCATTCATAATACTCTCCGTCGCTATCCTTGCGGGAGCGGAGGTGTTTTCTGGTATTCTTGGTGGTCATACCACTTAAATCGGTGTTAATATCAAATTTTTCTTGTTCAGACATCTGAGTATCGTTCTCATACTTGATGACTTTAATGTCATTGTTCCGTGTACTAACTTTCTTGTTACTGGTGTTTGCAGCTTCACTGCCTGTAATTTCAATGCGTAGTTTCTCGATTCTGGAGTATAGCATATCTTTAGCGGTTTCATACTTGTCCAGCTTTTCTTTAAGTGGCTTATTGTCGATGACGTCAATGATGTCGATTGAGTTAATCTCAGCTAGAACCTTGTTCAGCTGTGTTTCGTATTTCTGCAGAGTGTCCTTCTGAGTTCTAAGGATGCTCTGGTTGGTCTGGGAAATCTCCTCAAGAACTTGAGACTTCCCAGTATGCCCCCCATGTAGAAGATTAGTAGTGACAGAACTCATTCTTATACACCCTCTGGTGTAAATACTTAACCTTGTTGTATTGTCTATACATAAAATATATAACCTATGTGTCTCTAATAATGATATAGTTCTTATCTCACTTGATTTGAATGTGTCCGACGCGTCGCGTTGACATCGTCGTCAGTGTCTATGACGATCTGTGTCTATGTTTATCATCGTAAATAGTGATAACAAGTGGTCCATATTCTATGACAGATATGTCTTTTATTCATCTTTGATAAATGTTGACTTATCACCAATAACCAATAGTTTGACAATCTGGAATTGGACACACACCAGATCGGCGTCCTTATTGAGCTTACGAAGGGTCTTTTCAACATAACAAACCTAAGAGATTACTGTTATCTGTGCTTATTAAACCAGAACCAGCATACTTGAAATAATCTAAGAATTACGAGGAAACTAAAGTCTAGTGAGCTTTCCTTGTACAGACATTCAACAACATACATAGTTTATCTTCTTATTTAACTATAGCTAAGGTGCATATAACAACAATAGACAATGCAGTAAAATATCAGCACAAGAGTACAATCACTCCAGCAGGGGCTTCACGCTGTTGTAATGCAACTGTTCTGAGCCTGAGGCGGCTTTTAATGTCCTGGCTATAATGTCCTGGTGCAAGCAGGCATGTCCGTAGTAGGGACATATCGCCCCGCAGCGTGCGATGGACTAAATGCGGCGCAGAGAAAAGCTCGCAGAAGACACGGCGATGTCCAAAAAATGGCAGGACAAAAACCGAATAGCGAAACCAGATCCCAGAGAAACACCCGCAGAGGGAGCGTACTCGACAGTCCGAAAATGTCCGTGTCACCTGTCTTCCCGCCAGGCATCTCAGCGGCTACAAGGTTCATTGATCTGGTGATGCAAGAGGGGGGGGGGGGCAGCGGGAAGTAAAAATGCGTTGGGTGGTCACGAGGGGTACGGATAAGGAGACGCAGAGGTGTGCGGGATCGTTACTGTCGCTTGGAAAGGTCCGTTAGGGAGTGTACCGGACTTTGCACCTTCTCCGCGACTTTGTGGAAGAACAAAAAGGACATGCTGTCCTTAAAGAAAAGGAGGTTGTATCCATGGGTTTTCAGAAGTTGTGCGGCTTGTTCTAGCCTATTACATAACCAATATTAAGACAACCTGATGGTCTCCATATGCCCGGGTAGTAAAGAAGGCGAAGATACATGACGTGGGTACAGAGTACTGTGAAAAGCTGCTACAAACATTGAGTGGTCATCAGACATCGGCTGCGAAACCAAGATTTTCCTTCTTGATCATATGCAGCAGTCTACAGTCCTTTCTGGGTTGTTTCCCGTTTCCACCCCCTGATCATTTCCCTCATGTTTGGCATATCACCCTTTGTTGCAGGTTTCATTGTCACAACCACTCAAACCCTGTTATATTTTTTTAGAACAGCCAACGACAAACTAGCAATGGTGAAGTCGTTGGCCCACCTCTCTGGATCTCATAATTTGACGTATAAATTCCTGGCATTTCCCCCCATTTCATTTTCAAATCTGTTTCCACTTTCCCAGTTTTAAGAATTAATTATTATTTCTTAGAAACAATACATCACCAATAACTGTATCACTCAACGAACTAATAAGCAACTTTCGATTAGACTCATATACCAAATATTATTGCGTTAACAATACCTATCACCCACATTTACTTATACCAGAACCCATTACTATCTTTCTATTCACAATTATGCCTGAAATATACAACTTTGACAGAGCAGACATCCAAGACCAGAGCGCAACGCTGGAAGAAAGACACCTCACTGCTGATGAGCTAGCAGCTAGAATGGCCACCCGGGCTTCCCTCATGAATGTGTACCTCCAGGCACTGCGCTCCGGCAATATGGAAGAGATCAGAAACGCCCGAATAGAAATCCTGAGACAACTAGAGGTGGATTACGCATCACTTCCGGTTAGGGTCACACCTGAACTTGAAAACTCAATTTCCAATACTGACAATCACAATCCAGCTCCTGCGTCTTCATCCGCGGATGGTGATAGAACACCACTAGTAAGAAATACTCGTAGAAGAATCCGTCGTTACAAAATAAACCTTAGATTTTCTACTTCAAATCAATCAAGAACAGAGCTGAGAGAAAGAACGCTCCCTCCTCACTATTCATATCTACAATGGACAGAAGAAACCACCAGATCACTTCTCAGAGAACGTAATCAGCATGTCTCAAGCAGACCCAGATCTTCAAATACCCCCGAAAACCGGGATGCAGAGCACACCTCTTACTCGGATCACCGGAGAACATCAGTTCCTGAAGATGAAGCCTATCTTCTCGAGGTTGAGGAAAATACGGAAAGACTTTCCTCACTGAGACTATCCATGTAGGGTGGTAGACAAAACACAGAGTCTGCAGCGTGACCATTAGATGAGCCACAGGACCTAGAGAAGCTAAGGGAACAAAGGGAGCAAGATGAGCTAGAGGACCTAGTGGCTCGTTTAGAGAGACTTCTGATCAGTTCAAGAGACACATAATGAGTCACTCAAATTTGATATAACTCTGAGGAGCAACTACTTCTCCCAGTCTGAGTAAAGCGTTTGTTGGAGACCCGTACATGTGTTTAGACAAATGTTCAAATCTAGTCTCGACAAATTTACCAACTCAAGAAGTTAAGTCGAACACTAACCACCTATTTTTTTTTAAATATGTACCCCGTTACGTAATATCCTCGTTATCAAATCGTTTATTGTTATCTTATACTTATGCTTTATTCAAAACTCTCGCATAGTCATTCTATCACACCCTTATAGAGATACGTTTTCAAACAAGTTTCCATTTCTGTCAAATGTTCTATTTTCAATAGCACATATTTTGAAGATCTCCCTTTCTAGTTAGACCAGCTTATACCAGAGCCCACTCTTTTAATTCTGAAAGTCTGCTACTTCAACATTAGATGTATTCGCTGTTCAGCGTCAGCCGCCCATGGGCGCGATGCACGTGATATACTCGGGTGTTGCAAACAAACAATGAAAATTTTATATAATAGTCGGCGTCATCCACTTGACAGATGACATATACGCATAACCTTGGGTTGTGTTAAATAGCCTGCTTACAAAGCAAGCGCCCACTTTATATTTATTTTACGTCGTATAACATCCATTGTCTATTCGCTCAAGAATAACCATATTCTAACGAGTAGATGGCATCGTTATACGATGTGAATAATATAAGTGGGCCATCCAACAACACAAACCTTTCTTCGGTCAACAAATAGCATTGACATGTTATCGTTTGTCAACACTACTACCTACCTCATCTACCACTCTGTGTGGTCATTGTATCAAGACAGAAGAAGATGCCATCAACAAGGATGCCCATGGTTGATGTGAATGTGAACTAACGGGAAATAGCTTCCTTGATCATACGTTCATTGTATGCAATCCAATCTAAGTTGAGTCGGATGAAGACTGTCAATCAAACCATCATGAACCATCTTGGTTTCGTCATCAACGACATTGATGCACGACAGGACACCAACCTACCAGCTTAAGAAGACTTCAGACTTTAACATCGAGTCGTCGACTGAGCAGATTGCTAAGTTCATCATAAAACACTTAAAGCAATCCCAATGCGTCAGTTGTTGGATTAGCTTAACAGCTCCAGATTGAAGAAACTGCCATTGCTGAACTCGCGTTCCTCGTCCACCATGTTACAGAAGGAGTCAATGCCCCAGATTCCGAGACTGAGAATACAGAACAAGCTGAACAAGCTATTGAGACTAAAGCTATTACTACTAGGAACAAGGTTGAAACCACTGATGACACTGTCAAACAAATTGCAGCCGAACGGTCACCGATGCCTTTTCCCCATGCAGAGGATATCTACCAGGATAATGGCTATCAGGGCGACAATCCTGCTGTGATGTTACTTTAAGCGTTGAATACTCAATTTAGTTTATACCAAACCCCATATTATCCTTCATACTGGCGCGGATTTCAACTTCACCGCAACTCCTTAGTGGCAAGATAAGTCTACTGTTTTTTTTTCTACTATTGAAGTAAACATGCTTGCATGCCGCACTAATGATGCAGTTGTGACAGAAACCCGTATTTGGGTATCTGAATAGGTCACTAAACAGATTATGATTCCTCTTAATTCCTTAGGGATTGCCAAATCCACGATCTGATACTATTTCCCCACAACACACTCACATTATATTTATAGGTAATGACGAATAGTTTCATTGCGACTAGCGACCCTATAGCTTAACTGGAACAATTCAGCTTTACCAATAAAGATCATAGGTAGTTGTTGTGGAAGTAAGTAACACCAGATGGTAGTTTCCGCATCCTCTTGAAAGATGATACGAAGTTGAATCTGTGTAGTAACCTGTTCGGTTGGGCCAAAGGCAGGTTTTACCACCACGGGGTCACAAGTTCGGTAACCGAGCTTGTGTACTTCAATAGATGAAAAAGAAATGGTAGATTTATCTTGCCACAAAGGGACTGAGGTGAAGTTGCAATCACGCCCGTGTCAAGAATAATTTGGGGTTCAGCTTGAACTAAGCTGGGTGTTCAATGCCTGGAGGGAGACCACAGCAGGATCGGCCTTATTGTAGCCATCGTTCTGGTAAAGTCCCTCGGCATCGGGAAAAGGGATGTCCGGAGCTTCAACTGGAGGATACTCTTCGTCCTCGCTGAAAGAGTTGACTTGAGAGTCATCTACTTGGGTAGTTGGAGCAGTGTGAAGAGCGTTCAGTCGGATGTTGCCCCTGTTGAACTTGTGGGCAGGCTTGGCGCGTCTAGCTCTGCTCTTGCTGGCAAGGTCCTTGCATTTGTTGCAAGAACAATTCAGACAGTAGCCGGGTTTCATGTCGGCTGTCTTGTTTGCGCACTTGATGCAGGTGCATCTGACATAGTAATATTCGTTGGCGAAATTACTGTGACGCTGAGCATCCATGGCGAAAATGCCGTTAGTAGGCGGCTCAGTCTTCTTCACTGGAGCATGGTAAGGAGTTTCTTCCTTTAGATGCTCTAGCAGGTATTCTTCCACGTCTGTAATAGAGTGGCAACTTTTGATATCCTTATCCCTATTTCGGGAGGAAGAATTCAAATGTTGTAACTCTATCACAGACGTGGAAGAATACCTTCCAGAGCATTTGAATTAAGAAATACATTACCACACACCAGTGAAGAAGCAAGAACCGTCTACCAATGTCATATTTGCATTTATTCTCACCGTCGCGGAAATTTCGCTAATGAATATTGTTGGTTTTTGGACATTTTGTTAAAAATGATGGAAGAAATTACAACGTATAGTCGTCTGGTTTCTTTCCATCTAAAATATATAAGTATAAAAAAATATAGAGCAGAAAATATATTACAATAATTGTAATAATCTTCCCTTTAAGTATGATTGGATTGTCTTGTCGTGATTACGAACTCGTTCGACGATGGATTTCGTCAGCTGTTAGCCACGTGGTTATTCACGTACTACGCGGGACGCTGTACTGTTGTGCAGCAATGTCTGAGCAGCTGTGTATGAACCTTAGTAATTATCCGTGACAACATTTCCTGTGTAAATAAAATTGCGTTCCTGTTTCATTTTATGGTTTGTTTACCAAATACTTTTATTTCCTCATTGGCAACTAGGAGAATTATTCCGATTCCTGAATTACTTCTTTAGCGACTGGTTCTATTTCGTTTCCGACATTACTGATGTTCAGCAGGCATTGAATAACGAACAATACAAAAAAGAATACCCAAGCGACAAATTTAAAAGAAAAGTAATTTCTGTAAATAGTCCAAGAAATATGTTACTGTGGCCGAGTGGTTAAGGCGATGCCCTGCTATTTCACTGAAACAGCAATTAGGCATTGGGTTTTACCTGCGCAGGTTCGAATCCTGTCTGTGACGCTTTCTTTTTGGTCCACACGGGAGCCGATATTTTTTTGAATTCAGTTCAAATTGAACATTTGAAGTCTACTAAATACCATACAACGAAGACTGTTGGTAATTTCATTCCTACTACTGAATAGACACTTGCAATTAAATCATTTTCATATATTTTTTTTTAAAATTTGCCGTGGAAAAGTAACATTGTCATAGTCAAATATATACGGAGGCATACTTAAAACCCCTATATGCTACAGGTACACATTTCTACTCTTTGTTCAGTAGGCTTCCAGTTCTTTCTTCCTTTTATTTTTAATCTGTTTATAATTTGTAATTTTAGGTGACCATCCTTTGTGTCTGAATGTAATTTGGTAAGAAATTATATCAACTTGACAATTAGGGAAGTATTTTCATCTTTTTGAGAAAATACATGACTATATTAGTTAAATCTATGAATTATACAAGATATTGAATAATGTTCTTCTGATATACCAACTAGACCACTAATAGGATGGCAAAGACGTACACTCTAACCACCAGGACAGAATAACACTTCCAGCAGCCCTACTTCCTCTTGTGACGAATAATTTATTAACAAATGTCTCATGAGTGCTTGGCTTATCGCAAATCTGAGGCAGCGCATTTACTAGCCATGTCTTAGTCTCCATTGGAAATTTGGCAACCAGACCTCTAATCAAATCTGTGTAAGAGTTCAGGTCAGAGCGCTGAGTGTGGTATAGACCATACATGGTTTGGTAAACCAATTGCTGTCCGTTGGCCAGAATCGCCTGCCTTGCCATCTGCAAGTCCTCCTGTGTGTATTTTCTGTTGTTGATTAGTTTGGTCCAGAACTTTGTAATGGCAACAATTGTGAACTTCTCGTTGGATGGAAGCAGTTTCATGAACTCTGGGATCATGAAAGTGGCAAATGAATTACTGGTCAGTATTAAACGAGGCGCCCTGTCCAGTAATGTGACAACAAAATTAACGGTCATTTGCAGAAGATCTGGGTCTCTTGAAATCACGTTCTGGTAGTATGTGATAAACAGCTCATTGAACAAAAAGTCGAACTGATCAGGGGTGAAGTCATTTTTATACTGAATCACCAGCCTTTCCAGGAGGTATATGAAGAATGGCAGAGCTGTTCCGAGCTCCACAACCTTGATGTACTTGAGAACGACATTCATAATGTCTGCCATAGGGAATCTCAGGAAATGCGGGTCTTCGTCCGGCAAAGTCAAGGCCTTTCCGAGGATCAAACAGCATACTTCCACGACGCTAGAGTCCTTATTGTACAGATTATTAGACATGATGCTTCCAATGAGGGCGAGGAGTTTCTTCCGGCACATGAATGGGTCAGCTGTCCAAAACTCATGGAATTGTTGTAGATTCTGAACCAATAATGGGTGCTCGAAATCCTCGTCATGGATCATAGCCGAACCGAACTCCGAAATGCATGTCAAAAGGTTCAAAACGTAGTCCTTGCGATAGAACTGACCTTCTGCTGGGGCCGCAAGACTCTGGTGGATAAATGTCTCAATCATGTCCATGATCTGTACAATGTACTTGGCTTGTTCCTCCGGGCCGTTCTGCACACGGCACTCAATGATGTAGCCAATTGACTTTGCGAGCCTGCCTCTTGTGAAACCGGAGACCGTAGATTCTGGTTGCAACAGTGATGAGAATACATTGATGAAATTGTCTAGGTACTGCTGGGATAGCTGTTCTCTGCAAACGTCGCAAACAATGGAGATAGCCTTAATTACCATAACTTCGATCTTGTCGTTCAGTTCCTTGTTGGGCGAAGTGTTTCTGGAGCAACTGTCGAGGCCCTGGAACAGTGTCTCAATACACTGGCTTAGGTCCTGGGCGCTGTTTTTCAAATGGCCAGCCAAGGTGCCGATCATATGGGTGCTTGTCCGCACCATGTCTATCTTGAGCAGCATCGTGGTCTTATTTGTAACCTCCATTTGAATTCCGAGCTGGAACAGGAGCAGCACGTTGCTGATGAAGAACTTGTTCTTGGCGAGGATCTGCTGGATCCAAGGGCTCTGCGACAGCGTCATGTCTGTCATGAGTGAGTTGGCAAGGTACGCCATAGCCTCAATCTGGAAGAACCCCTCCGTCTTGCCACTGTCCGGCAGCTGTGAGGCGTCGGCGGACCCGACACCCGCGATGAGTATGTTTGTGAGGAACTGGTTTCCGAGGATGGACCAGAGAGACTGGCTGAGGTCGATGACCGCGCTTCTGAAGTCGTCGAACTCGTGCACGGCGGATTCGTCGTGCTCATCCTCTTCGATGATCTTCTTTTTGTTCTCGAGGGAGATCTTTGGCAGGTAGATATTGATGACCTGCTGGAAGATGTCAATGCCGATCTGTGTTGAGTTTGGGAGGAGGACCTCGTTGGGCAGGTTTGCGTAGGAGTCCGCGAGGTCTGCCCAGAAGTCGACCATGCGGACGGAGAAGAACTCCTGCTGGACGGGCAGCAGTGGGAAGTTGGTCATCTGCAGGAGGACCCTGATGTACTCCTGGGAGACGGCTGCGTCGTTGGAGTGGACGGTGGTGAACAGCTTGTTGCAGACGTCCAGGTTGCTGATCTGGAGGTAGTCTACGATGCAGATGGCGAGGTCCTTGAGCTCGGTGGTCAGTTCATTGGTGACGAGGTAGTTCATGTACTGGAGCATCCATGCGTTCCTGGAGGTGTCGACGTTGGCGTTGGCGAGTCTGGAGATGCCGAGGAAGATGACCTCGCACTGCTGTCTGAGCTCGAAGCTCATCACGGTGGGATCGTTGGCGAACACGTTTCCAAAGATGGCGAGGACCTTCTCGGCGATGTGGAACCCGTCCGTCTGCTCCGTGGACTGGCACATCACGTTCAGCAGGTTCTGGAATATCTCGGAGAGGTCCATCGACGCGCCGGAGGCGAGATGCCTGGTCATTGTGATGTAGTTGATCCAGGCCGTGGTGCAGTTGAACACCGTGTCACTGACGCCCAGCTTGCTCTGGGGCGCGTGGTGGCTGAGCTGCAAGGTCAGGTTGATGTTCAGCAGCGCCATGGTGGATATGTAGAGGTGTGTGTGGACCATCTGGTGGACGTTGGTGACGCTGTGCTTGCGGGACTGGTACTTTGTAAGGTCCTCGATGACGATCTCTGTGAAGACGAGGGCGAGTTCGTTGGTGGCGGGCGCGGCGGCGACGAACTTGAGCAGCTCGTCGTAGCCGACCTCGCAGTTGATGGCCTGAAGCAGCAGCTGCACCAGCTCTGGGTTGTCAATATCGGTCCACCCGCCCGCTGCCATGGAGTTCTGGCTGTACATGGCGAGCAGACGCACGAATGTGTTGATCGGGTTGTTCCAGTGGGTGACGGCGGCGGCAAGTTCCGATGGGTGGTCAGACTCGTTGATGTTGATGAATATGAGGGAGAGGTTGGACATGAGCTTCTTGATGGCGAGCATCAATGGTGCATTAGCCCGGGGATCAGCCGTGTACTGACCGCAGAGCCGGGCGAGGTGCACGAGGTTGGCGCGGAAGAGGCCCCACAGGGCCTCGTGGGACGCTGTGCCGGCGTGCAGCTGCACAGCGTACGTCAGGGCACCAAAGTACCTCACATTAGGACCAAAGCTGGGCTCCACGAGCAGCTGGTTGGCGAGCTGGAACCCGTCAGCGGACTTCTGGATCGCCTGGAGCTGGTGCTGGATCTGGTTCACGTCAACGGTGGCGCCGGGCGAGTACAGCGCCTCTATAAGCCGGACGACCTCTTGGATATTGCTCATGGGGGCGGTAGCAGTGAGCAAGTGAGCGGATACGGGGATATGTGCCCTCTTGTGCACCAGAAGAGGAATGTGTCAGAGTGGCGTGAAGATCTATGACGACGCTGTCAAAATTTTTCACCCGCAGTCGCAGCTGGCGATGCCATTGTGATGTGACGTTGTATTGTGTTGTGTATGTGTGCTGGGTAGTGCATTGTATATTGCTGTGTATTGCTATGTATTTGAATCTGTGTTGTGGAATTGCCTTTATAATGATATTATTTAATATAGTAATATAATATAATATAATAACACAGTAATATAATATAATGCTATAAAAAAATATCACAAATAGACAGAATAGTTATTGTCTGGCTGAAATACAACAAAGTATTACTACATATGGGTAATACCGTTTGTATATAATTACTTGTCAATGCAATATGTACTGGATAACTTGCTATATATCAGTTGTAATTTCTGCGTTCTGGCATCGAGACAACGTCACATAACGCAGCGAATCTATCTCAGTCCAAATCCTAACCATCCCTGTATAATGCAATATCAACCGCTAATGCACATCTATATGATGACGAGGGTGCGCTTGGCGAGTCTCAATCCCAGGACACGCACAACGTTGCACAGCGCCGTCTTGATGCTCTCTGGCTCGGTGTAGAAGTCAAATACCGGGCGGATACGCAGCATCTGCGTATCGTAGATGAGCAGACTGCCGTTGAGCTGGTTCATGCGATTACTCTCCACCATGCTCAGCAGCTCGTGCAGGGGCAGCATCCCCGGGACGACGTTGGGCAGCGGGCGTATTCCCTCGGGGCTGTCGGAATCGCTCTGGCCATAGAGCTGCGCGTAGTCATCATAGCTGTAGTCGATGCCGTACTTCTGCAGGGTTTCCACGACGCTGGCGTAGTCCTGTTGATTCTGGGCAATTGCCCCGTGGGCCCCGTACACCTCCTCAGCGACGTTGCGCAGACCGCTGTCCTCGCCGACATCGCATCGCTCATACGAGTCCAGGCCCAGCAGTCCGTCAAGCTCGCGCTCGCGCTCACCATGGTCATCCTCACCACTGTAGGCAAACAGATGGCCGTGGTCCAGCGCACCCTGTTTCCTCAACTCGTCGAGCGGGTAGTAGCGCGCGGCGGTGACGTCCAGTAGCTCGCCGCCGTACGCCGCCTTGTAGTTCATCTTGGGGCAGTCCTCGACGTAGTAGCCAAGGTAGTAGTAGGGTCTGGTGGTCCTGCTGAGGAGTGCCAGCTCACGCATGGCGCTCACCTTGCCCAGCGACCAGCGGCGGAAGGCTGGGTCCCAGATGAAGTAGACGGACGAGAGGCCCGAGGGCAGGAAGTCGGTGACAGCGACCGCGATGAGCGTCCCGTCAAGGTAGTAGCACTCGTGCGCGGGGCCCAGCCGCAGCAGATCAGTAGGTCCACCTTCACAATCCCCCGAACTCACGGCGTTCAGCTGGGCCCACTCCTCGCTGGTGCCCTGCTGCACCTCGTCCGGGAACGGCGAGTCGCACAGGAACCGCTCAAACGAGCGCTTGTTGTGCTTAAAGTCGGCGTGGACCTCCTCCTGGTACTTGGCAAAGAGGGCATACTTCTCCTCCGTGTACGTGGCGGGCTCGAAGCGGGTGGTGAGGCGACAGCTGTCGTCCGCCAGCGCCGCCGTGAGCTCGCGGATGTAGTCGAACGGCTGGGAGGGCGTCTGCGGTGCCCCGGCCAGCTTGCAGAAGCGCCGCACGCAGCTGCGGTACTCCTTCGACGGGTGCATTTGCTCAGGCGTCGTCCTGATGGTGTACAACCGGCAGCAGGTGCGCAGCAGGTCGGGCTTGTACAGGAAGCGGCCAGAGCGGCGGAAACCGCGGTTGCACAGCGAGTCGTACATCTCCACGGTCAGGTTCTCGCACTGGAACCCCAGCGTGCTGTTCCTGACGGAATTACCGTCCTCTAGGGACTCCTGGGCCCAGGAGTTCAGCGAGAAAGCGTCCGCCGGCGCCTTCTCGCCCTTGCAGTAGCCACACTTGCTCGCAGGTTCTTCAAAGTACATCGGCGGCGTGATCACCAGCCGGCTCGCAATGTCCATGGTGCGTTTGAGGGTGTCTGGAGCGCTGTACTGTCCCCCAGCGGCCGCCAAGTTGCCTGTGGCCTCTGTTCCTGCAGGTGAAATTGTTTATATAAGCTGGAAATGTGTCACGCCGATCCGCAGGAGAAGAGGGAAAGGGTGTGGAAGAAGGGTAATAAGCATTATGATAGGATTCAGAGTCGGTAGGTGTGTCTCCCCGGTGCTGCGGCGCCGGGTGTCGTACTTCGAGCTGTTTCCACGGACGTTTCCGTCGCACCAGCCGCAGTGGCAGGTCGACCAGGCGCGGCTGCGCAAGGAGTACCGCTCGCTGCAGGCGCAGTTCCACCCGGATAAGCTGGGCCAGGAGGGGAATGGTGCTGCTGAGGTTGGAGGGTCGCTGGAGGAGCGCAGTGCGCTGCTGAACAAGGCTTTCCACACGCTCAAGGCACCGCTGGCGCGCTCGCAGTACCTGCTGAAGCAGCTCAAGGGCGTGGACCTGCAGGACGACGCCGTGAAGCAGCAGCTGACGGCGAGCGACCCTGAGTTGCTGCTGGAGGTGCTGGATGTGCACGAGCAGCTGGCGGAGTGCGAGAGCGAGGCCGATGTGCGTCCTATCGAGCAGGAGAACAAGCGGCGCCTCAGCGAGATCGAGGCCCAGCTCGACAGCGCATACGAGAAGGGCGACCTCGAGGCGGCCGTGCTGCTCACCGTGGCACTCAAGTACTGGACCAACCTTGCGCTCGCTATCAAGGAGTGGGCCCCGGGCCAGTCCGTCGAGCTGCGTCACTAGCTGGTAGGACATCTACATGCAAATGTGTATGATCATGTTAGTGTTTACCGTATGAATATGCCATTAACTGTATAGCCATAAACTGTATAGCGACTTTACCTATATTCAGAAGAACATATGTGTATAAATGGGTAAGCATATGAACTAATAAGAGTGGTTGTATATGAACGTGTGAACACAAACCTAAGAATGAAAGCATAAACGTATGAACATATGAAGGTATGAGTATAGGAATATATATACACCTGTATATATATATGGATTTATGAGCGTGGGAGCATATAAATCTGCATATGTATAAACGCAGACGTAAGAATACTTGAACATAAGGGTATATAGGCAAATGTATATGAACATGGAAATGCAAGAACATGCGAAATATGGATGTAACTACAACAACATCTAATGTATAAACACACAAACCTAACTATATAAATATTAATATGTGCACGTATACCCAAGTAACCATACGATAGGATGAACAAATAACTGTACAGTCTCAAACATATAAATATCAAAGTAAGAACAAATGTATGTATATATGAACATACAGGGACATCTGTGCATATATGTGCATGATCATATGAATATACGCACACATTAATGGTAAATATGTCGACGAACAAACATTTCCATGCCTATGTATTTTCATATCCATATATATGTGTGTCATACATATATATGGATATGAACATCCAAATGTATAAATGTATGAACGCACATGGATAACATGGCATCTATCGACCTCTGAACGTACGAACATCTGAACGTACGATGACACATACACAAATAGATGAACATAATAACATATATAAATGCGCCAACATAATCGCACATGTAAACGTCTAACATGTGACTGTATGCCAGTCATCATATATCCTTCGCCATATAAACACTTCACAATCGCATAGGCAACGACACATGCACACGCACATATCGCCCCATTGATACATATTCGTTAGATACAGCCTTTGACTAGGCCTGAGGCAGCTCGAACTCGCACTTGGCGAACTCGTCCCACTCCTCGTTGGTCTGCGGGTACTGCCTGAGCCACTTCATGCGCTGGCCAGAGACGGCCTGGTCGTTGATGCGGAAGCCAAAGACGCGCAGCTCGTAGGACTCCTTGCCCTTGCGCTCGACGTAGTCCTCGAGCTCCTTGAAGTGCTTGAGGAAGACGCCGGGGAACGAGGTGCCCCAGTACGCGCCCTCGAGGCACAGGAAGCGCGAGGACTGCGGTAGGTACAGGTCCTGGCACGAGGGGCAGTACAGCCGCACGGTCGACTTGCCGATGGTGTCGCTGAGCCCGCAGGGCAGCAGCTGCATCCCGTTGCAGAAGTAGCGCGGACACGTCCCGAACTGCTTGTGGTCGAACTTCTCGGCCATCGCCTGGAGGCCCTGCTTCGTGAGGATGAAACGGGCGTGGATGAGCCCGTAGAGCTGCTCAGCAGCGTGCTCAATGATGCTCCGGCTCACGATAGGGGGTTTGCCAGAGGCCCCGTTGCTGGCGCCGTCAACATCCATCTCGCCGCTGGCCTCGTCGCCGCTGACCTCTTCGAGGTCCAGGATCAGGTCCAGCGCCTTGCGGTAGTGGGGCACCTCCTGTGCCAGACTGGTCATGTTGAAGTCGTCCTCGATAAACATCGTGGGGACGTGGCAGAAGTACTCGTGGCCGAAGCGCGAGCAGAACGACGGAATCCACTCGTCGTACGTCCCGCTGTCCTCCTCTGACGAGGGCGTGCGGTCGTCCATGTATTCAGACATCCTGAAGTCGCTAGTAATGGTGGTAGTAGCGCTGCTTGCGTGTCTTGCACTGCTCCTTGTCGCCGTGGCAGGGAGTCACAACTTCGTTTATATACTGGGTGAAAAATTTTTGTACCTGTAAACAAGGCCCAACTTCATGAACTTCAAGAGGCCAAGCACACACAGCAGAATGAGCGAGTATACAATGGAAAACTGGGTGCTGTGCGCTGCTATAGTGTTTGTGGTGGCTGGTAAGGTGCTGCAGTACACCTCTGCGCACCACGAGGCCTGGGTTGGGCGCCTCACACAGGGCGCCACGCCGGCGTACAAGGCGTACGCCGCCAAGTTGCACGAGCAGAAGACGCTGCAGGAGGAAAACCACTCCATCTCGGCGCAGGACAACTACGCCAGGTGGACCAAGAACAACCGCAAGCTCGACAAGCTCGCTGGCGAGGTCAAGGAGCTGCGCGCGCAGGTCCTGTCCCAGCAGGGCCAGGGCCGCAAGCTGCTCAAGAATTCCCGTCTGTTGCTGCTGACGCTGCCATTCCTGGGGCTGAAGCTGTGGAAGGGCAAGGAGATCGTGTACTACCTGCCCAGCAGCCGGCTGTTCCCACACCTGCTCAACGGGACCTGGCACCAGGGCTGGCTCTTCCTCGCGATGTACCCGCTCAAGCTGGTGCTGTCGCGCGTGAACAGCGTCTACGACGTCTCCTTTGTGACTGAGAAGCTGACGGTGTTCAGCGGACCCGCGGTCGGTGTCTCGCTGGGCATCTGGCTCTGGGCGTTGACTAGCGTCCTCGCCAGCATCGAGTTCGTTGTTAACACGCTGGTCCTGGGCGAGAAGCTCGAGGATCCTGTCAAGGCGGCCAAGAAACAGTAATGCTGTGTAGACTGTATAACGAGTATGTATATGCAGCAATTGATTATTGCGCTTGTTTATTGCTATAATGTCACTGATATATCGACTGAAAAGTCAGGCAGTGTTGTCTGTATATTACAGGTATACGATGAAAGGTTGCTGGATGATGCTGGTGGGAGTGCACGATGCTGCAAGGTATGACAGGAGGTGATGACGACAGTGCAGAGTCAGTCTCTGGTCTGGTTCTTGGATATGTAGCCAGTTGTTAAATTAGGGATCGAAGTTTTGTGGTAGCCGGTTTGAATTCAATTGTATGTGTTCTAGTGACTGCAGAAAAGAGAACCCTCTATTGAGATGTAAGAACTTATATATTTTATTTGATCACTGCCATAATTATGTAAACAATGCTAGAATTGCTTAGTCTATTGTCACAATTATACAAGCAGTTGCAATAATGTATTAATTGAGTGCCATAATATATCAATTGCATGCCACAATTATATTAATTGGTTGTTATAAATTCATATTTACAATTACCGTATATCGAGGTGCAGTTGAAAGTAATATATATCTGCTGAGGTACTACTGTCAATGCAGTTGCGGACACGACGTGCATTTTAAATGATACTTCTTCAGGTAGGAATGACAGTCCATGTACGTAAATTTCAATGCAGATTTAATTGAATGAGCAATGATATATTTCGTTTCGATAATACAAGCAATCATTTCCCTCGAATAGTGACTGAACCAAGCAATGGTCCGATATGATTGCCGTGGAATAAGCAATACCGAGGGCCAACTTGGGTGTCAATCACAGGTCATGTTAAACAGACCAACCATGTCCAACATGTATCGTCGAATACATCAAACTACCGAGCTGCACCATCATCTGAAGAACGGTCCCCCCACTTACTTTACTAATTTATTCTTTGTACATATAATCTATAGGCTTAAACCCTGAGGTCGATCTGAGGTCTCTTGTGCGAGGTGCGCTTGGTGCCCTTGGCAGACTCGAACTTGGCGACGTCGCTGAGCTCTCTGCCCTCTGGGTCCTGGTCCTTCAGCTTGTAGATTCTGACGAGCCAGTTCTCGGAGGAGAAGACCTCGTCGAAGTAGTCGAGCGGCTGGACGTCGCTGGAGCGGACGACCTGGCCTCTGACTCTGTCCTGACCCTCGCCGTTAGGGAAGAGGTCTGGGAAGCCGTGGTAGGAGAGCTTGTACATGAGGGAGTCCTTCATGGTCTGCGACGCCTGGGAGTCGACGCGGAACTCGCCCTGGTTGACGAAGAAGTCGCGCTCCTTGACCTCCTCGGGCCAGATGCCCTCGGCGATTCTGATCATCCAGAGGAACTTGTTGATGTCGTCACCGCCGAAGCCGAGGACACCGCCGAAGATGACGAGGACGTAGTCGACGTCGTGCTGCTTGAGGAGCTCGTAGGAGACGTCCTCTGGGGAGGCCATGGCCTTGCCGACGATGGCGATGTGGGTGTTGTTCCAGGTGTTGTTGTCGACGAGGGTGGTACGGTCGGCCATGCCACCGATCTGGTAGCCGTAGTCCCACCAGGAGGCGACCTTGGAGTCGTAGTCGGTGTTCATGCGGAGCCAGTAGTAGGCCTCTCTGTAGTCGTCGATGATGGCGAGGGAGCCGTCTCTGTTCTGGGATGGCAGGACGACGGATGGGGAGGAGTAGGCGGACTGGGTGACCCATGTGCAGTGGTGGACAAACAGGTATAGGTAGTAGACGAAGGAGGCGGAGACGAGGGCGCGGGTGAGCACCTGCATGAACGACTTGCGCTTGCCGCTGGCGGCGTCCTTGGTGAGGGTGTGGGAGAAGTCGAGGTAGGTGTCGAACAGCTTGGAAAGGGCGACGGCACCGGCGATGCAGATGACCGGGGTGAGGGTGAGCATCAGTCTGACCATGACACCGGCGAAGTAGGAGCAGAGCACGGCGTAGACGATGATGAAGACGTGCTCGTTGCGGAGCTCCTGGAACATGAGGAAGATGGCGGCAGGGAAGAGCCAGATGAGGAAGTGGGTGTCGAGGAAGAACGCTGGCCAGGTGATTGGCTGGTGCTCAGAGACGGAGGCGATGATAGGGATGTGGATACGGGCGTAGTTGGTGTCCCACAGGGAGTAGAATCTGCCGGTCCATGGGGCGATGAGGCCCGCGTAAGTCAGCGCAAAGAGGCCAGCGACACCTAGGGCCATGATGAGCGCGATGGAGACGAGCATGATGACCTTGAACTTGCGAGGTGGGATCGTGGCCTTGACGAAGTCGCCGAGGGCGGCGATCTGTAGCAGGCCGAAGACGCCGAGGGCGGCCATGTGGTCGTTGCTCTTGATGGGGAGGAAGCCGACGAATGGGATCTGCATGGAGGCGATGGTGCCGATGACGAACCATGTGTTGTAGGCGACGTAGACCTTGGCGGAGTAGCGGCCCATCAGGAGCAGACAGAAGACGTGGACTGGGATGAGGTTGGTGATGAACACGTAGCCACCCCAGGCGCTGACCATGTAGAAGTAGCAGAGGGCGGCGGCGGCGCCGTTCATGATGGAACCCTGCTTGAGGGCCTTGATCCAGTGCATGAAGGTGGCCATGAGCAGGGTGATGGCGATGGCCTCGTTATCGTAGGAGCCCGCGACGGAACGGGAGATGTAGCCGGGGACGATGGCGATGAAGGCAGCGGCCAGGAGACCGGCCTTCTTGTCCTTCAGCTCGCGGGTGAGGGCGTAAGTGGCGTAGGCGGTGAAGCCGGCAAACACAGGGGCGAAGAGGACACACACGTTTCTGATGTCGACGGGCATGCCGATCTTGCGGAGCGCGTGCCAGATGAGGGCGGAGGTGGCCATGAGGCCCGGGTAGAGGGTGCCGCCGGTGACTCTGCCGAGCGGGTACCATGTGCGCTCGTCGAACCAGTTGAGGAAGTCGCGGAAGGAGTGGGAGACGAGGTACTGGGTGGCACGGTAGTTGAACCATGGGTCGAACTCGTGGATGATGGACTCGAAGCGGATGACTGCGAAGAGACGCGAGGAGACGGCCGCGACGACGATGGCGGTGAGTATGCATGGGATGAGGGCGCGGGCGATCGCGGACGACGCAGTGCACCCGGAGGACCCAGTGGCAGCGGCAGCAGCAGCAGTGACGACCACGGGCTCCGCGGCAGCGCCGGCACTAGCACGTTTCTCTTGCACGGACATGATGTATGGATGTGAGGGTGGGTGTGCAGCACAGCTGGGAGAGACAATTGACACAGAAGGGGAACCACCAACACCAGCAACGCACCACCGGCGTATATATACACGGCCAGGCGGCACGCACAGGTGCCAAGGGCACCGGGCAAAGGGCGCGACGCGAAACCGAACGTGCCACGTAGCGGCCACGTCGGCCTTGCGCAGAGTGAAACACCGCGTGTGTGGTGCACGGGTGGGACAACACACAGACACCATCGATACAACACCCAGACACCAACATATAATATCACTCCACACGAAACACCCGAACACCGCACCACCAATATATCCACCCACACACCACACCAAATATACCTCGGCGGCTAGCCGCTGTCACGCCGCACGGCGGAGGGAAACGAAATGAACAGACAGAACAGAACGGAACAGAACGAAAAACCATCCCCCTTTTATATTCCATGCCTTACCCCAACGCCCCTGGCGCTTACCCCAATTGTGTGCGTGTACTGTATAGTATAGTATAGTATAGTATAGTATAGTATAGTATAGTATAGTATAGTATAGTATAGTATAGTATAGTATAGTATAGTATAGTATAGTATAGTATAGTATAGTATAGTATAGTATAGTATATTATATTGCGGTGTAATTTAATGGAGTGCAATGTTGTATAGCACTGTATAGTATAGCGCAGAATGGAATTTACATAGCGTTGTGGAGTATGATGCAGTACAATGTATAGTATAGTATAGTATTGCATTATATTAGAGTGTTAGCATGACAGGGAGTATTATAATATAGTATAGTACATCGTTGTATAACATACTTGGGTGTAATGGACCGTATGCTATAGTGAGATGGTGCAATGTAGTGTAGTGTAGTGTGATACAACAGGGCATATCCTATTGTCATATGCACTCTCTTCTGGTGTTCGTGGTGTGGTGCAGCATCGTTTGTTCGATGATATTATGGGCGGCGGCTCGGCGGCTCGGCGGCTCGGCGGCTCGGCGGCTATATATACAGTGTGGAGTGTTTTGGCCGCTCAGCGGCTATCGTGGCGCTATATACAGGGTCGGGTGCTCTGAAATATAATGTATTACAATTTCACAATATAATGTGCACATGCAATCGCTGTTTGCACTGTGCACTATTGTAATTACGTCCATATAATGTGGTGATTAAGCCATGTGGTATTTCGATGTTATACGCTAATCACTACACAAGATGGTGCTGCGCACATTACATTATGCTGTATCCATGGTTGATAGTTCTTCAATGGCGTATCATATTAGTGTCCTCTACCTGTGTGATTCGTCAGTGTGCTATGCAACTGTGTTTTACTAGAATTTTATCCCAGCGAATGTTCTACACCAGTGAGCTATACAAGTGTATTATATTAGCAGCGGTTACTAATACATCATAACAGTGTTGTACTAACCTGTTATACCAGTGTGCTATACCAAATGCTTTGTTAGTATGTTATGCATGTGTACCATACAAGTGTACTGCACCATTGTATTACACCAGTGTATTATATTTGCGTGTTATACTAGTGTAGTATGCTAGTGCATTATCCCTGCATATTTTACTAGCGTGTTATTCCAGTGCGAGATTCTAGTGAATACTACTGGTGTATCCTGCGAAGGTAGAGTACCACCGTTCTAGTAACGTTCCGTACCAGTGAGTCATCCAAGTGTATTATACAAGCGTGTTATACCTGTGTATTGCATTAGTCTGTTATTTTGACATACTATACCAGGTAAACATACCCGAGTTATGCCAGAGTTAAACTAGTGTGTCATTGCAATGTCTTATACCGGTGTGCCTTACTAATGTGCTACAGCAGCATCTTATATCGGCACGTGTCTAAGTGCCCGCCCCCTACAACACCGCAGGCCATACAGATATGTCCCCCCTGCCCCAGGCGCAGCACCGTGCACTAGTAGCACACGCTCAACACCACCTTCTACTGCCACCACTCCCTCTTCACTTCACCACGCTGTCTTCAACACCGTCCTCCCTGTACTCCGGCATCGGAAATTCGCTGCTCGCTCATCCGTCCACAAGCATCCACACGCTACAATAGCCACAATAGACGGCACAATAGACAGCAGAGACAGCGGCATCACACCAAAGACAAGTGAATAATAGTATTCTTGCAGAGTATAACTTCAGCACTCCCCACCACCACTGTAACAGCTCACCACAGCTCACCACGCGAGGAGTATCAGCACACCAGAGATAAGCTCATTCACACAGAATATTGCCTACAGAGTCGCAAGAACAAAGTACATTTGCGCCAGGACAATATACAGGGTGTACTAGATACGTTACAAAGAAATATACGACAGAACAGCGTGCTTTTGAGCGTTATACCATCCACAAGTGCTAGTCGTTACTCGCTTCGCTCGTAATTCACATGAGCACCCACGCCAGCTTCAACACCTCAAGGGTGTCAGTCACCCCCACCATCCCAGAGGAGCCGGAGGACCTCGACAGGGCAGCCGCATCAGCAGCGACCGGCGCCGCCTCCCGCAGCCCCGCCACCACCGCGCCCCTCACCTTCGAGAAGGTCGTGCCCCGCCAGGCCACACATAGCTCCCTCTCCATGCTCTCCTCCCTCTCCCTCAAGAGCCTCATAGACGCACGTATTGCGGGCGGCAGGTCCAGGGAGCCCTCTGTGCTGCCTGTCCCAGAGCAGGGCATCGGCGCCCAGACGCCTTTTGACGACGCCGCCATGGTGCCCCCTGTACAGCAGCAAGAGGAGCCGGAGCAGCTTCCTTTGACTGAGCAACAAAGCCACAGCCAGGTTGCTGTGTCACCCACAAACTCAGAACAGGAAGCTGCAGACGAGGCTACAGAGCTCACGACACAGGCTCTCAGGAAGCTCTCCGTACTGCGGATAGCTACGCAGGGCATCCAGCAGTCCGCAGAGAACAGCGATGCGGAGGAAGAGGGCGAGAGTTACGGCAGTCCTGACAGTTCCGCGGATGAGGAGACGCTAAAGATGGGCAGATCCGAGTCCAACTTCACCGCGACGCAGGTCCCAGCAATGCAGAGGGCCAGGGGACAGCCCAGGGAGCGCGGGCAGCTGGGGAAGTCGTCGACGGATTCGTCCACCGACAAGACAGAGCAGCCGTCAACTGAGTCTTTCAAGAATGATATTGCGCCACAATCGAGAGAGCCGCTGGATGGGGGTATGCAGCAGGGACCAGACGCTTTCCCAGAGAACATCGAGAAGTCTTCACAACAATCACTGCAGAGCGACTCTGACAGCGCCAGGCAGGCAGTGGAAGTGGACAGCTCGACTGAGGTTAAGGACGTTCCGGCTAGCATCGCTGCGGAGCAGACCAAGTCACAGAACCAAGGCGCCGCTACAAATGTCCATGGACCCAGCGCAAACAGCTCAACTTCATCAATGAGGGCTGCGCGAAATAGAGACCTGCCCGTGCAATCGATGAATATGGACAACCGGTCGTCTGCGCAGTTTGCACAGACGAACTCCCGTGTGCAGTCGCAGTTCACCACAGCCCCAGAGCAACGCCCACAACAGCAGTTCACCACAGCCCCAGAACAACGTCCACAGCCACAGGTGACCTCACCCGCGCACAACCCAGGGATCTCCCGCACCAATGTGATGACACTGACGCCGCGGGCGTTCCCACCCACGCCCTCGGCAAACACACCTACGCCAGCGCCCTCACACCCACCCCACGCCAAGACTGTCAAGCAGATCAGCAACCCAAAGAAGGCGATGTACGTGCCAGCGGTGCTGCGTAATGTCCAGGACACGAACCTGACAGCGGGCGACCTGCGCCCCATCCCGGAGCGCGACGATGCCAGCTCCACTACACAAGTCCGCCCCTCAGAGCCCACAGCGCAGGAGTACCTGGCGATGTTCAGCAGTTCGTCGCAGCACCCACCGAGCCAATCACAAAGTAACGGGCTCCACAGCGAGCGCGACAGCGCCCGCGGGAGCGTGCACTCGAACGCCTCGTCAATATACAGCGCGTACAAGCAGCGGTTCTACGAGCTGCTGGGCGGGAGCACGACGAACTCGCGGGGTCAGGGCGGCAGCAACGGTCACGCCACGAGACAGCCGACCCGGGTGCACTGGGTGCCCGATGCTGAGCGGACGAACTGCGCCAAGTGCCACACGCGGTTCTCGCTCCTGGAGCGCAAGCACCACTGTCGGCACTGCGGCGAGATCTTCTGCGCGCGGGACCTGCCGGACATGGTGTATCTGAATGGGGAGGCACACTTCTGCCAGCTGAGGCAGTTCGGCGGCGGAGTTCTCGTGAAGGTGTGCCACGCGTGTGCGGTGGCGTCGGAGGAGTACATGCAGGCGATCAAGCAGCAGAAGCTGCAGCGTCTGCAGGAGGGCATGGCGCCCGACGAGAACGGGACGCCGCGGCGGGGCAAGGGCATGTCAAGGGCGCCCGCGAGGCGCCGTGACAGCGTAGCGGGCAGCGTGCCTGCCGACTGGAACTGGAGCAGCTTCTAACGAGGCGCGGTTGTACCTGAACATACTGTGTCATGTTGTGAACGTGCCATGAACGTATTGTGCGCATTCAAGGACGTCTGGTGAACGCGTGGTGAACATGCACGACGTGGTGGATGTGTCGCAAACATGAACAAACGTGTTGTGGACATACACAACGTGTCGTGAACCTGTTATGAGCTTTCCTGAGAATACACAAATGTGTCGCAAGCGTGGACGATTGTGTGATGAACGCGCCATGGGCATGCGTGACTGTGTCGTGGACCTGTCCTGTACATGAACGTTCGTGAGCGTATTGTGAGCATGCATGATGTTACCATGGACGTATAGGAAGCATACGCGAACGTGTCGTGAACATCCCATAACATACACGAACGTGTCGTGAACCTGCCATTACATGAACATGTCGTGAACGTCTCATATCATACACGATCGTGTCGTGAACCTGCCATAATATACGCGAATATGCTGCTTACCTGGCAAACAGACGTGATTGTGCTGTGAATGTATCGTGAGCATACGCGAGTGTGCTCTGAACGCACTGTGAACACGCACGACGTACTGTGAGCATCACGACACATCGCAAACTTGCGCATACCCGCAACACACTCCCCGGCCCCTAACGTGTACTAGTTTATTAAAGAATAGATAGATATAAACGCATGTAAACAATGTATGCCGGCAACCCTACCTTGCCCTCTTTGCCAGCTGGTGCGGCTTCAGCAGCTCAAACGAGCACATGAGCCCCGTGTTGATGGCGAGCACGGCCCCCCAGTTCTGGAACTGGCCGCAGTAATTGGGCGCTGAGAACACCGTGACGAGCTTCTTGCGCGCAAAGAACTCGTACCCGTCCTCGACGACCATGTGCCCCCGGATGATGAGGTCGAACTTGAAGCGTGCGCAGAAGTCGAGCACGTTGGACTTTGAGAATGTGTATGACACGCCCCTGTCGTTGTCGCTCCAGTCGCGGACGGATGAGTCCGGGTCTGACCACAGCAGGTCCGTGACCAGCCCCGAATCCGGGATGTCTGTGGGACGGACCACCTGCTTGTTGATCTGGCTGAGGCTGCGCAGCTCCGGAGAGATACCGCCGTGGACGCAGAAGATCTTGTCGTTGATCGTAGCGGCGAGGGGCAGGCAGTTGAAGACGTCGATGAACGTCTTCCAGACGCGGGTGGACTTGCGGCGCTTGCACTCGTCGTAGAAGCCGTACATCTTGGTCACACTGGCGGACTCGTGGTTCCCCCGCAGCATGAAGAAGTTGTTTGGGTACTTGACCTTGTAGCAGAGCAACAACAAAATTGTCTCGAGGGAATGCTTGCCGCGGTCGACGTAGTCGCCGAGGAACAAGTAGTTAGTGTCCGCGGGCACGCCGCTGAGCTTGAGGACGCGCAGGAGGTCGTTGAACTGGCCGTGCATGTCGCCGACGATCTTGATGGGCGCCTGGAGGCGCAGCAGCGTGGGCTGGCGCAGGAACACCTCGCGGGCCGCGGCGCACACGAGCTGTATCTCCCAGGCGTGGAACGGGAACTTGTCGTGCTTGTGCTTTGCACTTTTTCCGTTCGCAGTGTTGAGAAAGATCAGTTTCTTGATCATGCTGTCGATGTCGACGCCGTCGCTAGAAGACTTGTCGTTTGGGTGTTTGCGGAGAAACAGCGGGGGGGAGTGCGTAGAACTTCCCCTGGACGTAGACAGAATACTGGACAACTTGGACCTGGCATGGAACTCCCCCGACGACGGCGTAGCCGTAGACGAAGACAGCTCACTCCCAGGGTAAGAGTCGAAGTCCCGGGACTCAACCGAACTGGGCGGCGAACTCGAGCCATCGCTCGAGGACCCGTCGCTGTAAGACCCGTCGCTGCACGCAACTGCGTGCGCAGCGGTAGTAGAAGTCGTGGAGGCGGACTTCCCGGACACATTGCTGTGCGTAGCACGGCCGCTCTTTAGAGCGGCCGAAATGTTATTGAAATGATGAGAAAGAGAATGATTGTGGCTGCAGTGCCCTTGGGCACTGCAGCATGTATTAGCGGAAGAGATAGGCCTAGACCTATCATCCGGGTCGTTAGAGTCGTTAGATGCAGAGGGGGCAGCGGCGTCCTCGCTGGTGGCGGGGCCCGCTGCGGCGCGGAGCGTGCCACACGGGCTGCTCGGAGGCGGAAAGTTGTTATCCTGGTGGGACGGGCTTCGCATGTGCGTGTTATGGGGTGGTTGTGATGGTAGTGATGCGATGATGGATGCGTTGTACAATACGTATTATATAATCAGTGGCAACGCGGGGCCCCACTTACTAATACACAGTTGCCAGGGGAAGGAAGTGCAAAAGGCAAAAGGGGTGTGCAGTAGATGCAGCATGCAATAGCAATAGCATACACCAATACCCAACACCCAACAGACACCTACATCCAACACCCAGCTGCATTACACGAGTCATGGCGCAGTACGCATCTGCACCTGAGTAAGCGCACCTCACACCTCTCTCCTCGAGGTGAGTGTTGGACACTCGCGCATTCGCGGCCGAGTGCGTGGCGTGGCGCGCACGTGACTTCTGCGATGTCGGGGAACACGTGACGCCGTGGGCGGGTAACGGCGGTGTATAAAAGGGTGTGATGTGTCTGCTATACAGGGGTGTGCTATCTGCTATACAGGGTGTGCTATCTGCTATACAAGGGTGTGCTGCTGGCACTTGCGTAGGTGTTTGTTGTGTTACGTACAGCCGGGTCTGTGTATTGTATTACAGTTCTGGAGATTGTCCGAATCGTCTTGTGCTGTGAGGAGATTCTTGCACTGCCAGGGTGTGTGTATACACGCCTTCTTGAATATTCTTGTATTTACAGCTTGCTACACTCTTGTACATTAACGGCTGTGGGCGCTACAATGCTGCTCCTTGGGCAGGTGATTACTGCAGGGTAACGGCGAGACTTACAGTGGTGCTCACGTGTACAGGGCATGTATCTACTATAGAGAGTGTGTATTGGCTACACAGTACCTATACCGATGTATATCGCATTTTCATACAGGACTGAATATCGGTCTGTGCAAACACATTGCCAGGTTGAAATATGAACTACTTTCTACTTCGGGAGTATTCTACTTCGAGAGTATTCTACTTCGGTAGTATTCTACTTCGGTAGTATTCTACTTTGAGAGTATTCTACTTTGAGAGTATTCTACTTTGAGAGTATTCTACTTCGAGAGTATTCTACTTTGAGAGTAGTCTACTTTGAGAGTATTCTACTTCGAGAAGGTTCTTATGCAGCCCGGATCTGCGGGTATACTTACCTCTCTTGCATACGCTTCCCTGCATGCATTATCACACCACTGATTGGCACGTGGGTGCAGAGTAATGTGCGACACAGCGTCTTGTATCATGGCTCTCGTCTATACAGGCATGGGTGTCTAATGCGGATGTCCTTGTCTATTTCGCACCTAAATATATTGGTTTGTTGTGTTCGTGCAGGGTGGAGACCGCTTCTATAGTAATGTATAGATAAGTGGATGCAGAGCTGCTTTCGTCTAGAGAATATTTACACGGCTGATAGTATATGTGCTCGCATTCACGTTTTCTTGCATGTTTTCCATGTAATAGCTTTCTACTAGTCTGTCGATATATGTTGGTTGTGAAGTACACAGGTGTCTGTACGTTACCGTCTTGTACAGGAGCGATTCGCAATTGTCATCTAGTAATTATGCGATGACTATTCAATGTTATATGGACTCTCATATGTGAGTTATGAGAACTGATTGATGTAGTGCGGATAATATATGCTTTTAAATACCTCCATGTGAGAATTGCACCAATGATGGTGTATTCGCTAGTAAATATTTCACATCACTCACAGTTGTCCTGTACGTCCAAGGGTTCGGTATGGGCGATTGCAACAGCCACTAAGGAAGCGATATCCACATATGATAGTGTGTTAGACCATCTTGTGCAGGAACAATTCCCATTCCCTATTTATCTATTTGTTGAATACTGTTCCGTGCTCCCATGTTCAAGACGCGATGCGTTTATGTGTGGAAGATTTACTTACCTTGTTGGAACAGTGTCTGTCATGATGCGATGGGATGTTGATATCGTTTATCTAGAGTATGCAACGTACGTTCTCTTCCTTCTCACATAGACTCTTTCTCAACTCTCGTTTCGTTTGGCGTGGTGTCGCAATCCCTCGGCGGCTATTGCAAATTGTCACTTTGCAAGTGATATTTCTGTTTTACACGTAATGTGCTATACGATTCATTATGCAGCGATATCTAAGTACAAGCATCAATGCATTCTTTGCAGGCGTAGACGTTCTATGGATGTGTGCATGGATATAGCACCGGCGCATTGCAATATGGTAGCCCCCCACCGCTACCTCAGACTGTCGACGTACTGCGCCGTCGTCAGCGTGCTCGTGCCACCGAGGACCACCCGCGTGCGGCCCTGCTGCTGCGTGCGCATCGTCTCGTTGAACTCATGCACGAACCGCGCCTCCTCGTACGTCACGCCCCCCACGACGAACAGCACAACGTCCTGGGGAGGTGCCGTCGTAGCATTACCACTGCCACTGCCATCCAGCGAGGGGTAGGCCTCCCTGTCCAGCTTTCCCCCGGACAGGTCGCTCAGCAGCTGCGACAGCCGCGGGACGTACTGCATGTACACGTTGTCTGCGTCCGCCGCGGCACTAGTGCTCCCGCCCTGCATGCGCCTGTGCAGGTCCATCTTGCTGTTGAACCGCTTCGTGAGCTCGCTTAGCAGGTCGTCCTTCTTGGCTGGTGCAGCTGCGCTTTCCTCAGCGGCATTCCCACTCCTGCTCCGGTACTCCTGGAAGTGCTTGCGGAAACGGTGCACGTAGTTGATGTCCTCCGCGGGCAGCGACTCCTTGAGCAGCGCCAGCACCTCGCTCGGCCGTTCGACACCTGTCTCACCGAGCTCGTCCTGCCGCAGCAGGAACAGGCACCCCAGCTTCAGCTTCCTTGCGGCAGGGCACTGCGGGTCCCGCAGCACCTGCAGCAGCTGCTCGTAGTCCCCCTGGTGGTGCGCGTGCACCGCAAGGTTCTGCTCCGCCTCGCTCAACGCCCACACGTTCTCCGCCGCCAGCACCCGGTCCAGCTCGCCCACGATCGCCATGTGCTTCGCCACGTTCCCGGACAGCCGCTTGAACTCCGGGTACTTCTCGATGAACCGCTTGATGTCCGCGATGGACTCCAGCTGGCCCGAGATCTGCGCGCTGTCCTTGTACTTGTTCACGTACGACGAGACGCGGTCGCCAAGCTCGCCAAAGTTCAGGTACCGTGTCTCCCGGAAGAAGGCGTCCTCCCGCGCAGACAGCGTCACCTGCGCCAGCGACTTGTCGATCCCGGGGACTGCGGACAGGTCCACGATGTTGCGCGAGATGCCGATGTACTCGTTGATCATCGACTGGTACGTCCAGGGTTGCAACAGGGGTGTGTAGGGGTCGCTGTCGCGGTCCAGCACAATGAGACACGGCGGCGCGTCCATCCGCGGGAAGTCGAACAGCGCCTTCTCGTTGGTGCTCACGGCCTTGCCGACGCTCTGCGCCAGCCGGTGGCACGCCCGCGAGCGCCTGTCGTAGCGGATCTCAGGGCGTATCTTGAGCGAGAGCAGCAGCGAGGTCAGCCCCGCGGTGCAGCTGTGCAGCGAGTCCTCGCTCCAGATCCCCTCGGAACCGGACAGAAGGTTCTGCGGTGGCAGTGCCAGCGAAAACAGGTACTCGCTCAGCACCCGGTAGTCCTGGAAGATCTCCTCGACCTTGACGACGGCGCCCAGCGCGTCCGCCTCCGCCAGCCGCTCCAGCTGCGACTTCGCCACGGCGTTGTTGAAGAAGATGTGGTACTCGCCGTAGCGCGGGTTCGCCAGCTCGGCCGCCAGCGCATCCACCGTTGCATCACTCGGCCGCACGTACACCAGGCACTTGAGGTGGCGCATCACGTCCCTTGCGCTGTTCTCAACGGTGTCTACGAGGTATATCTCGTGCTTCAGCAGGTCGCTCTGCGTTGCACACATCGAGATAATCGGCGTGGTGTCCTTGTCCAGCAGCAGCACCTTGATCCGCGACTCCTCCAGCACACTGGAGCCGCCGGGAGCGCCCAAACCGCCAGCCCCCAGCCGGGAGCCGCCGTTCCCGCGCCCTTGCGAGTTGAATATCCGCTCCATGTAGAAGTCTCCCACTTTGAAAAGGTCCATGGTCAAATGCAGCGCTGTGGGAAGTATCAGAGACCTGTAATTGACCGGCAGTAGTCTCTTTACACTATTTATCTCTCCTTTCACTATACAAACTGTGTGTTATCTCTATCTTCAACACCGAAAATTCGGGACGCTATATATAAAGGAGAGGTGTGAAAGTTATAACAACGAATACCCACAATACCCCAAGGACAAGGTATAAAACCACGCCATAATGACACAAAAGAGCAAAGGAGAGGCGGTGCAGCTGGCGTCGCCCTCAGGGATCCAGGTGGGCCCGTCGCAGTACACACACGGGCAGAACAACAGGCCAACAGGCCGGCAGTTCACGAGTCGGTCGCGGGCAAAGAGCACAGCCAGCTTCAAGGGGCTGCGCAAGGTGCTGACGCACGACGGGAGCAGCCTCGACAGGGACGGGATGAAGCCCACGAAGTCCAGCGACGCGCTGGTGCGCAAGCGCACGATTAGTGGACTTAATATGACTGCGCTGGCCAGAGTGCGGTCCAACCCGAACGTGCACGGCGGGATGGGCAGCCACGGCCATGGGCACGGCGGGATGTGGATGGGCATCCCCGGGTACAAGCCCCGCAAGACCAGGAGCCCGCACGCTGGCTCCAGCGCGCCCAATCCGAGCGACAGCGGCGGCGGGACCACCAGCGACGACTTTGAGGACGAGGAGGAGGTGCAGACTGACGAGGAGGAGGAGGAAAGTGGGGCCAGGGGTGCCAGTCCCTCCCACAAAGCCTCGGGAGAACGGCTTGTCTCGATAGACAGCATCATCGAGGAGACAAACATGGATAACGGCGCCGAGGAGCTCGTCGCCGGGACGGAACATGTGGTGAAGCCGCTGAGCTACAAGGTTCCTTCCAACTTCATTGAGGAGGGGAATACTAGCATCAGCGAGGACAAGCTGGGCGATGTAGCGGTGCCGCAAGAGGCGGGCGAGGGTTCTGAAGACAAACGTGCAGATGAAAGCGCGCCCGTGGAACCTCCCCAGATGCCTGAGCTGAGCCTGGTGCCCAGCACCAACGACAAGGGCACAGAGCACAACGAAGATGAGCTCAAGAAGAACGCAGAGCTGTCCATCAGCAACGACCACATCGGGCCCGGCACCACCTCCGACAGCAACGACGGCTACGACCTGTACGGCAACCAGCTGACGCGGCAGATCAACAACAAGGAGCAGCACGACACGGTTCCCGGCCGGCCAATTGACCATGGAGACAGCGAGCAGGTGCCGCAGAACAGTCTGCAGAACCAGTACATCCCCAACATGATCCTGTCGCAGTCAACGGGCGTGGTGCGGCAGTTCGACGAGCCGCCATCGATACAAAACTCCCTCAAGAACGATATAAGTGGTGCAAACGGGGACACCACTTTCAACAACAAGCACGCGGTGGCACAGCAGAAGTCGTTCCACGGCGCGCAATACTTCCCGGACAGGGACACCAAACCCGTTCTGGAGCAAGTGCCCAAACACCTCGCCGCGGACATCCAGGAGCTCAACACCCGCACGGAGAGCGATGTCATCGATAACCCCGACGCCAGCAAGCAGCAGAACAAGGTCTCCAACTTCTCAAATTCATATTCCAGCCTCACAAACAACCTCCAGCGCGCCAACGCAGCCGCGGTGCTCGGCCAGGCGGCCAGCGCACGGGTGCCGCAGAGCCCGCTTAGGACCAACACCGCGGGAAGCTCCAACGTCGGAGCGACGCCGCTGAGCAGCCTGTTCCGCAAGAAGAGCCAGCAGGACTTCATGCTGTCCAGCTCAGGCGAGTCCCGCGGAGACTCTACAAAGGGCGCTGCCGCCAAGGGCGAGGGCAAGATCAACAACTTCTCCCAGTTCCTCAAGTCGGACAACTCCGAGGGCGACTCCAGGACGCAGCGGAAGCTGTGGCTGCAGAGGGAAAACTCCATCATGGACCTCAACGTCCAGAACGGGTCTGCGAACTCGCTGTTCATGGTCACAAACGTCGATGTCAAGAGGGAGTTTGAGCGCATTACGCACGAATACACGAACGCAAGAAGGTACAACAACCCACTGGATGCTTCGCTGCATCGGCTGCAGGCTCGCAACGAGCTGAACAACAACATGAAGAAGAACACCAGCGCCGCATCGAAGCCAAAGACAAAGAATGGCAACGGCATACTGGGCAGGTCCATCGAGAGCAACACTGAGTTCTTCTCGAACTACGGCTCCAACCAGCCAGCCAACATCAACATGGAGGAGTTCCTGCCCAGCGCCCAGAACTCCAAGCTGCAGCGCGTGCTGTCCAGCATATGGAAGAACGAGAGCAGGACCTTTGACAACGAGGTGAACCCGCTGAACAGGAACGGCAAGAACAAGAACCGCGAGATGAACGACAGCGCACAGAGCAGACTCGCGCACACCGCCCAGGGATCCCGGCTAATGCACAGCGGAAGCTACATGAACAGCATAAACCAGAACCCACACGGAAGAAACTCCCTGCGGAACACCCTCGGGAACAACCCCAACAGCAGCAGCCAGTCCCGTATGGTCAACAACATGCAGCCGACCACACGCGCGGTAAACCGGCGCATCGAATCTGTCAACCAGGCAGGGCAGCGGTTCTAGGCGTGGTAGGGAGCTCTAGTAAAAGGCAGAAGGATGCCAGTATACAGGCAAATGTGTAATTGATATATAACAACGGATAAACCGCTCGCTTTCCCAACTACAACCAGCCACACAGCTGTTGCCGCCGTGCGATGAGTTGCGCTCATCGCTTGACTGAAAAATTTTCAAGAGTGAAGACTACACAGCACTTGAAGAGGTGAAGAGGTTGGTGATACTGGTGGAAAGAGTGTATTAAGACAGCATTCACCAATTAGTAATTCCCCACAGCACCCCAATGAGTGGAGAACTGAAGGACATTGCCCATTATGGGCCCGCTTTATGCGTGAAGTTTAGCGAGACGTATCCGCAGTATACTTTTGTTGCGATGGGCCCGTTTATGCAGGTGTACAACTACAAAACAGGCGAATTGATCAACAGGGCTCGTGTGTTCTCAGCGAACAAGGTCCATGGATTCAATTTCTCCAAGGATGGAGCGATGTGCGTTCTCTACGGATCGAAGTCCATTGCCTTTTGCAAGACACAAGATTTGCTAACCCGCGAGGACTTCAGCAAGGACGAGAAGATGTTTGCTGAGTGGATTACTGACGCTGCGTTCAGCTTCACCGGTGAGCAGGTGTACATTCTAACATGCTACAATTTAGTCGTTGTCACTGACCTGGAGGGGAATATCCAAGCAAGAAGAAACTTGAAGAACGAGAGATCGATCCTGTACTCCGGTTCCATCAAGGTGCTGAGCGAGGAGAGGGTGTTGATCAACGCAGGAACTGTGTTTGGTGGTGTTCTCATCTGGGATTTGCTGAAGCAAGAGAAGATCCACAATCTGACTGGACACGAAGGTTCTATATTCTATGTCGTGGTCAGCAACAATGGGAAATACGTAGCGAGTTGCTCCGATGACCGTTCCATTAGACTGTGGGATATGGAAAGCGGTAAGCAATTGTCCATTGGTTGGGGTCACACTGCGAGAATCTGGAATCTGAAGTTCTTCAACAACGATTCCCAATTGATCAGTGTGTCTGAGGACTGCACGTGTCGTATATGGGATGTTGTCGCTGAGAGCGGTGCCACTTCCCTCGTCATGAAGAATATCTACGAGACCCACTTGATCAAGAACGTTTGGGGCGTAGACGTTAACGAGACAGAGGCTCTTGCGGTGACATCTGGTAACGATGGCCGCGTTAAATTGATAGACTTGAAACAGACCAGCCGAGTTGGTGACGAGGTGCGTTCCTTCAACATTACAAACCTGCCAAGCAACTCTCCTCTGAGCATTGAGAAAGGTGAAATATTCAAGGGCTTCTATTGGTTTAACTTCGGACTTGTGGCCATCACCTCGCTGGGAAACATCCTGAAGTTCACCGAGGCGACTGGCACCTGGGAGATTCTGATGCGTGATGAGAGACTTGTTTCATATTCCCTCACGCATGGTATTAGCACTGCCAGTGGCAATGTCGCTCTTTTCGCCAATAATAAATGTGATCTGCTACTGCTGAACTTCTCCAAGGATGGGCAAACCATCAAGAGTAAGAATTCTCTACACCTGGACAACCTCTCCAAATCATGCAACACTATGATCACCGCGTACCAGGACGAGTACTGTCTAGTCACGGTTGAGTCTCCCAACCCCCGTGACAAGTTCGCCGTTCTGCAGCTCAACGTCGACACTCTTGAGATCGTACACGAATTCAACTTCGCAAAACCAGATAACTTTGTTTCCTCGTGCCTTGCAGTCTACCAGCAGTACCTGATTGTTGGTGGTCGTTTTGGAGCCGTTGCCATCTTTGATATGAGAAACACTGACGCGGATGCGTATGTCATGAGACAGCTATGCCCCGGTGACACCACAACCTCTATCGAGTACATTGAGGAGAGGGGAGCCGATATCCTCCTCTCTGTCACCAACCGCGATGGTTTCTACAACTTCACAAAGGTCAACCTCGATAAACTTGCGAGCCGTGAGGGGATCGCGCACGAAATCATCCACTCCAACAAGGTCATGAAGGGGTTCCTCGAGGGCGCCTTCTACAACGAGTCAGGCGAGTACATCACGTACGGTTTCAAATCCAGTCTGTTCTACATGTACAACGAGAAGAACTGCTACGAGATTGCGAGCGAGGTATGCGGCGGTGCGCACAGACAGTGGAAGCTGTGCGACCTGGGCGACGGCCAGGGCTACATGCTCGTGTACATCAAGGCCGCGGAACTGTACATGAGAAAGATATACACTGCGGCCTTCCCCGAGACGCTGGAGAGCGGCCTGCACGGCAGGGAGATCCGTGACATCAGCATCATGCCCGAGCGTCTGCCATGGCAGTACAGCCCGGAGAACGGGTACCTGTTCGTGACTGGGTCCGAGGACACCACGGTGAGGCTGGGGAAGTACAGCCCCGAGACGGGCGCGGTTGTGAACTACTGGATGGAGCGGAGACACGTCTCTGGGCTGCAGCGGCTGCGGTTCATCAGCGACTCGCTGGTGGTTTCGTGCTCTGCGCGGGAGGAGCTGTTCCTGTGGACGGTGAACACCGAGTTCCAGTCCAACCCATACATGCACATACGGCAGACGCTCCCAACGCAGAGCACGCACCCAGACCTGCGAATCATGGACTTCGATGTGCTGTTCAACGCTGCGGGAACCGGTGATTTCGCCCTCGCGACGGTGTACTCCGACTCGTCTATCAAGGTGTGGTGGTACAGCAACGCCAGCAATGGGTTCATTGAGCTCTGGAGCAACCGGTACCAGACCTGCTGCATCCTCAACACGTCGTTCGTGGTGCTGCAGGGCCGCATATTCCTGCTGATCGCCGCCACGGACGGCTACCTGTCGCTGTACGACATATCGCGGGAGGTGGACATCCTGCACGCCACTGAGGACACGCGCACGGTCCGCTTTGTGAACGAGGCGTTCGGTGCCATTGCGTCCACTTCCGGCCCAGCCTTCACGCTGCGTGTGCACAAGTCCGGCATCAAGACGATGGACGTGGCCAGGACAAAGGCGGGCGCAGCCACTGTGCGGGTTGTCACTGGCGGTGATGACAATGCCATAAGTTTGACCCAGTTCAATTGCAGTGCCAGTGGAGAGCTCAGTGGCACTGTCTGCAGCATGGTCAGCGACGCAGCGTCGTCCACTGTCACCTCCACGCAGCTGCTCCCAGGCGCTACTCAAGTACTATCCACGTCAGTGGACCAGCGGGTGCGCCTGTGGGACATCACACCGGACAACCAACTGTCACTGCGCGCCAGCAAGTACACTACGAACGCAGACACCGGCTGCTGCGACATCGTGCAGACGGAGAACTCCCACCACTCCCTGCTCATTGCGGGAGTCGGCCTCTCTGTGTGGAAGTGCTGATCGCTGGGGGAACTCATCCCTCGCTTGTACAACAAAATATACTATTAGACGTATTTACACGGTGCGGAATATGCATATATATATAGGAAGGCTGCATCTGCTTATCCCGAGCGCTGCTTGTGCTTGTGGTTGGACTTGCAGTAGACGTACACCCTCCCCTTGCGGCGGACGATGTAGCAGTCCTTGCAGAACTTCTTGAGGGAGGAGCGGACTTTAAAGCCGCGGACGCTTGTCAGCAAGCGCAGGGGCGACTGGAACAGCCTGGGGAGAGTGGGTATAGTGGATAGCGAGCGCACAGAAGCGCCGAGGCCGATGGAACGGGCCAGCACGGATGGCGCGAGCACAGACGCCGCAACAGAGCCCTTAAAAAGCCCGGAGAGACGGCTGGATGAGCGCAGAAGAGAACTGGACATGGTGGTGTGTATATTCAGCAGCAGATGGGCAGTGCAACTTTGTAATTTGAACGTAACACAGCTCAAGGGACTATCCGCCAACTCTCAGCGTTGTTATATGTTCACCGGAAACCCGCGAAAACAGCCCGCACGTGACATGGCAAATACGGTGTATAGTGCAGGCTCATCGCTAAGCTTCATGTAGTGAGAGAGTAATAGGTTACATAGAAGGGATGCTATGTATACAACAGATAGCGCTGGTTGCTGTGGATATTCTCGAAGTACAAAATACGGTTCGTGTTTCTGCCTAGTAGTCTAATGTATGATCTATTAAACAATAATGTTTTCTAGTCTCTTGTATAGGGGATGCAAGAAACTCGTAATACATAGTGCAGAGTGCCAGTGAGCTAGATATAGTGAGAGCAACTGTCCACAGGACATAGGCATCTCACTCAGAGAAGGTGTCGCTAGTGAAATTTCACAACATATACAGTTACCCGGTATGCTCACGTGCTCACGTGCTCTATACAGCGCCGTATTGCAACAACAAGTGATATATATAAGATATATGATGCAGGGCTGGACAGTAAACTGTGTGAGGAATAGTGCGTAAGAGACAAGACGCTAAACACTAGATATACCGGGTTGTGTGTATCTTCTCAAATATGGAAGGCTAAGTCGTTTCCTATCTAATACGATATACTACATAGATGTATATCTCCCGGTCTCTTGTACGAGATACAATATACTCACTAATGCAATCAGCAACGCAGCCATCACAGTCTCTATAGCATATAGCATATATCCCATACTGTAGACGTGAAACTTCCCCCGCGTTACCCGGCCATCGCCGAAACCGATTTTCCACCGAGAACGAGAAAAATTGTTCGATTTGGGTGGCGGTTAATCTCGATAGACCCTACTTGGTGTTTCTGGAGGCTGGGAAGAGGCTGTAACAGCTATTACATCCCTACTGTCACTGACACTACCACTGTTTGTTTAGTGTTGGCATATTTCGCCCTTTTCCCGTGTTCCCAGCTTCTTCCGGTCCCCTCGCACCGCTCGACGCTGACGTATCCACGATAAGCGATTTGCTTTGCATTGCAGCGAGAGATATTACGATACTACTTCCTTTTGCCATTTGTCTAGTCGATACACTGCATTGTGCAACACCGTAACGGCCTTTTCCCCCTTTCTATTCCTAATTTTCCCGTTCACTTCTTCACTTCCTGTCATTTTAATTCCCTAATACCTATCTGTTTTAATACTTTCCATAGTCATTTGCTTTCTGATCAGTTCGTCCCCGCCATTTGTCCATAGTTACATTTACGTTTACGTTTAGACACTGTTCCTGCAAAGTACTCAATTAATCTAGCATATTATATTCCAGATCTACCGTCGCCCTGTCGTATCCACAACTTCCACTTAACACAGACATGGAGCAGCAGATACTCGAGAACGGATACTCCCTCTCCCAGCAGACCAGCAACACCAGCAACACCATGCAGCAGTCCTACACCCCCATGGAGTACTCCACGCGCCCCACGTCGCGTCTAGACCCGCCAGAGCAGGGACAAGGGTACCCCTACACACAAGAAACCATGCAGCCATACTTTGACCAGTCCATGCGCGAGCAGATAGACAGCGTCTCAGCGGTCTCGTCGCCTCCGTACGCCAACGGCAGCATGCAGATGGACATGAAGCGCGCGGCGTCCGGTGAGTATGTGCAGGACCGCTACAGGGTCACTCAGGAGGACCTGCTGCTTTCCCAGCAGATGTCCAATATGGGTCTGGGGTTTCGTGGTAGACCCGACTCCCAAATCCCAATGCAGATGCAGCAACAGATCCCGATGCAACAGCCCTTGCAACAAGCTGATACGATGGGTGTCGTTGCTACGGCCACTGCTGTGGCGAACGCGAACACGTCCTTCTCGTCCCAGTCGTCCATGCAGATCACCAACCCGCTCAACTTCACCTCCGCGCCCAGCAGGACCGTGTACCTCGGGAACATCCCGCCCAACGCCACCGTGAAGGACCTGCTCGACCACGTGCGCAGCGGCGTCGTCGAGGAGATCAAGATCCTCCCCGAGAAGATGTGCGCCTTCGTCTCCTTCGTCGACGAGAGCGCCGCTTTGCTCTTCCACTCCGACGCAATCCTCAAGCGCCTCAACATCGACGGCCGCGACATCAAGATCGGCTGGGGCAAGTCCGCCCGCATGGACCCCATCGTCGCCGCAAAGATCGCCGCCGACAGCGCCACCAGGAACGTGTACTTCGGCCACCTCAACGAGGAGCCCATCGTGCGCGACGAGGAGACGCTGAGGCGCGACCTCGCCCAGTTCGGCCCCATCGACACCGTCAAGTTCGTCAGGGACAAGGGCATCGCGTTCGTGCACCTCGCGTCCATCGGCGCCGCGATCTCCGTCGTCACGAACCTGCCCAACATCAACACCACGTACGCCAAGAAGCGCGTCTTCTACGGCAAGGACCGCTGCGCGTTCATCACCAAGACGCAGCAGCACAACGCCGCGCAGTTCCTCGGGATCCAGTCCGGCGCCGACAAGCTGGCGCAGTTCTCCGACCGCGAGTTCATCTCGAACGCGCTGCTGCAGCAGTCCGCGGCGGCGGCCGCGATCGCGACCTCGGCCGGCGGGCCCAACAACCTGGGCAACCGCACGATATACCTCGGGAACCTGCCCAAGGACATCCGCGTCGAGGACATCTGCAACGTGGTGCGCGGGGGGCTCCTGCAGAACATCAAGCTGCTGTCGGACCGCTTCGTGTGCTTCGTGACGTTCATCGACCCGACTGCGGCGGCGCAGTTCTACGCGATGAGCTCGCTGCACGGGCTCACGATCCAGAAGAAGCGCTGCAAAGTGGGCTGGGGCAAGCACTCCGGCCCGCTGCCCAACGCACTGACGCTCGCCGTCGGCAACGGCGCCTCGCGCAACATCTACATCGGCAACATCGACATGTCCAACACGGCGTTCTTCAACGAGCACAACCTCCGCAGCATCTTCAGACAGTACGGCGAGGTCGAGCAGATCAACTTCCTCCCGGAGAAGCGCTGCTGCTTCGTCAACTTCACCAACATCAACAACGCCATCCTCTGCCTCGACAAGATCAAGTCCCTGCCCGAGTTCAAGGACCTCAAGGTGAACTACGGCAAGGACCGCTGCGGCAACGTGCCACACCAGGTGAGGTAGCAGACCACCCCGCCGCCTTACGTACGTACATACACTCTCATTAATTCAGTAAATCAATACCTCCATGCAAAGATAGTACCACCACAAATCCACACCTCCATGCAGATATCAGTACGAATACAAATCAATACTCCATGCAGATATCAGTACGAGTACAAATCAATTCTCCATGCAGATATCAGTACGAGTACAAATCAATTCTCCATGCAGATATCAGTACGAGTACAAATCAATACTCTACGTAGATATCAGTACGAGTACAAATCGGTATTACTCTCGTAGGGCGGCTGCACGAAAGTTAGGGCTTCCATCCTTAAGTATGAGCGAGCCCTAACTTCCCTAACAAACGCCCCGCACTAACGCCCCCCAAACTTAGGGCCCCACCGCACAAACCGCCCGAAACCCTAACCCCAAACCCTAGGGCAGGATCTCGGAGCCGCTTCCCGCCCCACAGAAACCCCGCAGCCGCGTGCAGCCCGCAGAAACACCCGCACAACCACCGCGGCACCCCCTAAACTGCACAACTTCCAAACAACAAACAGCTGTCACTCTCGACCAACACGCCAGGACGGGCAGGTTTGTGGACGGATAAGAGGTCCTGGGGGTGCCTGGTGCCTTGTGGTGGGTGGGGTTGCCTCTGGCACAGGGCCACAGCGAGATCAGCGCGGTTCACTATGCTAGAGATACTGATACCGGACACAAACGAGAGCTTCCAGGCACTCAAGATCGCCGGCGACTTCACGGACTGGAAGGAGCAGCCCATGCAGAAAGTGCATGGGGAGGGTGTTGGCTGGAGCTTTGTCATCGAGAGCCCCATGGTCGAAAAGTACTGCCCCGAGGGGTTGCCGCAGGAGGCGATGATCCACTTCAAGTTCATCGACGATAACGGGAACTGGTTCACGTCCGACAACTTTGATTTGGTCCCAGATGAGCACAACAACATCAATAACGCGGTGCTGCTGCACTTCCAGGACGGGAAGTTGAGGGAGGATGTGGCTGAGGAGGAGGTAGAGCTGCCAGAGAGCGTTGCCGAGGAGCCGGATAAGACTCCGGAGCCCACGCTGCAGGCAACTACTCCGCTGCCAGAGCCGGAGGAGCCGGAGGAGCCTGAGGTGCCTGAACCAACGGTTCCTGTACCTGAGAGAACTCAAACACCTGTACAGGATGACTCTCTCATCGCGGAAGCGCACACACCCAAGGATGCCGTATCTACCACTCCCCCAGGGGAACAGACCGTCTACTTCTCCCCAGCCAAATTCACAGGCAAGAGAGAAGGCACTTCCGCCGAGGGCACCGAAGAGGAGGACGAGGCAGAGACGCCAGTCGCCGAGAAGATATTCTCCAGCAAGGGCAAGCCCACCACTGCCGTCACCGCGACGCACGGCGAGGCCGATATCATCGACTCGAAGAAGCCGGAGGAGTACAAGGGCATACTGCAGAGACTTCTGCGCTTCCTATCCGCCTTCTTTGGCTCCTGGTTCAATTTCCTGACTGGTCGGGGCACCCAGGACCACTAGACGGGAGTGACCTTCCCTATACATATATAAATAACAACCTGTAATTCAAAACATCGAGGTACTGTTTTTAAAAGAGAAAGAAACAATTGAGTAAAGAGACTATACAGAGTTGATAAATAATGGTACGAGCGAGTCGGTTGCGCTAACTACACACTTAGTATAGTGGCTGGCCCCACTCAAGCTCAAGCCAGTGCCACTTGGCGTCGGCATCGGCCTCTCTCTTGTAGAGTGGCTGGCCCCACTCGAGCTCGAGCCAGTGCCACTTGGCATCGGCATCGGCCTCTCTCTTGTATAGTGGCTGACCCCACTCAAGCTCAAGCCAGTGCCACTTGGCGTCGGCCTCTCTCTTGGCGAGGTCGGAGCCGGCGGACTCGCCGAGGGCCTCCTTGGCGATGGTGGTGTTGACAAAGAGGATGCCGTTGGAGGTGGCGTTGGTCATTGGGATGATGCCGACGTCCTTGTCCTCGCCGAGGTTGAGGTAGCCGATGACGGCCTCGGCTGGGATCTGGTTGGCGGCTGACGCGGCCTCCTCAGCGACGACAGCGGCGGCGGAGAGGGCTAGGGCAGAGATGGCGGAGGTGAACTTCATGTTGTGTGGTGGTGTGGTGGATGGGATGTTGTGGAGGGAAGTGATGGAATATTGAACGATGATACGAGACACCCAGCCCATATTTATATAATTTTATTTCGACTCGGTGGTGGGCATCCCACCCACGTTTCTTCCCCAGACACAACCTCAAAGACCTGCAGGTGATACGACCCAGTCTATTGTAAATGTGCCTGTGTTCATGCACTGCCTGCATGGATCAGACAGTGAAGAATGCCCATTGGTCGCCTAATCGGGAAAGTGTGACGCCGAGGTTGGCACAGTAGAATGGGGCAAGAAGTGCATCAGTAAATCAGAGGGGGGGGTGCATCATTGTGTAAGAGGGTGGGACAGTGTATCGGTGCACAAGAGGTGGTTGATTGGTGCGTGGGGAATCGTGTATTGAGGTTGGTCATGCCCAGTTAGTTAGTGTGACGTTTATTATTTTGCAGATGCCTCGTGGAAACAAGAGAAGAAATTAGGAAGAGCGGCATTGCAGGACCGATCGGGTGATCCCAGGAGCTGTGTGTATTGTTGTGGTTATTATTTGTGTGCCCAGAATGATTTTTGTGATGTGCTTGTGGACATAATTGTGCATTAGTTTCCTAATTTGATGGTAATAGGGAGAAGCTCGGAGTTTCGGTTGTGTGCTGTGGATACGCTATTATTCTCCCCAGTAATAATAGAGCTATGAGCACTAGGATGAAATACATAATTTGTTTACACATAGGTACAAAGATGCCCCTTTGTCAACTTTCCAGGAAATAATTTTTGAATAACTTTTTCCAAACTAAACATGTACTCGCCAGAAGACAAGCGTCGAAACCAGCCAAAGTGCAAAGACAGTACACAAGAACCACACGGCATGATTATTAATACAACTACCACGACTACCACACCAACACGAACCACTGTCACACGCACCACTCAAATCACAGCTCACACTCACCGTGAAGCCCTAACTCTTTCAGCGCTGTCACATGCGGCGTCACAGCGCGGCGAAAATTTTTCACTGCAAAACGTATAAAAGGAAGAACGAATGCAACAGTTTGCTACTTTCTCTTTCCACTCTCAGGCTCAGAGGGGTAACGCAAATTCACAGCCATTCGCAGTGCATACAGTATCCCATTGAGGTTGAACCCCCCCGGGGCGTTCCGGGCCCATGACACATGTGGATGTGTGCTGCAGCTTTCACAGCTGTTACAACGCTTGGACTGGAGAACAAACCCCATCTATTGATCTTGGGTGCAACGGTCCATCAGTCGTCTGCTTCGTGCAGATCTAAAGGATTGCCTTCGTGCACCTGTATGGGGACGGTTGCAAGGATCAATAGAACATATTCAGCATATATTGTGCTGTTCGTAGCGTCTTGTCAACGAGAATTGAGTATTGTATAATGTTTGCTGAGTATTGCTGCAGTGTTTGTTATGATATTACTGTAACGTTCACTGCATATTGCTATAATGCTCGTTACCACATTACTACATTGTTGGTATTTATTTGCTATATCGCTCGCCGAGTGTTGCTGCAATGTTCCTTGAGTACTGCTACTATGATTGTTATTGCATTGCTACAATGTTTGTTGGTTATTGCTATGGTGTTCATTGTCATATGACTATACAGTTTCTTGAGTATTGCTATAGCGTTCGTGATCACATTGCTAAATCGCCGCCTAGTACATTGCTATAATGCTTGCTGAGTATAGTTATAATGTTCGTACTGCTTTGTACAATGTTCGCATCACATGCTATAAAGCTTCTTGATTGTTGCTAAGGTGTTCGTGTCGTATTCCATATCATTCGCTGAGTACATATTATAATGTTCGTATGTTCGCTATATACCTATGCCCATATGACATTGCCATAATGTTTGTTGAATATACCTATGTTCGTATCGTGTTATAAAGTTTGAATATACCTATGTTCGCATCACATTGTTATAAAGTGTCTTGAGCGTAGCTCAACCGTCGTGAGCATACTTTCCCGGCCCTAGTTGTCCTTCTGGCGGCGGGTGAAGCGGAAGCTGGAGTTGAAGCCGAGCAGCTCGTTGATGCCCTTGGTCCAGTCGTTCTCGGACTTGGCGACGCAGTAGATGCCTGACTCTGCGCTGCGCTTCTTGCTCCTGGCGTCGCTCTGGAACGTCTGCGTGTCCCTGCCGCCGTCGTCGGAGTCCTTGGTGCCGCGCTTCATGCTGGGCAGCTTGGTGCCGTCCATGTAGATGGAGCCGACCTCGTTGACGACGTGGATCTCGTCGCCGACGTGCAGGTCCTTCTGCAGAATGCCGTCGACGCTGAGGTTGACGACGTTGTTGGTCACGCGCTGGTTCATCTTGGAGCTGACCTTGATGACGATGTGCGAGGAGTGAGGCAGGATGAGCGGTCTGAAGGAGAGCGACCTGGGGCAGATCGGGGTGAGCAGGATCGAGGGCACCAGGGGTGACACGATGGACCCGCCCGCGGAGAGCGAGTAGGCGGTAGACCCTGTGGGAGTCGCCAGCGCAACGCCGTCGGCGATGGTCCGCGTGAGGTAGTTCCCGTCGATGAAGATGTCGAGGTTGGCAAGGTGGGGCGAGTTGCCCCTGTGCAGGAAGATGTCGTTCATGGCGTGGAGGACCAGCGGGGTCTCGCGGCCGTTGCGGATAACCATACACTCGAGCCTGGTGCGGTGAAGACACTTGGCCCGGGACGTCTTGACACGCTCAAACACCTCCTTGTGCTCCTTGAAGTCGAAGGGGAGGAGGAAACCCAGGGTGCCCAGCGAGAAGGCCAGCACGGGGGGTACTTGCTTGTTGCCAAACATCGACACACCGTGCAAGATGGTGCCGTCACCGCCTAGCGTCACGAGCAGGTCCGTCTTGTCGACGATGTTGCCGGGCGTGCCGGTGTACAGCACGTGTGGGCGGTTCGGGTCGCCGTTCATGGGGCCCTTGAAGTCCTGGGAGATCTCCTCGGCAACGTCCGGCTGCACTATCACGTTTACCGCGGGGTAGGCGTCGTGCAGGTGCGTGATGAACTCGACCATCGCCTCGCGGGTCGAGGGCGTCCAGGGCTTCTTGGTCACCAGGACGTTCTGCACGGGGTTGCGCCAGATCAGCGACTGCAGCTTCGAGTTGGCAGAGGCCACGAACTCGGCAGCGCTGCCTGCACGCAGACTGGTGACGGGTTTGAGCTTCACGTAGGGGGAGTTGTTCAGTTTCTGCAGGTGCGGGTACTGCACGTTGTGGTAGCGCCTGAGCAGCCCGCCAGGGCTGCGAAGAGCGTTCACACGCATTCCACGGCACATATTGAGCAACATAGCGAGTGTATATAGTGCTGTTTTGAGACTCTTTCTGCTTTAACAGCTCCCTCCTGTAACTTGATGATGTTTCATTTAAAGGTTGCGGTGAAAATTTCAGTGAAATTCGATGGCGATGCCCACAGAAATGAACAATTATACGATTGCACAAATATACAGCTATATAGCTCTTCTAGCACCTGAGGTTGATGCCGTGGCGCTTCTCGTCCTCCCTGATCTCGAACATGATCTGGACCGCGATGAAGAGGCAGACGGTGGAGGCGCAGAGGAAGCGGACGCCCTGGGCGGTCATGAACATGTCGTGGAGGAGGGTCTTGGTGCCGTCTGAGCCGAGGCAGAAGCCAAAGAGGTTGGCTGCCATCATCATGTAGATGTTGAGGGTGCCGCCGAGGGCGCAGACGTGCCTGTACCACCAGCGGTTGCGGTAGGCCTGGAAGAACTCCGATAGGAGGATCTCTGGCAGAAGGAAGACGACGATGAGCCAGCCCCAGAGGAGGAGGCGGAGCTCGATGTCGTGCCAGACCGCGACGAAGGAGAAGACGGCGAGGGAGGTGAGGATCCTGTTGCGGGAGCCGCCGAGTGGGATGTAGATGTATCTGACGACCCACTTGTTGAAGGACCTGTGCCAGCCGCGCCAGAAGGCGAGGGCGCTGTAGTTGTTGTCGACGAGCCTGATCATGTTCTCTGGTGTGTCGATGCCGTCGAGCATGGCCCAGAGGCGGAAGAAGCGCCAGGGGATGAGCAGCTTGAGCCAGATGACGTTCAGGTTGACAAGCCCGATCATGGAGAGCTGGAAGGGCGTGTCGCCGGCCCAGGCGTGGGTCTTGGACACGGCGACGACGTAGGCGAAGTGCAGGATGAGCTCCATCATGAGCATGGTGAAGAGCAGGACGCCCGTGTAGATGGCGAGGCGCTCGCGGGTGATGGAGGGCAGGCGGCGCTGCATCTGGCACAGGTAGTCGTTGAAGGTGACGATGGGCCCCGCGATGAACAGCGGCGTGTAGAGCACGTAGGCGGTGTAGTTGGCGAGGTTGTACTCCTGGATGTGGTGGGGGAAGGTGAGACGGGCGCGCTCGTTGGGCGGGCCGTCCTTGCCGGCCTCGTCGATGGTCTGGAGGCGGGCGACGGAGCCGCTCTTCTTGAACACGGGCTTGTTGATTTGTATGTCGTCGTCGTCCAGTTCGTCGTTGGGGCGTTGCACTGACGTACCGTTGACGGCGGAGCCGGCAGCGGTGCCGTACATGTCCTCATCTTCGGACTGGGGGGAGGAAACCGTGGTTCCCTGGAACTGCAGCTGGCTGTACAGCCTCTCGAGATAGTCGAGGTTGTAGCTGATGATGCGCAGCAACGAGAAGTTGAAGAAGACGTCCCAGCGGGGGATGATTCCCTTGAAAGCGGAGTCCAATGGAGCGAGCACGGATGCGACAGAGGCAAACGGAACGGTCCTGTACCTGTCGTTGAGGAATAGTGCGCCGATGCCGTAGCACCAGGTGAAGGCAGTCGCGGCGTGGCGGTGTTTCCGCAGGAGACGCACCCCTGCAAACATCACTCCCATGTGCAGGAGGATGCGCAGACTGTTGGCACCGTGGGCAGCGACGAGGAAACCCAGGCCGCAGAGGCAGTCAAAGTTGCGGACGCTGAGCCTGCCGTGGCAGCAGTAGAGCACAACACGCTTCAACGCAAGGTGTGCGAGCATCAGCTGCGTGAGCAGCAGCAGGTTGTCGCGGAAGAAGCGGTACTGGGCGTCGCTGTTGTCGACCATGCGGCCAAAGAGCCAGCCCTGGGAGAGCAGGTGCTGGAAGCGCGGGTAATTCAGGGTGTTGCGCTCGGAGGCGGCGTCGACGGCGGTCTTGAGCATGAGGGGGACGACGATGGCGAAGGCGACGTAGTAGAACTTGAACTCGAGGGTGCCCCAGAGCGGCCGGGGCGCGCGGCGGCCGTCCTTGAGGTCCGTGTCGGCCTCGAGGGCGCCCTTCTGGCGCTTGATGTAGTCGGCGTCGGGCTTGATGCGGGCGTCCACGGCCTCCACCGAGAAGCAGTACTTGAGGTACCGGAGCGCAGAGAGTGCGCGGTCGTTCATCCTGTAGCGAGCGTAGCGAGCGGTGTGTGCGAGGAGCGAAGCGACGAGCACTGTGTGGTTTGCAGTTGTATTTGCAGTTGCACTTGCAGTTGTGTCTGAAGTGAACAGCGTGTCGCGCCTGATAAATAGTGCGAATATAGATGCAATAAATAAATGCAATAAATAAATGCAATAATATAAGAGAGTAGGGAAGAGTAAGAGTAATGAAGCAATGCTTTAATACAGCAATGCAACAATGCAATGGACAAGAGAGAGGCTGTGTGACACACAAGACAACGTTGCAAGAGAACAGCTGTCACGTGACAGAGGTAACAGAGCAATACAACAACATACACACGATCACATACAACACAGCAGCACAGCCACCACATACAACACATACAACAACAGCACAGCCACCACACGCCCACCCTGCATGCACCCGCAGCACTGGCAAACGCCGCCCGCACTGCCCTGCCACGCAGCTGCAGATGACAGCATAATAAATAAATAACAAATAATATATATATATATATATATATATATACACATATACATATACACATATACACAGAATACAGAATACAGAATATAGAATACACATACAGAATACAACACACACACAGACACACAGAGTACAATACAACACAATACGCACACCCACACACCCGCCGCTATCTCCGGTGCCCCGTGTTTGCAGTTGTGCAGTTGTGCAGTTGTTGCAGTTCTCTTGCGGTTGTAGTTCTTGCCCTGCCCTGCTGTGGTTCTCCTGCTCTCCCGCACTCCCGTGGCTCCCTATTGGGCTGCTGCCCCGTATTGCTGCTGTCCCGTACTGCCCTGCCCCGCTGCATCCCGGGGCCCGGCAGGCTGCAGGGACTGCCGGGCTATTGTGAGGGCTCTTATGCCTCGCGGAGGTGCTGTGGGCTGTAGTATACACTACAGTGCAGTGCACTATTCTATATACTATATAGCAGTGACTATAGGAGAACTACAGTATACACTATAGAACTGCACTTTTACAGTATAGAATATACACTACAGTACACTACACTACAGTATACATTAGGATATACACTTTTTACAGTACACTCTACAGTATACACTACAGTATAACCACGCTACAGTATACACCACAGTATAGAATATAGAACTACACTATAGAACTACACTAGATAGGATATACACTACAGTATACACTACACTACAGCACAATACACCCACAGTATTCACCATACTATACAGTACACACTACAGTATAGAATTTCATAGGTGCACTACAGTATAGAATTTCATAGGTGCACTACAGTATAGAACTATACTACAGTACACTACAGTATAGAACTATACTACAGTACACTACAGTATAGAACTATACTACAGTACACTACAGTACAATACAGTACAATACAGTACACTACAGTACACTACAGTACACTACAGTACACTACAGTACACACACACAGTGCTCGTCGCTCCGCTCCTCGCACCATGTACATGAAAGCAGCCACCCGCAACCGGGTCATCAACAACCTGTACCTCTCGACGTTCCTCATCGCCTTTGGCTCCGTGGCCCTGGCCTCAGTGCTGCCCTGTCCTGCCCACACAGTCTCTTCTGACACTGCTGAGCAGATGCAGCAGGAGAAGAGGGATAGGGAGGGGAATACGAATAGCGATAGTCGCAAGAGCATACAGCACAGCTGAGCAGCCGGTCCTGCATCCTGTACTACATATACATATACATATTCTGTGACATACATATACATATATATCTGCAACATACATATTCTACAGTATTCATATTGCAATACATTGAACAAATGGTGAGGGCCTAGATCAAGTCCAGCAGGTCGCCCTGGCTCTGGGCAGCTGGCTGCGCAGAGGTCATCTCCCCAAAGTCGTCGTCTTGGGCAGGCGTTGCTGGCTTCGCGGGCGTTGCAGAGGCCATATCGCCGAATATATCGTCCTGGACACTTGCCTTGGCGCTTGGCTTTGGCTTTGGCTTCTCCGTCTTGTCTGTCTTCGCAGTGTCGAACAGACTGCTGAACGGGTCGCTCTTCTTGACATTGGCAGCAGCGATGGCGGGCACTACGGGAGCGGGAGCTGCCACGGCTGGAGTTGGTGCAGACGCTGCTGGAGCTGCCGTGGCAAAGTCCCCAAAGTCCATCAGGGATGTTGCAGCAGGTTCCTGCGCCTGAGCGACCGGCGCCGCACTCTGGAAGTCCGCAAACTCGTCATCGCTAGACGCAGAGGCCGCAGCCGCAGTTGAAGGTGCAGAAGCACCGGTGCCAAAGGAAAACTGCTCCTTATCAACGTGCTTGGATGCACCCGGGGCCACGTACTCCCTCTCGTCGTCGCTGGCGCGGTCGAAGTCCGCGCTCACGCTGAGACCCGCCCTGTTGGACTTGGTGAACCCGGCGCCCGGGTTCATTGCGTCAGGGCCTGCACCCGCACCCATGACACTCGTACCAGCACCCCCCTGCACGCCCTTGTACTTCTGGGCGGTCTCCCGGGCCTTCTTGCGCTCCTGACGCACCATGGCGTCGTCCCGGAGCAAGTGCGTGATCTGCTGGGCCCTGTTGCGGACGTTGACGCCCTGGTCGCGGCCCTCGGAGTCGATGTAGTGGAAGGACTCGAGCAGCTCGAGGAGCCGGATGGCCTGGCGCAGGTCGTCGATGAAGCGCTCGGAGCCGTGGCGCACGAGGTAGTCGACGAGCTGCAGCGCCTTGTAGATCTGGCGCCACTCGGCGCCGCTCTTCTCGACGAACCGGCGCGTCAGCAGGCCCAGGATCTCCTCCCGCTCGCGGATGTTGTACGTGCCCTGCGCGATCTGCTCCATCAGCGTCGACGAGCAGCCCCAGGGCTCATTGTTGGTCGCCTCGCGGACCTTGGCCTCCATGTCGGTGTAGTTGTACATCATGTTCTGCGCCTTGCGGAAGTACTTCTTGGCGTCGTACAGCGACATGTTGGCGAGTGTGTCTTCGAGACTCATTGCAGCGAGCGTAGCAACGAGCACACTAGTGTGTATGTGCTTGTGTTTGAGAGTGTCTTAATGGCAAATAGCTAATGGAAAGTAGCTATGCAACTGCGATATGGCAACTGCGATATGTGCTGTATCACTGGTAGTCTATGTACTACTGCAACGATAGTACTGGTGTCCTTGATACTCTGATGTATGTTTCTGTATTCGCTGCCCCGTTACATTCTGCGTATTATATAGCGACATTGTTGGCCGTGCACGCAACGCAAATGCATCACGATGTTGGATGATAGAGATACCATTTGAGAACCAGCACTCCGGCAAGAGTCTCACTTCTCTGCACTTCCACATTTGCCATTGCCATTGCATTGCTACTGCTGCATTTTGCATTGCAGAGCGACTCTGCGCTATATACAGGTATACAGGTACATATAGAGGTATAGGTCGAAACACACTCGCTTAGGCAATCTCACCAGCATCCTCGACGACGATCTCAGCCTTGGGCTTGCCGGACTGGGTGCCGTAGGCCTCGACAGCCTTGACAATGTCCATGCCCTTGGTGACCTCGCCGAAGACGACGTGGTGGCCGTCGAGCCATGGGCAGGGAACAGTGGTGATGAAGAACTGAGAGCCGTTGGTGTTGGGGCCGGAGTTGGCCATCGACAGCAGCCCGGCCTTGGTGTGCTTCTTGGCGAAGCTCTCGTCGGCGAACTTGGACCCGTAGATGGACTTGCCCCCGAACCCGTTGGTGAGGTCCGTGTCGCCGCCCTGGATCATGAACCCGGGGATGATGCGGTGGAAGGGCACGCCCTTGTACCCCCAGCCCTTCTCGCCGGTGCACAGCGCGCGGAAGTTCTCAGCGGTCTTGGGAACCACCTCGTCGTACAGCTCGAACTCGATCCGGCCCAGGCTCTTGCCGTTCACGGCAGGCTCCAGGAACACCTTCTTGCCCAGGGCGCTCGCGCTCTGCGAGAACAGGCGGGTGCCGCGTAGTGTGGATTGCAGTGTGGTTCTGAACATGTTGTGTTGTTGCGTTTACGTTCTTGTCTTGTGTATGTGTGTGTTATGTGTATGCGTTTATGTGTGTCGAGGGGGGCTCTTATAAGCGCGAGGCGCGCGACCAATCAGCGGCGAGGACGGGTGGCAAGAGAGGAGTGTGTAAGAGGGCGGTGTCTAGGTGGTATACAGGTGTGTACTGGTGCAAGAGGTGTGTGAGTGTGTTGGTAGTGTATGCGAGGTGTGTAGTTGATGCTGTCCGTGCAGTGTGGCGCGTGCTACGGTGTGCCGAAGACAGTGTGGTGCTGGACTGTGTACGAGCTGGGGCCAGGCTGATGCAGGAGTCTGTACGTAGAGGGTCTAGTAGCTCCTACGCTATTGTAGGATCCGCTTTGTAGTGTTATACCTGGTTACGCTGCGATATACCGCTATATACAGCGACCAGCGCGATTAACACAGCCAGGTGTAAGAGATTTCAAGAGGCATGATAGGCAGATTGCACGATAATCAGATTGCACTATAGGGAGATTGAAGACTGCACGCACAACTATGGATACGGGACACGCTGTCTGCCTGTTGTGTATACCCTTTTCTATTCCTCTATCTCTGTGACTCATCGCGATGCGTCACCGATGTGTCATCGCCCCGGCAACCGCGTATATAAGAGGGAGATGAGGCAGAAATAGAGAAATAGAGAAAGTGTTGAAACAGCACACACCACACCATCACAGACTACAACACTACCAACATGACAATATGAGATGACACACACAACGTCCGTAAGGAAACCAATCCCCCCACAATGATATCACACCGCCAAAACACACACCACTCCGCCACGACCACACGTCTCGTGGCGTCCCTCGCCCTGCCGCTGCGCGAGCTCACAGACACGCTGCTAGAGTCGCTTATCTACTCCTGCGGGAGTGCGGGTCCTGCCCCTGCGCATATCCGCAGTCTCGTCGGCCCGCTGCTGGGCATCAGGGAGACGCTCGCTGTGCGCCGCCCCACGCCACAGAGCATCGCCCGCGCCCACCTCCTGTCGCTCGAGTTCCTCGCCCTCACCGACAGGCTCAGTGATAATACGCTGCGCGCCCTCCAGCCCACCATCGAGACGCACTTCCCTTTCTTCCAGGACTTCTGGGACGCGTACAGGCAGCTCGACGCACTCATCGCGCATGTGCAGCAACACGGCCCGCTCGACAGCCCCGAGTTCACACAGGCGGTACACAGCTACACCGCCCACAACCGCCGCTGGCACCGTGCGCTGATGCGCGAGTCCACGTCCTACCGCGAGTTCCTGCTGACACAGCTGCGCATCTACGCTAATGGTACTGCACACATCGCTGACAGCCACTGCGCTGCCATCATCGCCAGCGACCTCTTTGGCGAGTTCCACCTCAGGAGGAAGCAGCGCCTGCTCGCCACAGCGCTGGTAAATAAGTACAGAATATAGCGTGGAGTTGTAGCATAGTGATAATTGGAATATACGCATTCATAGCATTTAATTATTCACATTCACTATGTTTAGAATGACTCGCTCACCAATGTTTGAATTACCACACCCACTAACGCATGCAAGTATATAACATTCACCAGATTTGGAAATATTCACCCTCCCTTACGTCTGTAGTATTCCCCCACGCACATCAATTTTTGCTCTCTAATAACGCGCGAATGGACTCATTCGACAACGATTAGGAAGCACAGAGATAAAAGGCCGGTCAAGCCGTCTGATGGGCCCAGGAGCAAAATGGGAACACGGCTGACGCCATGCTCCCACCCCGCCCCACAGAACCCAAAAGGAAGTGCAGGTACAGCGACCAACCTGACATATGGTTCAGCAAAACTGTCAATAACTTCGAGGTCTCCAGCCCTTTGGGATGGAGACCGCACTATACGTCCACGGAGCGGCAAACACCCATAAAGATCGAAGGGTCGACAGTCCTGCACAGGCGGACAAGCCGCCATCAGTTAAGGACCATTGCGCACCAGGCAATCCCGCGCGCAACCACCAGCATACGGGGTCAAAGCCGCACATAGTCCGTCAAACACCAGCACCAGCGTATAGTGGATCGCAGCAGGTTCCAAACGAGCCGAGAACTAAGTGAGCACGCGCCGCTGCCCTCTACCGGAGCGCGACCGGCACGACGTGGGTACCACTGATTAACGGGGGGAGATGGGCAAGCCCACTCTATTAAATTCCCGCCAGGCCGACGTAAACGTCAGACAGGCGGGACAAACCCCGTTAGGATACCCTCGCGACCAGCCCCGCTCCGGCAAAAGATATGATGCAGCAGCACACACCCGGTAAGTTCAGCCCCCTTGAAAAGCCACGACCCGACACCAGCACCGACTAAGGACCAGCACGTCTTCGACCCCACCAGCAGCATTGAACAGGAAAGCAGCAAACAACAGTCGTGCAAAACAACCAACCCAAAGACCCGTCCTAATAAAAGGAACATAGGTAATCCACCACCCCGCAAACAGCACAGTCCCCAGGCCAGTGACCCAGAAACTACTCCCCAGAAGAAGGCCGAAAGCCTTCAAATAGGGACAACAGCCGCATTCCCACAGTCTCTCAGCGCCCTGCCCTCCAGTGCTAAGCCACTGCCCAGCCCCACACCACTCCCAAGAGGGAGCAATGGGGACATAGGCAGGACCGCAACAGGAGGACAAAATTAAAATTTGGTTTCAAAAAATGTGTTTGTAACAAAAAAAAGGTAATGAGCCTCATAGAGGTCATTTCAGTTGTTACACTGAAAAGAACAGATACTACACTTGATCTAAGCCAAAAGGCAAAGAGATTTGGGGTTCTAAAACAAGAACAAAAGGAAAAATACACTCTGAAACAACAAGAAAAGTGGCAACAAGGATTCTTCGCAAATGGCCATCGCTCGCGCCTTTATATACAAAATGTATCCGTTGGGGTATTGCCACCCGCGGCCCTGCGGCGTTTCTCTGGGCGCCCGCGGTGAAAATTTTTCTCCCACCGCGGGAGGGTAACACATTTGGGCACTTTGCGGCTGTGCTGAAGATGGGGCTTCGGCGGCTAAAGGCAGGTGTGGGTGGGTATAGACAGGTATAGACTGGTGTGAGAAGGTGCAGTGAGTTTCTGTCGTTGTTTTTACCGAGGTGAGATCGAGTTATGAGGGCTTATTCTTCGGGAGAGGATGTTGTGTCACTGACGTTACTTTTGTGCACCGATCTGGCGCATTTACTGGTCTATCGAAGAGGCTACTGGCTCATCGTTCTAATTCGTTGGAGAGGCCCCTACATTACCATGCGATGATCTCCACTCTGAAATGCTCTTTAGGTGCTGCTACCTTCGAGGAAACCAGTTGTGAGAAGTATGGTTTTCTCCTGTAAGGATTGGCGTTAGGTACACAAACACTATTTTGAATAACCAGAGCGATCTGTCGTTGAGCAGACGAGCTTCTGCTGGTCTAGTACAAAAAGTACTGGTCCTGTATCTAGAAGTACAATCGAAAGGTTTATGGTGAAATGAGTCCGCCGAGTAGTATGAATTCCAGGGACCTGTTAGTTGTTTGTGGCATCACAGCTGAAGAACTATTATCTTACACATACGGGCTTAGGACATCATACCTACCGCTGCATGTTATTATGACCAGCTTACCCCAGCCCAGAGTGAACAAACAGGAAGCAATAACCTCGATAGAACTGTTGGAATATCATGGGTACAGTTTGCAAATATCTACCCCAGTGCAAATACAATATAAAGTTCTCTGGACTTCTACCTGCGATACCACCGCAACGGAATGAGACCATAAAGTACTACACAGCATATCTGTGTCTGTGCAATCAGATCTATTGTGATCTTACCTGACCTCCTCTATCCCAGAAGATCCACCTAACATAGGTGAACCAGTCCATAGAGGGACTGTCCTTTTTACCTGTTCAGCAGGACTACACTAGACAGGTCAAACTAAGTCCACTTAGATACTCCCATCATGAGAAGTCTATCAAGCAAGGTGTTCCGTCTGCTACCTGAAGTGAGTGAATCGATTCAAGCATAGCTGATTGAAAAAAGTCTTACTTAGAAGACAGTGGCCTATAATAATCCCATTGGAAGGAACTATCATATAATATTGCACTCAAGAAAGAATTACACCGAGAAGGGATGACCCTGTATAGGCTTACATAGTGTTATCATACTCTGCTCGGCTGATATAGTTGGAACCAATATAAAACGATCGTCTTAGATAGATTGACCAGGTGAGATTATCCTAGATGGTCTGATCCAGACATACGGACTATATTTGAGAGACCATCTTTGATGAGATAACTATGGAAGAGTCTAACACAAAACTTACTTTGTTAGGAGAATTGCTCTAGAAGTACAATCCTAAAGGGCCATACCTATACGGACTTACCCATATAGATTTTTCTAGAGACACTATCATATACGGGATTATCTTAAAGAAGAAGACCAATCTAAAGGAGGCCATCCTAATATCTACTTTCTTAGAGTTGGTCTTCTTAGTCGTAACCAGTCTAGATGGGCTGAATTATAGGGATCAGGTGTAGATGGACTAGCTGTAGTTGGGTTAACTGTAGAGTGGCTTGGTATAGGGAAGTATTATAGAGTAAGTGCTCTACGAGGGACCCTCATTAATTTAATCAAACAGGTGTTGATGTAATAGGGTGGGGTGGGTATGACGCGATGTTAAAAGGAAATGCATATATGTAGCTGTAGGACACCTTGAGCTGTATAATGTAAAAGGCAAGTACATTGTAGACATGATCTTTTCTTATAGACACCAGTTAGTCTGGAATTGACTAACCTTATATATATATGAAAGTATCGCTCCAATTATATAACGGTGAATGGTGATACTATAGGTAGATATTCTATTAGGTAGTTCCTCCCACATATATAAGGGGGCGAACTAGTGTATAGGAAGCAGTCCAGAGATTCTCACTCTTAAAGATACTTCCTAAGTGGAGGTACATAGAGAGAGGGGACCTTCCTGCTTTACTGTAGACTCCGAGGTATACCCTCTAACTATGTTGGACAAGAGAGACTATGTGATATAGGAAGAAGACTAAAGCTCTCCGCGTTAAACCAACTAGAGTGCGTACCCCACCGTACTCATCCTAGATGGGGTTGACCAATACAAGTCCACTCTCGGAGGACTGACCAAGGTTACTAGTATATATTCATCCCATTAGAATGAACTGTCATAGAGTGTATCATTCCAAAAAGAAGAAGTACACTAAGAGGGTATAACCTTGTATATGTTTACCTATAGTCAATACACCTCACACGGCTGAGCGAATGGGAACCAGCCTAAGGTGATCGTCTTGGAGGGACTGGCATAATGAGGTTTGCCTAGAGGGACTGGTCTAGGAGGGATGTCTTAAAGGGACGTACCTATAATGATTGACCTAAAGAGACTGCTGTATAGAGGGCTGTCTAAGAAGTAGTCTGCCTAGAGGACACTACTATAAGACTTATCTTCTTAGAGAAGGACTGTCTAGAGGTAGTCAGTCTAAAGGACTAGCTTATAGAGAAACTTTGTAAAAGGGACTAGCCCTAAGAGACAAGTCACAGAAGGACTATCCTAACTATAATGATATAGGGGAATACTCCTTCCCATAGTCAAGAAGATGTTGACGTATAAGTAGTTGGACTTATGTGCTAAAAGGAACTACCTTATGTAGCTAAAGGATCTCCTAAGGCAGGAGTGAGCAACACTAGCTTATATAGGTGAGCCACTCTAAATGAGTTCAATATAAAAGGGTCTAACTTATAGAGCCAAATTTATAATGTTTCTATTAGAAGGTACAATCTTAGGAGAGACTGGTCGGGTGAGTCTAATATTGGAAGGTCTAGTATAGAGTAATCCCGTTGGATGAACACTCTTAAGTAGTTCCCTTCCAGAAGGAAGTATTATAGGAGGGTCTTCCTTTCTATAGATTAACCTAAAGATATTACCTTCGTATAGGCGGAGCTAATGAGAATATGATTAGGTGAACTATAATAGAAGGGATTCCTAAGAGGAACTATTATATACTGAATGGCATGGTGAGTATTGTCTAGAGTGAGACACCTTAGGAGGGCATCATAGATGAAGCCAATATAGAAGAGGTTATCATAAGACACTCTCTTTTAGAAGGACCATCCTAAAAGGGATCCTCCCAAAGGGATCCTGCTAAAGGGATCCTGCTAAAGGGATCCTCCTAAAGGGATCCTCCTAAAGGGATCCTCCTAAAGGGACTACCCTAGAGATACTACCTAAGAGTAACTATCTTAAAGGTCCAGCCTAGAAGGGACTTTCCTATAGGGACTATCTTATAGGAGATAACACTGGGGAAAGCTAATCTAGAGGGGATACCATAGAGAAGTTGTCTTAGAGAAACCAGTATTGAATACTATTCTACCAGAGGCCAGCCTAGATATTCTGTCTTAGAGGGGCTCCCTGTGTGGACTCTACTATATAACTTACTTTCTTGGAGAAAGCCGGCCAAGGGTTTATCGGCCTAATGCGGCTGGCCTATAGTGAACCACTTAGAAGGGACTACAATGGACAGACCACCTTAGAGGGTTGATGTAAAGGTAATGAGCAACTTGTCAGACAATATAGATGTAACTATTATAAAGTGACTGTCCTATTGATATATAGTCTAGAAGGACTTAACCAAGGTGGTATAAGTATAGTATAGAGGACTCAACCTAGACCTTCTGTCTTATAGATGTCTTAGAGAAGAAGTAAAATATAAGAGGGACATACTCTATAGGGCTTCAGTCAAGAGTGGGTTGTCATTGAGGGGTGTTTCTAAGGTGATGTAAATCTAGAGGCTCTAGACTGGTAGGGTGACCCTAGAAGGGTAAGGCAGGTGGGGTAACGCTGGTGGGGTAACGCTGGTGGGGTAAGGCTTGAGGTACAGCCAAAGACCGAGTGTCTTAGGGAGGGACAGTCTGGAGAGACTGACCAATAAGGAACTCTTAGAGAAGTGATTTGGCCAGTGTGTATATCCAAGAAGGAATATCTTGGAGGAAGACAGCTGCTTGGCACATAAGATCCTAAGCTTAGAGGGACTACTCTCGGGAAATCAGCCTGGCCTAATGGCTGGTCTGGATAATCTCCTTACCAACACCTCTAAACAGTCACCCGGCCAGTTGCTACTACTGCCACTACTACTGCTACTACTACTATTTCCTTAAGAGTGCCTCCTGCAAAAAGCTAGCTAAACATGACTCCAACAAAATATATTATAAGATGACTCCAGTCGCAAGGTCACGTGATCAAAAAAATCCGACAGCACGTGACCCCCGCTGCAGCGAAACAGCGGGGGCCACGTGCGTCTATATAAATTAACTAAACTAAAGTAAACTAGTGGATCAACTAGATTACCATTACTATTATTCTGGTTAGGGGGTGGGGCAGTTGATATCTATATAGGGACGGACAGGCGCAACCATTGTTGTTTTTCTCAAAAGACAACATAAAAAGGAGGGGAAAGGCCCTGTTATTGCAATAATAACAGGGCGAAAAAAGGGTGTCGCGTAATCAACAGCAACTGGAATAGTAATGGTAACCTTGGAATTAGAGCGGACGTTATTCCCGGGTGGACAGTTAATGGAAAGAGGAAAAGAGGGTGGCAGAAAGGGCTGGTTGGCCTCAATGAGTCATTCGCATTCTCAACCAGTGTACTCCATAGTATATCCCTTTTCGCCGCCACTCAGAAAGGTAAGCTTTCACTTCACCAGCTTTTTCCCTGTCCACCCGGGAAAGGGTGGCAACCAAAAAATTATTAATCTTTGTTCCGGTGCGTTAAAGCCTTCGGCGTCGCTATAGGGTAGCCCATCAGCTAGCATGGCTAGTAGTAAGGTCCTCGGGAAGTTAGGGGCTCCACTGTTGATGAGACAGCTTCACCCCAGACACTCTTAGACCTAACTCGAGAGAGCCACAGTACACCCAGTAGAAAAGCCATGACACGTCTGCCATAGTCTCCCACATAAATGCACCGTATAGCAAACTCGTCCCCATGAAAGGGGAAACCATACAAGTGGCGTGCAGTTTGTAACCAAAAACCCTCACCGAAAACCGCGTTGGAACAAAGATAGGTAGGACAATTACCGGTCCGATCGGGATTCGACAGGAAATAAGGAACCTGATCTATTTCCTGTCTACACCCCCGGTAACAGTAGCCCTGTAGCATCTGGGTTTAATTCTGCTGATCATGAAAGGGTGCAACACACACCCTTTCTTTTTCACCGGTTAGCAGAAAAGTACACCTGGCAACCTGGAACGTGTACACCTTAAAAGAACGGTCAAACATGCAGGGGAGAATGAGTGACCGCGATATTGACCCATATCGTTCAAATCGACTGCAACAGCCTCCTCATGACTGGTACAATCTGGGCGAGGTTCCCATTACAGGCCCCTCATTACCAAATGCTTTATGTGGTTAATGGAATTTGAGCTCCGCAGATCATAACATCGGCACCAGGTATGACGTACGTGATCCACTAGTCAAATTACAGAGAGGAATGGCAGTCCGAAGCTTACCTCTCTCTCGGGATAGGCCAGGTCAACATCTAATGGTTCGTGAAAACACCTTTGTAGTTGGAGGTGCTCTCACATTTGTGTTGCGCTGGTGGTCTCTTTAAAGGAGAAGAAAAAACGGAAGGAAAACTAAATAAGAAAGGGAGGAGCAAGAAAAGAACAAGTGATGAGAAGTGAAAGGAAAATGTTTTGAGAAGACGAGAATATGGATTGCCTTTTATACTTTTGGGGTCCCAGGGGCCCTTCCCCAATTGCCTTTGTACTTTAGGGGTGCGCGGCTAAATTTTCTCGTCGGAACCCCGCAAAATTAGCCGCCGTCCTCTAAAAACGAAAAGCCTCGAGCAGAGAAAACGCGCAGGAGAAAATCCATTTTGATAGTATACAGTTGGCATTGCTCGAAAAATCCCGCATACAAAAGTAGTTTTAGGGGAGAGAAGGTCGTGGAACAAATTATTCTATTGCTTGCTTGCTTTTCTTAGGGCCACAGGTACTGCCACAAAAACGATAATGTTGGGGAAATTGCTCCACAGTGCAATTGATAGGATTTTGCCGCCAATACTTCATAACCAATTGTGGATAATGTAGGAGTGTAATGAAACGTATATTGAGGAAGAAAGGTAGCAATGCAATACCTCAGAAGAAGAAGTTCTTCATACTTCTTGAATTGTAGTGAATATTCTACCACAGTAGTTTAAGAAGCAAGTAATAAAGACTCCTGTGTTGCGTTGTGGTAGAAACACAACTCCAACATGTGACTTGTGTAATGGAGAAACTGTTCATTGTAGATTAGATTATATATTTAGTGGATACTTATATGGTAATAAAAGTCCTGCGTTCAGCGGAGACCCTGCCCGAAATATAATACCATGTAGTAGCATAGACAATTGCATCTTCCTCTAAGCATATATCTCCTATTGTAGAATTATCTTTGGCAGCAAAGGAAATCTTGCTTCGAAGGGCATAAGCATTTCTACATTATGGTGTTGAGTTTTTTGTAATTTCATTTATGAAATCGTTGACCTATGGTTGATCTTAGATTTGTTAGATTTGGATCTTTCACCAGTGATATTCTTGGAATATGACCCACTGTTGTTTGTTAACGTAGTTTGCATCCTGGTATCACCACAGTTACTATGCTTTTAAATATGTTATTCAGCAAATACGCTCAGTAGTTTCTTAACTTTCCAAATGAATTACTTTGACGTTCTTACTTTTCAAAAATGTGAGTATCCTCCAATTGACACCACGTAGTTCTGTACTGAACTGAACACTCAAGATGCAACATGAACCCTACACTCTCTTATTGTTTAGCTTTGATGTTTTAGTCCTCTTCTCAAATTTCACGAAACTGAGTATTATGACGTATGAGGTATAGTCTAACAAATGTAAATGTAGTTTACTTCAAGGATGGTTGTAGACCCAAGAGGGGGCATACTAAAGAGTGAGCCTTTAAAGAAATTAGTTTGAATCCATCCCCGGCTTCAATCTGTTTTATTGATGCCACGATACTTAATTGTTTTGCATTTATCGTATTGTCATAACACTCCAACAATGCCTACCGGGAAGTACGCGTACGCGTAACCTATATAGACATCATATTCAATAATGGAGACATATTTAATTGTTAGTATATATGAAAGCTAATAGGTCTACTACTCTCTCGAGTTTAGTTCTGGCTACTGTCGAGGTCTCATGACCACTTGTAACAAATGAACCTTTTCGGCTTTTGCCAGAACCTAATAAAAATCTCGGAGGTGTCAATAAGAGCTTTGAAACTGCAAAAATCAGACACATGAATACAATAAACTATTGATATGTTTGATGTAATTAATACCCAATGATAGTTTCCCTTTTGGGATCATAAAGAGCTGGGCAAATGCGAGAGCTTTAACTGTATACACACAAACTGGATACCAGATGAGTATTTTGATATTACACTTGTTGCTATCAGGATAATTGTGTTCACCACTCTGATGTGGATTTTAGCTATGCAGGAGGCATTTCTTCGCCCAAATATCCTCCACTGTTGTCAAGAACTGGTGACCTGAACTTTCGAACTTTGTAGCTTTATTTCTCCCCAACCAGCCCTCCAAACCAAAATTAAACCACACTGGAGGTGTTTTCAGACCAGTATAATAATGCTGAGCAGCTTAATTTTAGTATATGTTGAACTTCATTTTTTGATGCCAAATCGCATATCTCATATCTGCGACTCCATCGATCTCGAGGTCCAAATTACACGATTTTTTAAAATATGGAATCTGACAAAACAGTTTGTATCATTATGTTCTTCACACCACCGGGAGACGATCCATGAGTTTCTTAGCGTTCCAAAATCAATATTCATAGCAATACAAACACATGAAATGTGATAATTAGGACATCTTCGCACTGTCGTTATTCTACCTGCAACCATTCGATATTCCCAGAAATTCCACATTTCCTATACACATATGCAAAGAACAGATGTAAGAAAACATATCCTCTCTACTGCCGTTGTTCATTGATATACATTCATTCCAAATTTGGACCTCTCCCGGACGAAATGCAATCTGCGTGAATTTGAAACAACTATTACTCATCACCCATCCTAACCACTGTGGTATTCGTTAACGATATCCAAAACTGAAACACATTCAAATCAGGGGAACCTCTCTGTGGTACGGCTAGAGTCTATGACAACATAGTAAAAGTCTCTAATAGTCTCCTAATACATTCCAACACCCACACACCCATGCGCTGTGTCGCCCTGCGGTCTCGCCATAGGGTCGAAAATTTTCCAGCAGCTCATCGCATCATCGACTATACAGAAGAGCTGTGACTTATACTTACAATAACAGAGAAGAGCTGATTCATAGGTAGTGTTGATATTTCGACAACAGTTCAATTAGCACCAGTTGGTTTACAATATTTCACCGCAATGAGATTAATTGTTGGTTGCGCCCATAACGGGTCCATCAAGGAGATTGTATGCAATGCTGGTACCGACACCTCCGTCCAGACTGCTCCACAGCCATTGTCTGTGAAGTCACACCTGAAGGAAGGTGCCCAGGCCACCGTCTGTCAGATGTATACATTCGATGATAAAGTTGTCATGGCTCGCGCAAATGGTTCTGTCCAACTATACAAGATCACAAAGCAAGCTCATCAGAAAAAGAACGTGGAGCCAGTCGAAAACACAAACGAGGCTAATACGGCCACCCCTGTTCCCGAGCCAGAGTTTGATGTATCTCAGTTCGAAGAGCTATCATCGTTAACCAATCTCTTGGATGATTCAAGACTTGAGAAGGTGTTCCAAAAATCCACCAAGAGAACCAAGATATACGACACTTTCGTCAGCCTGTCTCCTATGGCAGGGTCCGCCCACGACCTGCTTCTGGCTTGCAAGTCTGGTCTGATCTATATCATTTCCGTGGAGAAGGACGCTATCAAGCAACTATCCAGGCACGAAGTGAAGGCACCACTTGATTTCGCCCAGGTTTATGACAACACAAAGACCGAATCCGTGATATTCGCTTACGGTGGCGAGGAAAACCTGGTGAAGCTCGCTAAATTAAGCAAGGATTACTCTGAGCTGTCTCAGATATGGGAGGCCAAGAATGTGGCCAATGACAGACTAGACATGCGCGTTCCAGTATGGCCTACCGCGTTGCGCTTCCTGAATCCAGCAAAGTCCATTGACAAAACAGACAGCAGCAAACTCAATTACCAGTTCGTGGTTGTGACCCACTGGTCCCACCTCGGCATATACAACACCCAGCATGGCCGCAAGCCCCAACAATATATCGACCTGCTGCCAAAGCGCGAGTCTCTCGCACACCTCACAATGTGTGGATCAGCAGAAGATATCACACCCGCGGGAAACCTGCGTAGCGACGACATCAGCAATTTCACATTCGTCACTGCTGACCTAAAGAAGGACATCCTGAGATTCAACAGCAAGGGAAGGCTCCTGAACAAGTACGGCAAGGGCGACATTGTTGGTTCTGCCTCTTTCATCCAGGCTGTTAACGGAAAGTATCTGCTAGCCGGCGGCCTGGACAGATACTGCCGCGTGTACGACCTTGAATCGTCCCGCAGAATTGCCAAGGTGTACGTCACAGGCAAGGTTAACTGTATCAGCATGTTGGATGATAACGAAATTGTCATCCCTCAGCCAGAGAGCCAGACGAAGCAGGCCCAAAAGAAGAAGAAGAAGCACCAGATCGAGAACGAGACGGAGCAGGACGTAGAGGAGCTCTGGAACCACCTCGAGGGAAGCAACAAGAAGGCCAAGAAATAACAAGTGTATAAATAAACACTTTCACATCTGTATAATACATAAGCTACAAAGAAGCCACTGCATATCTTCTGTATAACAGCGAGATTCCTGCCGCTGTGAGGTGAGAGACCCTCTGCGGGATCAGATGCAGCTGCGATAAGCGCGCGGGGCTGCAACTATTTTTGACGTCAGGAGCAGTAACAACTTCACAATAGAGGGATATGCAGAGAGGGGGTCTGAGCACTGTTTGGAACGTCTAATTAGACTACATCAGGCTGTGAAATTTACTACGTCGTTGAACTGAACCTTCACTAGACGTTGATTTGCCGCTTTTTCCGCTATTGGAAGAAAGATCAGACCGACAAAACAGAATTATACGAGAATCCCACTCTTCACCTTGCATGCAACCCAGTGTCACAACTCACAACAATTATAAATGAGCAGCAAGTTCTACAGAATACCAGGTAGCCATAGGCCGTCCTTTACATCTGATGAGAGCTCATCGTTGCTTCCAGATGGCGCAGGGAACGAGACGTACTTCAATTACAGGGCAACGCCGCAAGGACAGAAGATCTCGTCGCGATACGATCCTACTAACCCCAATAAGGATAAACTTGGTACATATGATGGTGTCTTTGTACCGACCGCACTAAATGTCCTTTCGATTCTGATGTTCCTACGTTTCGGGTTCATCCTGGGACAGCTAGGTATCCTCTGCACCATAGGTCTGTTGCTGCTGAGTTACCTCATTAATCTACTGACCACACTGAGCATCTCCGCTATATCCACCAATGGTACAGTACGTGGTGGAGGAGCATACTATATGATATCGCGATGTCTTGGCCCAGAGTTTGGTGGGTCTATTGGACTCGTTTTCTTCCTAGGCCAGGTTTTTAACAGTGGCATGAATGCTATCGGTATCGTAGAGCCCATTCTTTACAACCTGGGCCAGAATATTGAAGGCGAACCGGCAGCAGCGCTGTTTTCACTACTTCCAAGAGGAGATCTCTACGTTTTTATCTACGCTACAGTGATTCTTTTCGTTTGTTTTGGCGTGGCTATTGTTGGTTCGCAGACCGTATCGAAAGCCGGAAACATCCTCTTTATTGTCCTCGCACTTTCCATCCTGTCCATACCTATTTCAGCTGCATTCAAGGGACCATTCAAGAACGGCAAGATTGTTTACAGTGGTCCCTCGTGGAACACTTTTTACGGAAACCTCTTCCCACACTTCACCAAGGGCGCGGCTGGTTCTTTGCTCAAGACCAAAGAGACATTTAGTAATCTATTTGGCGTCTTCTTCCCTGCCACCGCCGGTATTTTTGCCGGAGCTGGTATGTCAAGTGAATTGCGCAAGCCTTCGAAGTCCATTCCCAAGGGCACTCTATGGGGACTTCTATTCACTTTCTCATGTTATTTTATTGTTGTCATAGCGATGAGTTGTTCAATTCCAAGAGAGACACTGTACTCGGAAGTCCAAGTTATCCAATCCGTGAGTGCAGTTCAATGGCTGATATTCCTGGGCGAGCTCTCGACTTCGTTGTTCTCCATTATTGTGGGTATGGTCGGTGCTGCATACGTCCTGGAAGCTATTTCAAAAGATAATATTCTGCCAGGGTTGTCTGTATTTTGCAGTCGTCCAATATATCCGTTGATTTTTACTTGGATTCTAACTCAATTGTGTTTACTATCAGACGTAAACAAAATTGCATCGTTCATTACTCTTACATTTTTAATGACTTTCATTGTTATGAATCTGGCTTGTTTCCTCCTGGAGGTTTCAGCTGCGCCAAATTTCAGACCTTCTTTCAACTACTTTGACAGATATACCTCCTTCACTGGGGCGGTTCTGTCGATTATCGCGATGATCGTGGTGGACGGAATAACCGCATCAGCTATCATTCTTGCCATGGGTATATTGTTCCTACTAATCCACTACTTCTGCCCACCAAAGCCATGGGGAGATGTGTCCCAAAGTTTGATCTACCACCAGGTGAGAAAGTATCTACTCAGACTGCGCCAGGACAATATAAAATATTGGAGGCCGCAGGTTCTATTATTTGTTGACAATCCCAGGACTAGTTGGAAGCTGATCAGATTTTGCAACAGTTTAAAGAAGGGCGGTTTATACGTTCTTGGTCACGTTACGGTAACGAACGATTTCCAGACGCAATACAACGAATTAAAGAAACAAAAGCACGCATGGGAAAAGATTAGGGATATGTCAAAGATTAAGGCATTTGTCCAGGTAGCTACAGGCCCCAGCTTGTTATGGGGTATCAGAAACGTATATCTTGGTTCAGGCCTTGGAGGAATGAAGCCAAATATTTCTGTCATCGGTTTCTTTGACCTTCAATCCTATCGCAATAACTATAGCCAGCGTGAAATACCACAACTGACAGCTAGTGAGGATGTGACTAAACAAGCAGTTTGTGTAAACATCCCTGAGGGTTCACTTCCACTCCCAACCGATATGTTCAAGAACGAATGCAAGGTTAAGATCAATCAATGGGTAGAGGTGATCGAGGACCTATCCCTGATGCAGTCGAACATTGCTGTTGCTCGTGGATTCCGCGCTTTGAATATACCAGAGAAAGGCGAGAAATTACACGGAAAGAAAGAGATCATAGACCTGTATCCAATTCAGATGTCAGCCACGATGAGTTCTGAACCCGGCCAACCCTCAGTTGTAACTTCCAATTTTGACACGTACACATTGATCCTTCAACTTGGTGCGATTCTTATCACTGTTCCTGAATGGAGGGACACCCACGAGCTGCGTATTATTCTATTCGTTGAGAATGACTACGATAGAGGATCAGAAAGCGATAGAATGACCAAGCTGTTACAAGTTCTACGGATTGAAGCTACTTTAATTGTTGTTTCACTAGACCAGTTCAGAGTTTACAACACGATTGTTAAAGGAAACTCTATTGCCTTCGAATATGTGAATAAAATGTTGGAGGGTAGTGAATGGTGGAAGGATCTCGTTGATGCCAGACAAACCTTGATGCCAAGAAGGAGATTCTCAACCACAAACACCCCTTCAACTAGTCAGGATCAGGAGGGCAGAAGCGAACAAATTAAAATCAAAAAGACCAGAAAGTACAGCACTTCGAAGATGCAAAAGATGGGTGTATCCTTAAAAATGGAATCGAATATGCCAAAGGGCACAATCCAAACTCCAATAATGAGTGACGACTCTGACAATGAAACTGATTCTATGAGGGAGTCACATTTGTCAATTGCTGAGGTCGCCAGAGAAATGAGACATGAGCATACCAAGAGACTAGCATCTTCGATTAGCAAATTCCAGAAACGTTCTTCATCCCAAAACCTGAAGCCAGTATTTTCAGGAAGAGCACTTCCCAATACGAGAGTACTGGAAGACAGTACCGGCGACCAACCATCTATTGTTCCTATAGATGACAATCTAGAATCCTCTCCTTCCAGGGCAGATGGTAGTTCTGCCAGATCGATAGCTCCAGAGATATCTCCATGCTGTTCTGAAAGTAGCTTAGTGGAAGCCATGGAGAATCTAGGTTTTGGTGACCTGCCAAGTCGCGCACAATACTTGGTGTTGAATGACATGATGCTGCAGCTATCCAGAAATTCCAGTCTAATATTTTCGACGCTGCCAATTCCACCACTGGGCACGCACAAGGATCTTCAGCAAAGTCTCGACTACATTGAGGATATTGATGTGTGGCTGAACTCCCTCCCCCCTACAATGCTGATCAACTCCCAGACAATGACTGTAACTACTGCTTTGTAGTTCACAGTACATCATGAACATTCGACAACTATATGAAATTTGTAATTTTATAAAATCTTGTAGTTCACAGAAAAATAATATAATATTTACATTCAGACGAATGCCTCATGGCTTCGATAGTGCCTTATGATCGTTAAATGTCAGGAACATCCTTCACCTTGCGGAAGCAGAACATGGTGTAAAAATATGAGGCTGCCTCTTTCTCCTCACCTTCGATTCCAAATCTCCCGTCAGAACGTTGTAAGCCTTCCTTCATTCTTGGAGAGAACTTGTTGATCCACTGAGGGATCTCCTCCACGAAGAACTTGTTAAACGGCATCTGCAACTCGAGCGTCAATCCGTACTCGTCAGCCAAACTTCTCAGCGTCTCAAATGGAACGACATACTCTGGGACATTATCAATAGCATCCTCGAGCCAGAATGTGTACATTTGACCATATGGCGATGGAAACTCGTTGTTGTTCTTTTGGTACTCATTGTTTGCAAATGTTACTTTGTAAATGGAGTTCCCCCAGCTTGGCTGTTCAACGTCCTTGCCAATCTTATTCAATTTGTAGCGAATGAACTCAGAGTCGGGGATAGTACCGAAGAAGTGGCCACCTATTCTTAGTGATTTGGCAACATTGAGAAGTGCCCTTCTTGCCTTCTCCTCGCTCTCGAATGCATAATGGAGACAGAATTGTGTGGAGACCACGTCACAGGGGAATCTGCACTGAGGGAATGGTTCGACTGCTACACCCAGAGACTCACCAAAACAGTCACCGGTAATCAGGATTACCTGGTACGATAGGTTCCTCATTGATCTGTATCTCTTGTGAGCTTCCTGAATGGAAGCGTTTGAAATATCAATTCCGATAAACTGGGAAATCCCAGCATTTCCGTACTTTCTCAGGTCTCCACCTTTACCACAGCCAAGCTCCAAAACAACATCACCTCTCTTGGTGTACTTGTCGATCAGCATATATTTGATGGCATTATTGAAGTTACGCAGCTTAATGATGGGCGAAAGGTTTCTCTTTGATCTGTTGGCAATTATGGTTCTCTCGTTGTAATGCTCTCTGACAATCTGGTTGACATTAATGGTTTTGTTGGCGGTCATTTCAATCTCATGTTCCTTAAACTGCTGGTCTCTCAGTTTCTGAGCTGCAATGCTTCTAGACCTCTCCGCCTGGTCATACCGGCTATGCTTTCTCTTCTCGATCCGGTTTGCGAGGGCAGTGTTTCCTCCATTTGTGGTACTGCCACTTTCACCAGATACTGATGTCTCCTCAGAAGGTGTTGGAGCAGTCGATGAACTGCCCGTTGTATTAGCAGCTGTTTCAGACGATGAGACAGGGGCACTTGTTTCAGAAGCAGTCCCGTACTGTCTATCGTAGTCCTCTTGGGACATCCATGCTGGTTTCTCTGGTCTAAGGGACATGGTGTTGCTTCTCTTGGGGAAATTGTCACAGTTCTAAACAGTCTGAAGTGTATATACCTGCACGCCTTCCAGATATATGGCTGAGATACTTAATGTACGTGTGGGAAAGGGAGGCATGCCACGGCTCAGCGACTTGTTCAGACCTGCGAAGGCGAGGCACACAGTGAAAAATATTTGGGCGATGAGCTTCACGAGGGGGCCAAAAGGGTTAGTGCGGAGAGTTCATACAGGATAAATACCATCCAACGGTAGTTGCATTAGCAATATTATTGTCTGAATTTGCTACAGTATGACTGTTGCGAAGGACGAAGCAGCCCAGAAGAAGGAAGAGCTCCTGAAGGCCAGGAGGGAGAAGCTCTCGAAATGGAAGAAGCAGAAGGCAGAGCACGACGCCACAAAGGCAAAGGCAAAGGAATCGGAGGCTCCTACTCCTGCTGCAACCACGGCTCCTGATAATGCCAAGCTAGAAGAAAGAAGGAAGAAACTGGAAGCATGGAAGGAGCAAAAGAGACGGAAGAATGAAGATGTGAAGCCTGTTGAACCACCCAAGAAGAAGACAAAAAAGGCCAGGAAAAGTCGAAGAATTGTATTTGGTGATGAGAATGCGTCAACAGACGCTAAGCCCGTTTTACTATTCCGGCCGCCATCTATTGATCCAACAACTGACGATAGCCCTGTTCAAGAGCAAGCCAAGGATTCGACGAAGGCAGGCGACATCGACATGCTAGACGCATTTATGACAAACCTCTCGAAACAAGAACAAGGAACTGAGGATAATTCACTAAAACACAGTGCAGCCATGCAAATACTTACCGATGACGAATCAGGCCAACTTAACGATGCGATAGATGATGACGATGTGGATCAAAAGCAAGCAGCTCACTTTAGGAAGCTGGCCAAAATGAAACAACTCAAGAAGGTCACCGAAATAAAATACGATCGAGCATCCCTGGAACCATTCCAGAAGGAGTTTTACATTGAGCAAGATGACATTCGAAAAATGTCTCCAGAGGAAGTCGCAGAGGTTCGTTTAAATATGGATAATTTGGTGATTAAGGGTTCTGGGTGTCCCAACCCTGTCACCAGATGGTCCCAGCTGGGACTTAACACACAGGTAATGGATATTATTACTAACCGACTCAACTTTAAAAACCTCACACCCATTCAATCGCAGGCCCTTCCGGCTATCATGTCAGGCAGAGATGTTATCGGTATTTCGAAGACGGGCTCAGGCAAGACGATATCATATTTATTACCATTGCTGCGCCAGATAAAAGTACAACGTGACCTTGGTCCTGGGGAAACTGGTCCACTCGGACTGATAATGGCTCCTACGCGAGAATTAGCCCAGCAAATATACGAGGAAGCAAAGTTATTTATAGGCCAAGACGCATCGATGTCCTGTATATGCTGCACAGGTGGATCTGAATTGAAGACCCAGATCCAGAGTTTCAAGAGAGGTGTCAAAATTGTCGTGGCAACGCCCGGTAGATTTATTGACCTGTTGACCATCAATGGTGGTAAGTTAGTCAATACGAGACGGATTACATTCGTTGTGATAGACGAGGCTGATAGGCTGTTTGACATGGGATTCGAACCACAGATCACACAAATTATGAAGTCCATAAGACCGGATAAGCAATGTGTTTTGTTTAGTGCAACCTTCCCCACGAAGTTGCGTAATTTCGCTATGAGAGTGCTGCGAAAGCCACTCAGTATCACCGTCAATTCAGCAAATATGGTCAATGAGAAGATCGAACAGTCATTTGTGGTTTGTAATACACCTGCTGATAAATTTGGTGCACTAGTATCAATTCTATCCACGCAACAACAGCAACAAGACGAGCAACAAGACAGCAATCACAATGAGCTATCAGACGACAATGACGAAAAGACGATCATTTTTGTAGCCAGTCAGCAAATATGTGACCTTGTTGATGGTCAGCTCTCTAGGAATGGTTTTGACGTTATTACTATCCACGCAGGTAAAGAATATCAAGAAAGAATAAACAATTTAGAGAAGTTCAAAAACACCCCGAACAGCATCCTTCTTTGCACTGAAGTCATGTCCAGAGGTCTTAACGTTCCAGAGGTATCTCTGGTTGTGATATACAATGCTATCAAAACGTTTGCTCAGTATGTCCACACAACTGGAAGAACTGCCCGTGGTGATCACCACGGTAAAGCAATCAGTATTCTTGATCCAGAAGATCTCACTGCAGCCTATATTTTGACCAAAACAATGCGTCCAGATCAACTAGAATCGCACTCCTCTGAACAAGTAAGCATCTTGCAGAAGATGAGCGCTGAGTTTAAGGCAGGTCTGGAATCTGGAAAGTATAAATTATCCACTGGTTTCGGTGGTAAGGGTTTGGATAACCTTGACTTTAAGAGGGATGCTAAAGAGCAGGAGGAACGCCAGCAGTATGAAAAGACTTCTGGTGTAGTTGTAACAAGCAATTCAACCGCAAAATCATCAGACAGTAATACCGACGAAACTGATGAAAATGATATAGACATTCCAAAGCTGCAGTACACATTGTTAAAAACTAAGAACGACGATGGTTCGGTCGTCTACAGCGCGAAGGTTAACATGAACGATCTGCCTCAGCTTGTTAGGTGGGAGGCCTCCAAGAACACCACGTTGTCCTTTATCAAGAACGAGACTGGGTGCAGTGTCACTAACAGGGGTAAATACTACCCTCCAGGGGAAGGACCTGTCACGGATAAAGATCCTGAGAAACTGTACCTACTTGTTGAAGGAAAGGAAGAGAAGGACATTGTTCTAAGTATCGAACTCCTTGAGGGAAAGGTCAGAGAAGGAACAAAGAAGATCGAATACCAAACAATCAAAAATCGCAAGTTCTAATAAAAGCTATTTAATAAAGAAATGAATGTTTTTTTTATGTCTATGATCTATTCTATCAGAGTTATATAATTATATATAAATGTTGTGTGATCAACAGCTTTAGTAATTAGTGTTTTTATGGTATATAAAGTGTTCATGAGACACTTGGAATAATATTATTAATTGACTGAGAATATAATAAATTTATGGGTGTATGAGTCCTTTTGTTTGTTTTTGCGGTAGTGAATTGGTGGTGAATGTTTTATGGTCTTAATAAGGAGCATCAGGAAGCGTAAAAAAGGTAAAAGAATTCCAGTTCTTAACATGCTAATAAATGTGCAGAATCATAATGCAAGGGTGGGCTGGTGTTGTAACGACCATGTATGCCAATGATGAGCGTGATGTACTGTGACGGTAGGGGATAAAATAAAGCAGCACAAAAGTACATTAGAGAATACCTCAAGCACATGAAGGCTTCAAGTTATTCAACTTTGGCACCGTGATGTTCTTCACATCCAGAGACTGGAACTGGTTGAGAACTTCCTGTAGTACAGAGTACTTGACGGCAGTTCCGGTGGTCAGTCTAGCCAGCTGTCTGGAGTCACGGCAGTAAGGAGAGTAACGCTTCACAATCTTGAGGTACAGAATCATTCTGCTGTCAACAGCAGGTGCCTCCCTCTCCTGAGAGAGAGAGCGGAGTAGTGACTCGTCGTGGTGAGTTCCTGGACTCGAGGCGACGGTGGATGCTGGAGTACCTGCCCCATTGTAGTTGGTGTACTCGTCGAATGCACCAGACGCGTTCAGCGCCTGGAAGGCAGGGTGGGAGTAGAAGTCCATGTCAGATACATTGGACTGTTCCATTGAGTTCTTTGGAGAAGGAGTAGCGGCGCGGGTTGGGGCCACAGAGCTAGCTCTGGACTCCGCTAGCGACTGTTGGGTCAATGGAACACCATTGTCGCGGTGCGATTGGGTCCATGTGACAGTGGCGTCTCTGAGAGCGGCCCAGTCAGCGTTAGCAATGAACTTCTGGCCGATCTCGTCAGACTTCTTGATCAAATCGATCCATCTCTGCAAGATTTCATCGTTGGTGGTGTTGTCGACGGACCCCATGGACTTCAGTAGAATTCTGTAGGCGACGATGGTCTTTGGAATGTGGAACAGCTCGTAGCTGTTGTCGATATATTCCAGGATGTTACGGTCGTGCCAGATGGTGCACTTGGCCAGAATAATGTTGAAGAAGGGCTCGTCAATGTTCTTGATGTTCTTGTAGGTACCAATGATGTTCTGCAGGGTAAGGAAACCTTGATCCTTTGCGTGGGCAAAATTCTCAAAGAAAATATCGAAGAAGGTGTCATTCAAAGAGGACGAGATACCGTGGTTAACATTCCTGCCGTAGTGTAGCGATGACTTGTACCAGATTTGGTAAATGTGGTTGAAGTCGCGGGTCTGGGTCCAGATGTTTCTCAAAAATGACTTGACGTAGGACACCTGGAGGTCGATCTTGTAAGGCATCTCGTCGTTCAGGGCCTTGTCAAAGAAGGTCTGGGCGACGTTTAGGTCCTTGCACTCTCCGATGAAGGAAAGGTGGGTCTCAATAAGGTATCCGTACTTCATCTCAGTGGACTCCTGGCAAAGCTTCTGGAACAGCTGCAGTGCCATCTCGTTCTCATTGGCGGAGAGCGACGCTCTGATCATACCAACCGATAGGTTTGGGTGGAAGTAGTTGATCATAGACGACGACTTCTCGTACAGCTGCTGAATCTCTGGGTAGGAGACACCGTTGTCGTACAGGATGGGCAGGATGACACCGACCACACGTGGGTTGAGAAAGATGTTGGCGGTGTATGCGTTTGTGCCGTTAATAGCACTTTTCCAGATCTGGACTGCCTCTTCGAACAGCAGCAATTCCTTGAACGCCGTAATGAGGTGCATGGCACCGTACTCGTTGAGCTCGACCTTTCCGGAGAGGACGTCGTCGGCAATTTCTCTTAGAGATTTGCACAGATAATTAGTCATCTCCTTGTGGAAGGACTGGGAATCGTAGTCGGGCTTCTTGTTCATGCGGGTGAGCTGGTTACGGTTGGCACGCAGACCGTTGTGGAGCAGGTGCACCAGTTTGGAGACACGATCAGAGTTCAACTCTGGCGTGGCAAGCAAATCGTGGTACAGGCCCATGGCACGACCGATGGAGTCCCAGAACAGCGGGTTGGCATTCGAGTTTGGGTGCTCCGAGCGATGCTTGATGTTCTTGCGGCGTGGAGTCTGGGACATGTAGAGGGTCTGTGAGACACACTCCTCGAAGGCCGCCACCTGTGGGTACCATGGAGAGTCTGGTGCAATGGCAGGAGGGCGGCGGCCACGGCCGCGGCCGCCACCGTTGTTGTTATTGTTGTTTCCGCCTCTGTGACCCTGGCCGTTGTGATGGTTGTTGTTGTGGTTGTTGTTGCGCTGCTGCTGGTGCTGGTTGTGGTTCTGCTGATGGTTGTTGGCGTTGATCATCTCGCCCTGCTGGGAGAACTGCTGATTCATCTGCTGTGGAGCCATCTGAGCATACCCGTTGGCGGGCGATGGCAGCTGGACGTGCTGGTGGGCGTTGCGTCCCTGTGTCTGTGCCTGCGCCCCCGCCTGCTTAGCGGCGCGGCCGGCGGCTCTTGCCGCTGGCTGCTGGGCTATTCTGAACATGTCGTAGTTGGTTCGCGAAATTGTGTCAATGTCGCGCTATGGCCTGTGCGAATAAAAAGAACAAAAAAAGAGAGAGAGGGCGGTTTTGCTACCTTGATCCTTCTTTCGTTGATGCGTGTGTGGGGTGGTTGATTTCCTAGTGGATACGTCTCGTCACCTGGCGGGTTCCCAAGATCTGCGCTCACAACAGGGTGCAGCGTGCAGGCAGATATATATATAGATATAATCTGCGAGTGGGCGAGCGGGACGGGCGGGTGTAATGCCTCTTTTGCTCCTGTTTCTCTACACTTTTGCGTCTTGCAGTGGCGTCCGCTCTTTGGTCGTCGAAGAGTGCCCGCCACCGAAGGGCGCCGTGTGGGCGGGTGTCTGTGGGTGCCCTTCGCTGTGCTCTCTGGGGCCTGTGCCGTCACTGGGTGCGTTGCTTTTCGCGCCGGCCGGTGGGGCAGTGCAATCGCGCAGAGGGGATTATAGCAGCGAAGCGCAAGAACAACAACGGCAACCGCTGCAGCGGCCCGAGCTGAGCTCAGAAGAGCTGGCGCGCGCGGCAAGGCGAGGCGAGGCGAGGCGAGGAGAGGAGGGGGGAAGGGCACGGAGGATCAGTAAGCAAATCCGCGGGCGGCGGAGAGGAGCGGCCGGCAGGCCCGGGGGGAGGGCGGAAGGAGGGAAGAAAAGGGCGGAGGGACGCCGAGAGGGAGACCAGCCGAGGGCCTTTTCTTTTTCTCTTTCTTTCTTCTTGCTGCAGAGGTGCAAGCGTGGTGTGCGGGTGTGTATTGCAGAGAAGAGGCAGCAGCAGCTGGTGCTGACAGAAGCACAGAGAAGGAAAGAATAGCGCACAGGGCAGGGAGGCGATGGCCGCGGGGCACACGGTCGCCCAGGGAGTGATCGCAGAGTAAAGGCGCGGAGCACGGTGGTGCCTGTGTTCCTGCGGGTACTTCTGTGCAGCGGCATCGCCGGGTCCAGATCCGGATAGTCGCTATCGCCGGGGGTGGCGTGGGCGTGGGATGGTGTGGGGGAGTGACGAGGTTGGCGGCTAGCGCCAATGTAAAAGGGCGTGACGCCAGGTACAGCCTCTTGCAGGGGAGAGGAAGCAACATCTTGCATCTTTGTAAGAGGGTAGACAGTCTGACAGCTTTAGAGGGGGAAAGGGTGGTGGTGAGCAGAACAATACATCAGCGTGTGTACAGTTGGAGAATTGGTGGTGGGTGTAGTGTCAGCGGATTTAGCAGTGTACAGGAGGGCATATCAGTTACGATGGGTTAGTAAATATCACGTCTTCTTTGACATCACCAGAGAGGTGAGTTGACATCTTGCAGTTTCCGGAGCAAGACCAAGGTGTCTTGCATTGTGGTATGAAATGTAGCTGTTAGTAAGAGCGGGGTAAACTGTCCAAACGGTATACATACGTGCAGTGGAGTGGAGGGTACAGTCCGTAAACACAATCTGTAGCCTGTATACTTCCCCCCACTTATCCGTCACTGTTGGGGTAAACGGGTGGCAAATTTCTGCACGCGCTTTATATATTCGCTCGGCGGCAAGCGCGGGCGGGTAACGCGGGAATTTGCAGTGCGCATACAGCAGATGTATAATACACATGTAATCGATGTATAAGACAGATCTACTGGCTGTATAATTAAGATTTGATCGTTGTATACTACACATGTGATCGATGTAAAGTACACATATGATCGATGAATAATACAGGTATAACCGCTGATAATACAGGTGTAATCGATGTATAATACAGGTATAACGCCGCGTAATTAAACTATAATGGTTGTAAAATACGCATATGATCGTTGTATGAAACAGATGTACTTGCTGTATAATACAGATATAACCCGTGATAATACAGGTATAACCTCTGATAATCTCATGACAATGGAAGCTTCAACTGGTGGGAGTACCTACGTGTGCGAATGCCACTACTCCTCGCTCCCTCATATGTACGTTATTCATTCTAGATATATATATGCACTGCTATGGGCACGTCTACACTCCACACACCGGCATGAAGTTGCCGATGATCATTAGGGGCAACCCCGAGATATCGCGCTTCAGCGTCCACTGGCAGCCGCACTCGACCACAAGCCCCTTGACAGGGGAGCGGACCCTGCAGACGCGCATGCGCTCGCTGCCACGGAAGTCCTTGTACGCGACGCTGGAGAAGGTGCGGAAGTACTCGCGCACGCTCTCGTCGTCCAGAATCTCCACGACAAACGTCATCTTCCCCAGCAGCTCCTCGCGCTTCCAGCCGCTGAGCACCTCGAACTCCTCGTTGACGTAGGAGATCTGCCCGTTGCGGCGCCACACGCACGTCGGCGTCCCGCTGAGCGCGATGAAGCGGGCATACTCGAGCAGCGTCCGCTGGTACACCTGCTCCATGAAGATCATGTCCTCCTCCGTCAGGGTCACTGAGCAGGCGATGAAGATGGGGCGGAACTCCGCCAGGGACCGGCACATCTCCACGACGTCCCGCTGCGGGAACCGGCCCTTCAGGTACAGCAGCAGGTGGTGGAACCCCGCGGTGTGCGCAAACGGCGCCGTGATGTGCGTGTATATCTCCATTGGCGTAGCGTACCGCAGCGAGTGCGGCCAGTCGGCGTTGGCGTGTATCTCCACGCTGTCTGCGGAGGTGCATTCGAGTGCGAAAGAGACAAGTTTGTTGTCATCCTCCTGCTGCGACTGCAGCTCCCCCGACACCTCTGGAAACGTCCGAGTCTTGCTGTTGAGGTAGTACTGGTTAATTCGCGCATTCTTCTGCATATCACGCCCCTTCAGCGCAGGATCCTCCGCTACCAGCCGCTTGAAGTCCAGCGAGGGGTCTCCACCCGTATCCACGGGCACCAGCGGGAAGTGGTTAGTCATAAGGTCCAGCTGTGACCCGACGATCTCGCGCGAGTGTGGTCCCAGCAGCATCGTGTATGCGTTGCGCCCCTGTGCCGCGTTCAATTGCACGCTGGAGTCGAGGGAAGTCGAGGATCCGCGCTGGGACGCGGACCCTGGCGACAGCCGTCGTGGCAGATCAAACCCCTGCGGTGGTCTGCCGGGGCCCGTCCCGGGACCCGGCTGTGTCAGCGCCGAGAGCATCGAGTACTCGGAGTTAGCGGCGTCGGAGAGAAACCGCATCGAGGGGGCGCCGCCGCTGGGTAGTGACGACGTGGACCCGCTGCGCACCGAACTAGACCTGCGCTGTTCCCTCCCGGTATCCCTCTCCCGCAGCAGCGAGGGCAGGGCGTTGTCGGGAACCCCCTGGAGGTACTTGGACTTCTTCCGGGGCGCATCGACGCATGTCTCAGCCATCCCCTTGACCACGCAGCGCTGGCACGGCCGGGCAGCATCGCACGAGACGTGCCAGCGAGAACAGTTGACGCAAGCAACGCTTGTGTGTCTCCTGCGGCGCTGTGCCTTGCCGACAGGGTCCGCGCTCATACTAATGTGGTCGTTATTCTGCGTCATATGCAGTAAAAAGCTGGGAAAAGCGGCAATATAGCAACTGTACCCACTTCGCAACGATAAAACAGACGCTGAGAGCGATAAAGTGACGCTTTGTATCGCTTTAACTCCCATTTCATCCCATCCTGCATAGTCACAATCGCGCCAATTTTTCAGTCACCGGGAAGCTGTGACACATCGCCTAAAGGAAAGGCGCATGATCCAGCGAGATATGCACTATTTCAACGATATAAAAGGCTCATCCGACTATATACAACACGCTGGACACGATTGCAAACCCCATGTAGCCGCCCAGGGCGTATAGCGCCGGCAACACCCCCACGTCACTCCACACGACTAGCAAACCGCCGCCCGCCTTATCGCTCAGCGCTGATAAGCCAAAAAGTGGAAAATTTTTCAGTTTTGTGCTGCTCAACACGATGACATTCACTGTTTATCTCGCAAAAGAGGCCATTACCCCCGCTGTAATAGCTCAATCCCCCCACTACTGCATGAAACGCGCCATGTCTGATCTCGTTGCCAAGTTCCAGTCCCTCTCGATCGCCGCCCCCGCCCTCTCGAAGGAGCAGAGCGCCTTCTCGACGCAGTGGCAGTCCGTGCTGCATGCCGGCCAGGTCGAGCAGCAGCTGGACCAGCTGAACCTGTTCCTCAGGGACAACACCTTCCTTGTCGCCACGCTGCAGCCCACTGAGACCGACGTGCAGCTGTTTGAGGCCGTCCTGCCGCTGTCCAAGCAGCTTGTCGCGTCCACCAAGGACACCAAGGACGTCTACGCCAAGTACAGACACGTCTTCAGATGGGTCGACTACCTGCAGCAGCTGCTGCAGGTTCCCGGCGCCGACCAATTGGCGCTGAACCACGATCTCGAGCTGCCACACGAGGTTGTCGAGAAGAAGAAGAAGGGCGACGCCGCCAAGAAGGGCGAGGCGGCCAAGAAGGATGACGCTGCTGCTCCTAAGAAGGGAAAGAAGACCGACGGTGAGCAGAAGCAGAGAGGCAAGCCTGACGAGGAGACCCTGAAGCGTCTGAGAGAGGAGGCCAAGGCGAAGAAGGCCGCTAAGAAGGCCGCCAAGGCCGCCGAGGAGGCTGCCAAGGGCAAGGACGGCAACGCCGCTCCCGAGCTGCCATCCCCAAGTGTCGTTGACTTCCGTGTCGGTTTCATCCAGAAGGCCATCAAGCACCCCAACGCCGACTCGCTGTACGTCTCCACCATCGACGTCGGCGACGAGGAGGGCCCCAGAACCGTCTGCTCCGGCCTGGTCGCCCACTTCCCACTCGAGGCCATGCAGGAGCGCTACGTCGTCGTCGTCTGCAACCTCAAGCCCGTCAACATGAGAAGCATCAAGTCCACCGCCATGGTGCTCTGTGGCTCCGACGACGACCACGTCGAGTTCGTCGAGCCCCCAGCCGGCTCCAAGGCCGGTGACAAGGTCTTCTTCGAGGGCCTCGGCGCCGAGGAGCCCCTCAAGCAGCTCAACCCTAAGAAGAAGATCTGGGAGGCCCTCCAGCCACACTTCTCCACCAACGACGCCCTCGAGGTCGTCTACAAGAACGACGACGGCTCCGCCCTCAAGCTCACCAACGCCAACGGCGACTCCTTCAAGGTTGCCTCTATCAAGAACGCCAATGTCCGTTAAGAGAACAACACACTACGCTAGAAGAGAACACATCTCGTTATATACACGCCACTGTCTACACACATACATATCTCACAGCTGCCTGTTATTTCACGCGATAATAAACAAGCGATATCGCCGTTACGCCTGGAAGAGAGGTAAAGAGGGCAAAGCACAGGTAAAATGCCGGAATACGGAGCTACAAGTAGTGCTAGTGCTACTCCACGTCCCATGCTGACTCGCAACCTCGTTCTGAGCGTCGCAGTGGCGTGTCTGGGCGCTGTGCAGTTCGGCTACCACATCGCGGAGCTGAACGCCCCTGAGCAGGCCATGACCTGTAAAAAGGTGCATATTGTGAGCTCAGACTACGATAAGACCTTCCTGGGGAGAGTTTTGGGACTTCCCCAGTGCCTGGAGCTCTCGGAGCAGCAGTTTGGTGCCGTTACGGCTGTCTTCAGCCTGGGCGGCCTTGTGGGTTCGCTCTTCACGGGCAGACTCGCTAACGTACACGGCAGACGCGCCACAAGTCTCTGGGTTTCTCTCGTTGCGCTGTGTGGATCGCTGCTGATGTTCCTCGCTGGTTCCTTTGCGGTGATGCTGCTGGGCCGGTTCGTCGCTGGCGTGTCGTGTGGCGCAGCCATCGTGATCACGCCCCTATTCATCAACGAGGTCTCGCCGCCGCAGTGGAAGGGCACACTCGGCGCGATGAACCAGCTGAGCATCAACCTGGGCATCCTGCTGACGCAGGGCGTCGCTGTGAAGTACGCCTCGGAGTTCCACTGGCGCTGGATCCTGTTCGTGGGCGCGGCGCTCGCCGTGGTGAACGCCCTTGGGTGGCTGTGCGTGGCGGAGTCGCCCAAGTGGCTGGTATTGCACCAGCACGATCCGCGCACTGCTGAGAGGGTGTTGATGCAACTCCGCAATGGTACAATCGCCCAGGTCAAGAGCGAGGTCCAGCAATGGACCAGCGAGCATCGCGATGACGAAAACGGGACGACTCTCAACGAACCCGGGTTCTGGGAGTACGTGCGCTCGCCACACTACCAGCGTCCACGCCGGGCGATCACGATGCTGCTGGTGGGCCAGCAGTTCAGCGGGATCAACTCGATTATCTTCTATGGCGTGAAGGTGGTGTCGCAGGTGCTGCCCTCGTACTCGCTGCTGGTGAACCTTGCGATCTCCGTTGAGAACGTTGTGGTGACGCTGTGTGCGTCGCTGGCAATCGAGAGGTGCGGCCGCAAGCCGCTGCTGCTGGGGAGCGCTGGCGCGATGGCCGTCATGTCGCTGCTGATCAGTGGATGTATTATTCTCGGCAAACCGCTGCTTCTCGTGGCGGCGATGTTCGGGTACATTGGCTCGTTTGCAATGGGCGTGGGCCCGATCCCGTTCCTGATCATCGGGGAGCTGTCGCCTGCCGGCACTGGCGCGGTAGCGCAGAGCTACGGGACGGTGTGCAACTGGCTGGCGACGTTCGTGGTCGGGTACGCGTTCCCCGTTGCGAATGCGGCGATGGGCGGGTACGTGTACGTGGTGTTCAGTGCACTGACGGCTGTGCTGTGGCTGTACGTGAAGCGGGAGCTGCCTGAGACCCGCGGCACCAGCAGCGCCAGCGAGGTCTGGCTGTAGCGAAGGTGATATTATTATTTATTCATTATCAATTGGCGTATGTATAACTATAACGCAATGTGTAGCTGTGACTGACAAAAGTGATTATCATTTGTTCATTTATCAATTATAGGTGTTGTTGTGACTACGACTGATAAAACTGTAGGTGTGGCTGACGAAAGTGATACTGACATTCACTCATGAAACAATTATAGGCGTGTGTAGTAACTATAACAGAATATGTGGATGTGGCTGACGAAAGTAATATTGCTTGTAATTAGATATTCATTTTTAAATTATAGCAATACATATTAACTATAACGAGAATACGTAGCTGTGGCTGACGAAAGTGACACTGCGTATAATTAGGTGTTCATTTATAAATTATAGGCGTATGTAGTGTCTATAACGGGAGTATGTAGCTGTAACTGAAGAATGTGATATTATCTTTTGTTCATTTATCAATTATCGGTGTATGTGTAACTATAACGGGAATATGTAGAACTGGCGAACGAAAGTGATACTATCATTCCATCAGTTATCAATTACGGTAATACATAAGCACAACGGAATATGCAGATGTGACTGGCAAAAGTGACTATCATTTGTTCATTTATAAATTATAGCAGTACGTAACTATAACGGGAATATGTAAAGGCTTCTCTGTGCAAACACACAAGTGCTTACAGGTGGGCGAGGACGCTCTCGACAGAGGAGACAGTGACGTCAGTAGCTGGGTTCTCCTCCTTGGCGGCGTAAGTGACGATACCGTCCTTGACGACGATGGCCCATCTGCCGGACCAGTTGACGCCGTTGCCGACTGGGAGCTCGAAGCCGATGGACTTGACGAACTGGGCGCCGGCGTCGGAGACAAACTTGAGGTGGGTGGTGTCCTTGACGCCGAGGTCCTTGGCCCAGGCCTGTAGGGCGAATGGGGAGTCGACGGTCAGAACCAGAATCTGGTCGACCTCCTTGTCCTGGACGAGCTCGTCGGCGTAGGCGATGTAACCTGGGACGTGGGAGATGGAGCAAGTTGGGGAGAAGGCGGCTGGGGCACCGGTGATGACGACGGTCTTGTTCTCCTTGATGAACTTGTCCCAGGCGACGGTCTGTGGCATCTTGCAGGCGCCGTGCTTCTCGGCGAAGTCCTCTGGGCCGATGGAGATGTACTGGAAGGACATGTCCTTGGCTGGGAATGGCTGGTTGATTAGGGCGGACATTATGATGTTGTTTGTGTGTGTGGATGTATTAGGGGTGTATTACAGAAGTAATTGACTGGTTATATGTACATATACAGGAGAAAGAGAGAGTAGCAAGACAATCTACAACACCACAACGAAACCCGCCCTTATATACGCTTCCAATCCCGGTACCCGTGGTACCCCTGACACCCCTGCCATCCCCTACCAGCTCATCGCCCTTGCACGGGGCAAGGCTCTTAGAACTAGCACACTCCCAGACTCCCACAGACTCCAGGCCCTCGACGGCTTAGTAAAGCACACCCCTGTTGTGCCTGCGGATGTTTCTGTGCGCGTGCTTACGTGGGGTGTTCTGGGTGCTGCGGCGTTTCTGTGCGGGTGTGTGCGTGCATTAATAATAGCGCTCGGTCGATGCGTCGACGTCGACGTGCGTGGCAGTATTGCACTGTGGCAGCGGGTCTGGGCAGTTTTGCATTATACCGGTGTCGACGATCGTTGGGTGCATCGTTGGGTGTATCGGTGGGCAGATCGGGTGTGCAGAAAGGGTGCGGGCGTGTCAGCAGTATTGTGGCTGGCCAGAGGATAATGGCCTGGCGTATAGCATGTGCGTATTACACGGACATATTATTATTACAAATGGGTTTTTAGCTATTACACCTGTGTTATTCGTATACTACTCTGACGCTAGTATACTATTGTCTCAACACATACAATACATACAATACACACAATACAGAAACCGAAGGTTCGATGTAGCAATCAGCCGGCAAAATACATAGGGACAAAGTAGTGCAAGCAACACGGTGTAAGGTGTGGCACACATAGTATCGCACAGTGTATTACAGATTGTATAGGTGTAGTTATAGAGTCTAGAGCGTAGCACAGGTCTTATTGTATAGGCCAAGAAACGTCCGACACCGGTGGAATATTAAACATAATTTTTCATGACTGCATCCGTGCACCACGCTGTCCACCCGTGCACCATCGACTGTCCAAAATTCAAAATTTTTGTGAAATTATTTTTCTGGCTTTGATTTGCAATTTCCGTTTACGGACATAATGCGCGACGCACGTACGCAATTTTCACCGGACGCAAAGCTGCGCAAAGTTGCGCGCGCCTCCCCGGCAACGAGCGTCTCATCCGCACGTTGTCTATTTAAGACACAGGCCATCGGGTAATGAGCATCTGCCTCGACTTGCAGTTATTTTGTCCCCTCCATATCCCCACTGACAAATATCCAGAAATGCCATCTAGATTCACCAAGACAAGAAAGCACAGAGGTCACGTCTCAGGTATGTAGTTCCTTTGGAAGAGTCGAACGAAAGAACCAAGACGGCGATCCTCGCAGATGTCTGCGTGATGTATCTTTGAGAGGTTGTTGGAATCGTGGATAACTGCAAATAAGGAAGTGCGTGAAAGCGCACTTCCCGGGACATCATTGCTTAACCGCTCTGTTTTCCCTACTCTTCCCCATTGCAGCCACTTTTCTTCATGGACAACCCTCGTTCTGGGCTACTGCACTATGTTTATGGACAGGTGCAGTTTCCCTTTATCGATACATCCACGTTTCATCACTCAGTGCGAGGCTAGCCAGTCTTTCGCGTTCTGTCAAGTCACAGTTATGTTATGTTCTGTTTTACTAACAATTCATGTCTACTTTTGCTCGTTGTATTGTTTGCCCACCATGGATGTCACATTCCCATGGCGCACTCACCTGCATTGCACAAAGTACACACACTTTTCCCACAGCCGGTAAGGGTCGTATCGGTAAGCACAGAAAGCACCCAGGTGGTAGAGGTATGGCCGGTGGTCTGCAGCACCACAGAATCAACATGGACAAGTACCACCCTGGTTACTTCGGTAAGGTCGGTATGAGATACTTCCACAAGCAGCAGGCTCACTTCTGGAAGCCAGTCCTGAACCTGGACAAGCTGTGGACTCTCGTCCCAGAGGCCAAGAGAGACGAGTACATCAAGTCCGCCTCCGCCTCCGCCGCCCCAGTCATCGACACCCTAGCCGCTGGCTACGGTAAGGTCCTTGGTAAGGGTAAGCTGCCAAACGTCCCAGTTATCGTCAAGGCCAGATTCGTCTCCAAGCTCGCCGAGGAGAAGATCAAGGCTGCCGGTGGTGTCGTTGAGCTGATCGCCTAAGCGTTTGTTTGTTTGTATTATACTATATACTTTTAATAAACACCTAGCACTTTTTGCATTCATCGAGGCGCATTATTAAACGATGCGTACAGATGTTGTTCAACGCCAACGCAACCATGTATGACTGCATAGATGCATCGTTGTTCCAGTTGCTGCATTGTCGCTCGTCGCTTTGTTTACATTTCGATGTATCGGGCAAGTGAAAAATATTGAAAATTTGTTATATAAACACTGGAAACGTCGGACCTAAGAGCACAAAACGCAAAGATCAGCAAACCCACCCTCCCAAATCCCCTCAGTATGTCCCCCGCCCTCGTCGAAAGCTCCTCTGCCGCTCCCCCCGCCCTGTGGGACCCCCGCGACAACGTCCCGGAGTCCGTGCGCGGCTTCCTGGAGCAGAAGCAGCCCAACAACATGCTGGCGTTCCTCAACGTCGTGCAGCAGCTCAAGGTGCAGAAGCGCACCGGGTGGCTGGACTACCAGATGACCGAGTGCGAGAGCATCGCGGACCACATGTACCGCATGAGCATCATCTCGCTGCTGATCGCTAACCCCGACGTGAACCGCGACCGCTGCGTGCGCATCGCGCTCGTGCACGACATGGCGGAGGCGCTCGTCGGCGACATCACGCCCGTGGACCCCATCGGCAAGGACGAGAAGCACCGCCGCGAGGAGGCCACGATGCGCTACGTCTGCGACGAGATCGTGCGCCCGATCAGCGCCGCCGGCGCCCGCGAGATGCTCGCGGACTTCCTCGAGTACGAGAGCATCGGGTCGCTCGAGGCCCGCTACGTCAAGGACATCGACAAGTACGAGCTGCTGGTGCAGTGCTTCGAGTACGAGCAGGCGCACGGCGGCAAGCTCAACTTCCAGGAGTTCTTCGTCGCCAGGGAGTGGATCGCCACCCCGGAGGTCAGCAAGTGGGCCGACGACCTCATCGAGGCCCGCAGGGCCTACTTCGACTCGCTGGAGAAGTGAAAACCTGCACCGTTTTGCATAGACGTCTGCGAAAGACTTCCCTCATTCTATAACACACATATTTATTAGTACACTACGTGATAACAAAGATTGCACTTATTTTATTGTCCACAGGTTGTCGTGGCCGAAGAGCAAGGAGCCAATGCAGTGTCTCAGCACGATCGCAGCGACGCCAATGGCGAACTGGAAGGCCAGGATGAGGTTGCACAGCTTGTCCTCGCGCATCGGACCGAACCACACCAGCATGAGGTTGATGACAGTCATGTTGGAGCAGGAGACAATGCCACCGGTCTTGCTGTCGACCTCGAGGTCGATGAGACGCAGCGAGGCCAGTAGGCGCAGCACCGGGACGAACAAAGCCTTTGGTGGGTTCTCCAGGAGGTCCGCGCGCGATGGGTACAGCAGGCCGTCCTTCTCGTTGAACTTGGGCAGCCTGTGTCTGGGGCAGAAGACGAGGTTGAACAGCTGGGGCACGGAGTAGACGAAGTTGGCGATCTGCGGCAGGAACAGCAGCAGCATCGTCTTGGCGAAGTGGCCCTGGATCCCGACGACGGCAAAGACCATCCCGGCGAAGTAGCAGTACGTGTCGCCGACGAAGACACTCGCAGGCCACTTGTTCCACTTGAACAGGGCGAGCGAGACGCCGAGGAAGGGGATGATGAGCACCATGGAGAAGCGGTGCGAGCTCTTGGTGGCGTCGGTGCCGAGTGCCAGGTACAAGGCGTCGTTGAGCAGGGCGAGGACCGCCAGCACAACGCTCTGGCCGACCTCCAGCCCGTTGACGCCCGCGAGGATGTTGATGGAGTTCGGGCAGAAGATGGCCATCGAGGCCATGTAGACGTAGTAGAGCGCGCCGAGGTCGATGCTGGTGATGGACCCCAGCCGCTGCTGCATGAACCCGGGGACCAGCACAGACGTGACACCGAAGTCAATGTAGTACACGGCGAGCAAGGGGATCGCGGCGACCGCGGGCAGGAAGAACTTGTGTCTCCAGCGGATGTCGAACAGGTCGTCGGCAATTCCGAGCAGAATTGTGCTCTCCAGACACAGAACACTGCTCAGGTACTCAGACAACCTGCTGTGGGGGAATATAGCGCTGCTGATACCCGCTCTTTCGACAGAGGAGTCTCTCTGGCCGCCGCCAGAGGTCGACACGAGGTACGGGTAGAAGATGCAGGGAATGCAGAAGAACATGGTGAAGAGGTAGACGGTGGCGGACACGGCGCCAATGCACTCGGGCAGCACGGGTCTCCCAGGCTTGCTGAGGTCCTTGCCAAAGAGCCCGATCTTGATGAACGACGGCCCGACACGGGGGATGAGGTAGTCGGTGGCGACGTAGCCGACAAGGGCGAACCCTGCGGCTGCGACCACGACAGAGGTCGAGCGGGAGCAGTAGACGAGCGCTGCGGCGAGCGCAAGCAGTGCCAGGTTGAACATCTCGGTCGCTTGGTCGGTTGTAATTGCAGTTGTGCATAGGGAACGTGTGTTTACATGTTACGTGTTTATAAGGCGTGCGCGAATTAGCAGGCGCGATGCGCCACGTGACGGCGACAGCGACGGTGAGGTGAGGTGATGGACAGTGTGGTGTTGCGGGTGTGAGCGTTGGGTGTGTTAAACGCAGGTGGACTGTGGTTAGGCAGTGGGTTGCGTATTAATGTAGTGAGGAATTGAGGCAGTGAGGCAGTTTATTATATTAAAGCATTTCTGTATTGCTAAAGGCTTGCAGTGTAATTTAAAGAATTGCGTCTTGCATATTAAAACGATGTGAAGTGTGTATTAGATATCATGTATTGTATATTGAAACAGTGATATACTGCATATTAAAGAAAGGGCGCATCTTGTATTAATTCAATGATATACTGGTTGACATTCTTTCGCAGGACAAGAATGCAAGTGCAATATGTGTTGTGACATTATAAACAGGGGCCTGTCGACGGCGATACCATCAGTATATATCTATTGGGTGAATACACGGCATTATAATATTGCACACAATATAATATACGTGTGCAGTTCACTAGTATATACAATACGCACTGTGGTACATGGCAATAGTCCTAAAAATATGTGCAATACACAGGTGCAGGCACATCTGCAAAACATGCTAGAGTGTAGAAACATCACATGCAATACACATGCTAGAGTGTATAAACATCACATATGCAATGCAGTGCAAATTTGAATACGAATGGTGCTGGGTTCACAACTCAATACATTTACAGTAGCGATGGCCAGCTGTCCATGGGGAAGGAGCGATAGTGCAGGTTAATACAGATGTGTAGAGACCACTACATATTCAGGCTACAGACAATGCCCTTGTACAATCATATTTTCATGCAACACCAAGGCAGGTCTCCATCATATTATACGCAGACAAGACATACAATACAAATTATGCGATACAATAACACACAATATAGATATATACAATACAAATGCATAATAAAACCCCTGCCACTCGGATAATCGCCGCCGATGCCAGATACATGCCATCGCCAACGCCCAGCCTGCGGCTCCAAACCTATACCCACACCACGGCCATTACATAAGAGCATGCAAGCGATGCTGTCACAGCACAGTCACCCTCGACCCAGCCCAGCCCCACCGCTCCGCGGAACCACCCGCGGATCCAAGTAGCACAAGTACACACAGGCATAGCAGAGCAGGGATACCACAGACATAAGGGAGAAGGGACTACAGAGTAGAACACGGGGCTGAGCAGGGAGCGCAGGGCTACCGGGAATAGGCTATAGGGAAGGGTACAGTACAGCACAGGGCATATGCACAGGGCATATGCACAGCGCAGTATAGCGTATAGCGCAGTATAGCGTACAGCGCAGTCTTTGTGGCACATAGCGTTCATACACCCGTGCACCGCCCCTTAGTAAGGGGCGCGGGTTGTGGCCAGGCCCTGGGACTCTGGCGATTGGCGATTGGCGATACCCCTCGTATATAAGGGTCCTGGGCGCCGCTTCCTTGCAATTATGTCGTTGAAACACTACGCCATGTCCCTCAAAACACCCATTCTTCGCGCAATGTCATCCTTCTACAACTTCACCGTCACGGACAAGGCCGGCGCGGCCTTCCCGCTGCAGCAGCTCGCCGGCAAGGTCGTGCTGATCGTCAACGTCGCCTCCAAGTGCGGCTTCACGCCCCAGTACAAGGGCCTCGAGGCCCTGTACAAGAAGTACGGGCCCGAGGACTTTGTCATTCTGGGTTTTCCATGTAACCAGTTCGCCGGGCAGGAGCCCGGCTCCGACGCCGAGATCCAGAGCTTCTGCCAGCTCAACTACGGCGTCACGTTCCCCATCATGCACAAGGTGGATGTGAATGGGGGTGATGCAGAGCCATTGTACGAGTTCCTGAAGAAGGAGAAGACCGGGCCATTGGGACTGAAGAGGATTAAGTGGAACTTTGAGAAGTTTCTGATCGATAAGAAGGGCAACGTCGTCGAGCGGTGTTCTTCGCTCACTACCCCGGAGTCCATCGACCCTAAGGTCGCCGAGCTGCTGAAGCAGTAGGGCTGTGTGTTGTGTAATGATATGTTTGATGTATAGCATTTTTGCAATTTTTGTCTTTTATGTTTAGATGGCATTTGTTTACGTGGGGAGGGTGTTTTGGGGGTGTCGTGTATGAACACAACGTTATAAGTGTGGTTGTGTTGCGGTGGTGAAATATGTATTGCGAGGTGGAGTTGTACGTAGCGTTAGAGTGACTGGTATACTTGTATGTGTATTTGAGGCGTTGTTGTGTGAAGTGGGGTAACGTGGAAACGTGCGTGTTTGATTGTAATATGAGAGTGTGGAGTAGTTGTGTGGTGTAGTGGGAAGTGCAGCGCTGTTTGCAATGTGAAGTGCAGAGTTGTCTGTAGTAGCTGTTTGTTTCTGTATGGTGGCGATGCGTGTCTGTGGTTGCGCGGAGGAATGGTTGAAATAGCCGCCGAGCTGTGCAACGCGGGTGGGAAGGTGCAGAACATGCGGAAGGTGCAGAAGATACGAAAATTCAACTGTGCTGTATGTTTGATTCCCCATTGCGTTGTATGACTGACACCCCGTATTCTGATGGGGGCAGTGGTGTGCGATGTTGTATAATGTTGTTGCATGCCACGTGGGATACTCCGCTACCTGGCAGCGTCAGCCATCCCAACCTGGGACGTGAACATTCTTCCACAGCGAGTGTATAGCAGCAGTGCAGACGGAGTGGTCGCACACTCAATATAGTCTCTCTTGTAATAACCACGGCATATTTGCTTCCTCAGGTGTCGCGACAACGACCTCCGCGGCTATTACACAGTGGCATGTGATATGCGATATAAGGGGAGGGGTAGTCACCTGGTTACTTATTGAAGCACGCACATGGGACAATACACACCACAGTTAATTTGGTAATATTCGCTACTATTAAACCGGGTATGGTATGCCGAATACTAACAAGAACTGGGGTTATTATTCAACCAAGGAGAGTTTCCACCCCCTGCGCGTAGCAATAACCGTAACAAAAACCCTGTAGACTCCTGCATCTGACGGTGTTAAGTAATTACAGCTGAATACAACAGTACACCACGTCAATCTCCTGGTGGAATACTCACCTTCAACTACAATTCAGTATTTAGTCTCCGACAGTTCAGAGGGATAATGAGAAAATTATTCTGCAACTGTTATGTTCACAACTGTTCACTCTTCAACCACAAGTGAGAAGATTTAGGATCACACTACCTGAAATAAAGATATTGACACAGCTACTAGGACCCTGATTATACCCGCCATTAAATGAACATCGTACTTACTTGCACAGACAGTCGTTACACATTGAAACCTGGCGAATCTATTCCTAACCATATACTGGGATATCAGTCTCTTTAGTGTATGGGGAATATCGTTCGCATCGTACCGAGACCTACTCATTTCTTAACAGATGGTAGCCCCGTACATGTAATTGCCTTATTACAACTGCAAAATACTCTTGTAGAATGCATTTCGTTCAACATACCACAGTCTGATACTACACACCTCGAAACTACAACCACCGCACACTCTCACAATGCACATCCTCACCCTCCCGCTCCTCACATATCTATACTTTTAATAATTACAATACATTACTTGGCTTCATTCGCCTCCTCGACACGTCTCCTCTTGCTCTCGCGGACCAGCTCAGCCCGCACACGCTTGCCTGTCGCATCCTCCTCCTTCAGTCTCTTCTCGACATCCTCGTCCAGCTCCAGCGTATCGTGGAACTCACGCTCCACAGACTGCAGCAACGACGCGCAGCGGCGACCCAGCTCTACAGCGCTCTTGCTGCGGAACGCAAAGTCAAGGTCGAACAGCGGAGACCGCCTCACTTCCTCACGGATCACATCGTGCACGTCCTCCCGGTCCACACCGTGCTTGAACAGCATCAGGAGTAGGAACCTGTCCTGCTCCCCGCTGTACGCCTTGCTAGGTGGGTGGTCCAGCGAGAGCTCCCGCAATGGGTCCAGGCACCGTGACAGCTTGCGCCGCAGCGCCTCCTGTTGGAACTTGGCATGACGCACACGCTCTTCCTCCACTTGAACGGCGTGCAGGTACTTCTCATAATCGTCAACATCCTGGCACAGCGACCAGAAGCTAGCTGCGAAGTCCCTAACTTCCTCCAGTGTCTTGGTGGCGGACATCTCAGCTGCGATCGCAGCAATCGAGTGGCGTCCGTGCTTACCGCTCAGCGTGATGAACTTGCGGAACTCAATTTTGTTCCAGTTGGTGAACCCTTCAGCCTCCCATGTATTCTTGAGCTCCTCTTCCTCCTCAGTAAGCGGCTGGGCGTTGTCGATCGCCAGTTGCAGCAGCTTCACCCTTGCCTCCTTCTCCTCAGCAGTTTCACTGTCGTCGTACGAGTCACCTAGTAGTGTTTTCAAATCTTCGACCACGGCACGGTAGCCTGCCTGGCGAGCAGCATACATCCGTTCCTTCTCATATAGCACACGCAGCGCGGGCTGCTGTAGCTGATGCGAGGCAAAGTAGTGTAGTCTTGGCAGTTTCGTGTGCGCGGGACCACTGCTTCCAGAACGTCCACCTCCACTCAGCACGTCCTTGTAGTAGCCGTCCACGGAATAGTTCTCCTTGCGCTCACGCTTCGCTGGGTTCAGCCAGATACCTGGACCGCCACCGATACGCTGCTGCGACTTGTTCTTGAAGTTCTCACCATTCCACTCGTACGCGGACTCCTGGCTAAACCGTTGCAGGTCATCGAGACCGAGCGTCGCGTACTTGCTCTGGAGGGTGTGCGTCTTGGTCTCGGACTGCGCCAGCAATGCGTCAAGGTCTACATCGTGCGCCTTCTCCGCCTGAGTAGGGGCACCTCCTGGAGCGGGTGTACCGCGACCGCTCGCTGGTTCACTGGCCGAGTCGAACAAATCCGCAGCACCGTGTTGAATCATCGATAGAAGCGCACCCTTGTTGTCGTTCTTGTTCTTATTGGCTGCCGATGGGCGGCCTTGCTGGATGACCAGCTGGTCCAGGCGCAACTTCTGCGTCGCACGCTCGAGAATCTTCTCCTCGACGGAGTTGTCCGTGACGAATCTAAACACCTTGACCTGCTTCTTTTGACCGATACGATGGGCACGGTCCATTGCCTGCAGATCGGCTTGCGGGTTCCAATCGGAGTCGAACAGCACCACGATGTCTGCGGAGGTCAGGTTGATACCCAGACCACCGGCACGTGTGGTCAGCAGGAACAGGAACTTGTCGGAATCTGGGGCATTGTACTCATCGATCGCCTCGATACGGTCCTCGTGGTCCGTAGAACCATCGATACGACAGTAGTTGTACTGGCGCAGGTAGCAGTAGTCCTCGAGGATGTCAAGGACACGCGACATCTGGGAGAAGATGAGGACACGCGATCCTTCCTCCTTGAGCCGGCGGAGCAATTTGTCCAGCACGAGCAGCTTCTCTGAGTTGAACACGAGGTGCTCATCAGTGGTGTAGGGTGGACCGGGCTCGGCACCATCGAACAGGTATGGGTGGTTGCAGCACTTTCTCAGCTGCATCACAATGTTGAGCAACCGGGTCTTGGACTCCTTGTTTCCGTTGGCGCCGTTTACGGCGTCGAGGTCCTTCTCCAGGATCTTGCGGTACCACTTCTTCTGCATGGGGGACATCCCGACGTACAAGTTCAGCTCCTGCTTTGGCAGAAGCGATGTCTCGACCTCGTTCTTGATACGGCGCAGCAAGAATGGCTGCAGAACAGTGTGCAGTTGCTTCACAACCTTGTCCTTCTCCTCTTCTGTCCTCTCCGTCGAAAACCAGTCGTCGAAGTCCTCTGCATCGGAGAAGATGTCGGGGAGGAGGAAGTTCAGCAGTGCCCACAGCTCGTGCAGGTTGTTCTGCAGGGGAGTACCTGTAATGAGCAGTCTGTTACGGGAGGAGAATTCGCGCAGCACCTGGGACAGCATCGACTCCTCGTTCTTAATGCGGTGAGCCTCGTCAATCACGATGTACTGCCAGTCGAACTTGCGGAAGGCAGCTTTCTCCCTGATGATGATCTCGTAGGAGGCGACGCAGATGTCAAACTTGCACTCCATCAGCGTGTTGGCAACCAGCTGCGCCCTCTCCTCCTTGTCACCCTGGAGAATGAACGCATTCACCTCGGGTGTCCACTTGCTGATCTCCCTGAGCCAGTTGTTCAGAGTCGACTTTGGTGCGATGACCAGGAAGGGGCCGCGCACCTTCTCGATGTAGCGGAGGTACCCGAGGAAAGAGATAGTCTGCAGCGTCTTGCCCAGACCCATCTCGTCTGCCAGGATACCCGCGAGCCCGCTCTTGTGCAGCGCCACCATCCAATTGAGACCCTGGACCTGGTACGGTCTCAGTTTGCCGTCGATATAAGCGGGCGATTCTGTGAATTGGAACTCGCGGGACGTGGTGGCAATGCTGTCGTCGCCATCCTCATCGTCCTCTTCCTCCCTCAGCAGCTCTGCGTCCTCCTCACGCTCACTCTTGCGGTGTCTGGCGTCCTTGTGGTTCTGTTTACCGCTCGAGGAGCCGTCCTTCTTCTCGTTCAGAATGTCCAGGACAGACTTGAACCGTGGATCCTTTGCAGCTTTGCTCTCGATGAAGTGCTTGAACAGACCACTGATCTGCAGCAGGTGCTGGAACCGCTTGGCGGTGTTGGCCACGCTGAAGTTCTGCGTGCCGGTGTTCTTGAGCAGGTACGTCTGCTTGTTCGCGTTGCTGTCGCCCTGGGGGACGCCCTCCTGGAACGTTTTTAACGATTCCCAGTACTCTGGCGGGGCTGACATGGCTGTAGTGTACTTATGTGCTGTTACAGAGCTTGTATACAGCTCTCCCTTCCCTAATCTGCCGGATCAACAAGCGTCTTCTTGTATCCAAAGTGCCAACTGCAAGTTTCGAACGCGTTGCGCCTTTACGCCGCGGTCATGTGACTTGGTGAAGAGGGAGGATGCACCTTCCTGGGACGTTCACGTCTGCTGCGATGGTCAATTGGGCCGGCAAGTGTCTCTAAACGCATTATTTACTATCCCTTTCGTACTCGCTGTCGACTTTTGCCCAGGCGATGACCTTCTTGAAGTGAAAAATCCTCTCATCACACTCATCACTAGTCATCACCACCACAAACTCCCAAACAACCGCTCAAACAAGCATGGAGGTAACTACTGTCGATGCTAGGGCCACTACCGCCCTCCCACCGTGCTGCCTGCGGATATTCCACGGCAGATTCGTGCTCGTTGGGACGTACGAGCTGGACAAGCCCTCTGGACACAGAACTGGCTCCGTCGACGTCTACAACCAGGATCTGGAGCTGCTGCACACGTACCCAACGTACGGTGCTGTGCTCGATCTGAAGCTGAGTCCGCACGATGAGACTCTCGTCGCTACTGCCCACTCCACGGGAAACATCATGCTGTGGAAGGTCGATGCGTCCGCCAGCGACGACGACATCACGCTCGAGCTTGTGTCCAACCTTCTAGCGTTTGAAACCGACACCCTAGTGTCGTCGCTGCACTTCTCGCCGCTGGACGCCGGCCTGGTGTGTGCCACCACCACTACTGGCGAGGCAGCTACGTTTGACATGGCCACGGGCTCGCAGGTGTTCAACGCAACCGTCGCAAAGCAGTACAGCGAATCGCTGGATGTTGTTCAGACCCCTGTCCAGGGCAAGGAGGAAACAGGCCGCACCGTTGTGGTCGACACGTTTGACGAGGTGCATGATCTCGAGTGCTGGACCGCTGAGTTCGGCCAGCTGTCGCCATTACAGAACGTGCTGTTCACCGGCGGCGACGACTCTACCATCATGGCCCACGATCTGCGGACCCACGGCGTCATCTGGCGCAACGGCCGGATCCACGAGGCCGGCGTCGTAGGCATCAAGTGCAGCTCGCAGACGTTCAGAACCGGTGCGCCCACGTCCATCATCACCGGGAGCTACGACGACAACATCCGGGCGCTGGACCTGCGCATGCTGGGCGAGGACATATACCCGGGCCGCAACACCCCAGCGGCGCAGGTGTGCCAGCAGGGTCTTGGCGGCGGCGTGTGGAGATTCTCAGAGGTGCCGGCCCAGTTGAAGACGGACGGCAGGGACCGCCTCATGGTCTGCTGCATGTACGACGGCGCCAAGGTGCTCACGCTGGACGAGGCGAGCGCTGGGACGGAGCAGTACTTCCAGGTGGACAGCTTCCTGAAGCAGGGCCACGAGTCGATGTGCTACGGCGGCGACTGGAGCGGCGAGTTCATTGCGACGTGCTCCTTCTACGACAAGTCGCTGCAGAAGTGGCATGTGTAGGGCAGTTGCGATAGAGAGCAGGGCATGGCGGAGGTGGCTGTGGGAGTAATAAAGAGAGTGGAGTGAGGCACTGCATGGTTTATTTGCAAGATCCAGAGTATAGAAGTATGTACAACGATACTAGTAGAGTGTGTAGCATTGAGAGAAGACAATAATACGCGATTGCAAATGGATAAGGCCAGGGTATAATAGCAATAGAGAGTTAGGAGTGTAGACACCCTAAGAAATGCAATTATGCAGTGCAATTAGAATATGTATATAGAGAACAGACTGGCGTGCAATTGAGAGTCGGAGGAGAATAGAATAACATAATATAAAGTAAAGCAGGTAATATTCACGAGCATATAATACAATGTAAAATATAGCATAAAATACAGGAGAGTACACAAGACAGGGAAGCATACAAGAATATAATATAAAATACAGGAGAGTATACAATAATATACCATGTAAATTATAAAGTGAATATACAGAGTATGGAATACTGCGCAGAATATACAATTTACTAGAGGAGACTATAGAATACTATGCGTAATATAATATAGAATATAGGAGAGTATACATATACAGTATGAAATATTGAAGAGTATAGTATACAGTGTAGAATATAATTCAGAGCACAGGAGAGCAGAGAATACAACGCATAATTTGACATATAATACAGAAGAGTAGAGGGTTCAGAGCATAATTTAGTGTGTAATATAAGAGAGTACAGAAAACCACCGGAGAACATACATAATTTAATTCAAATAGAGGAACGTGCACGCAAGAATATACGATATAGCCCATAATTAATGTAGACTACAGAGAGCGTATAAGAGTATATAGCACAGTGTAAATACAAAACGGAACACACCAGAGTATAGAATAGAGAGTAGAGTATAGAATACAGGAGAGTATAGAATAGAGAGTAGAGTATAGAATACAGGAGAGTATAGAATACAGTAAATAACACATTATAAAACACAGGAGAGTATATAACACGGTAAATAATACAATACAGAGTACAGGAGAGTATACAAGAGTATAAAATACAGCATAAAAATAATATATAACACAGGAGAGTACAGGAGAATATAGAAAATACACTATACAGTTAAATAAACTGCAGAATACTCTCAGAATATAATGTAGAACATATATGAGTGTGCAGTGGAGGACGGAGAGTGTACATGAATACAACTAGACTACAATGCAGAACACAGGAGAGTATACAGGAAAGTATAGATACAGTAAATAACACAATATAGAATACAGGAGAGTATAGAATACACTGCAACAAATAATATACACAGAACACAGGAGAGAAAAGAACACAGTGCAAAGCACAATATAGAACACAGAGGGAACACACGAGAGTACAGAGCACAGGAGAGTATAGAGCACAGGAGAGCACACAACGCATAAGAGTGCAGAGCACAATATCCATGTCACGTGTCTGTCACGTGTCAACACCCGCCGTCACGTGCACAAGTGAAAAATTTCAGCGATGCCCGGCGGCGATGCGATGCGATGAGCCTCTTACAAGAACCACCGGTGGTTTGTGACATTGCTATGTTGTAATATCCCTACAATACCCCACACCATCTCTCTACTGCCCCACCATGCCACCCAAGGAGCAGCCCAAGAAATGGAAGGCGCCCAAGGGCCCCAAGCCGATCCACCGCAAGAACAAGAACACGATCGGTCTCGGCCGCGCGATCCAGTCCGCCCGCCAGAAGGAGAACTCGATCGAGTACCTCCCTGACGGCGAGATGCGTTTCACCACCGACAAGCACGAGGCCAACTGGGTCAAGCTGCGCTCCGTCACCCAGGAGACCGCCCTGGACGAGTTCCTGAGCACCGCGGAGCTCGCCGACAAGGACTTCACCGCCGACCGCCACTCGAACGTCAAGATCATCCGTCTCGAGAGCGGTGTCGACAGTGCCTCCTCCCAGGGCCTCGGCATCACGAACGAGCAGCGCGGGAAGCTCGATGCGAAGCAGAAAGCCCACGCGAAGGAGCTCATCGTGCCCCGCAGACCCGCGTGGGACGCATCGACGACCAAGTTCCAGCTCGACAGGCAGGAGAACGAGGCGTTCCTGCAGTGGCGCCGCAAGCTCGCCCACCTCCAGGAGAGCAACGAGGACCTGCTGCTGACGCCCTTCGAGCGCAACATCGAGGTCTGGAAGCAGCTGTGGCGTGTTGTCGAGCGCTCAGACCTCGTCGTGCAGATCGTCGACGCCCGCAACCCGCTGCTGTTCAGGTCCGTGGATCTCGAGAACTACGTCAAGGAGATCGACGAGCGCAAGCAGAACTTGCTGCTGGTCAACAAGGCTGACCTGCTCACACGCAAGCAGCGTATCGCCTGGGCCAAGTACTTCCTAAAGAAGGGCATCTCTTTCACCTTCTACTCCGCCCTGCGCGCAAACCAGCTCCTGGAGATGCAGAAGGAGCAGGGCCAGGACTACAACGGGGAGGAGATAACGCTTGATGAGGAGAACGACGATGACAACAGCGAGTCACCCGAGATCCTCGAGAAGATCAAGATCATCAGCATCGACCAGCTCGAGGCGCTGTTCCTCGCCAAGGCGCCCCAGCAGCCGCTCGCCAAGCCCATGCCCGGCCGCGACAACCTGCTCCAGATCGGCCTCGTCGGCTACCCCAACGTCGGTAAGTCCTCCACCATCAACTCCCTCGTCGGCGCCAAGAAGGTCTCCGTCTCCTCCACCCCGGGCAAGACCAAGCACTTCCAGACCATCCGCCTCTCGGACTCCGTCGAGCTGTGCGACTGCCCGGGTCTCGTCTTCCCCAACTTCGCCTACAACAACGGCGAGCTCGTCTGCAACGGTGTGCTGCCCATCGACCAGCTCCGCGACTACATCAGCCCATCGAACCTCGTCGCCCAGCGCATCCCCAAGTACTTCATCGAGGCTGTGTACGGTATCCACATCCAGACCAAGAGCGTCGACGAAGGTGGCAACGGCACCGTGCCCACGGGCCAGGAGCTGCTCATCGCCTACGGCCGCGCCAGGGGCTACATGACCCAGGGTTTCGGGTCTGCCGACGAGTCCCGCTCCAGTAGGTACATCCTCAAGGACTACGTCAACGGCAAGCTGCTGTACATCAACCCGCCACCCCACCTCGCCGACGAGACACCCTACACCATCGAGGAGGCCGCGGAGTTCAACAAGGAGCTGTACGTGTTCGACCGCCTGCCGGAGTCCCGCCGCGAGCAGATCGCAGAGGCCGCCAAGGCCAAGGGCATCGACACCGTCGACCTCGCGCGCGACCTCCAGGGCCTCACCTTCTCCGCGCACACGGGAGGCGACGCCCACAAAGAGGCCAGGGCAGTGACCCACGGCGGCAAGCAGGCAGCGCTCTACAACGCCGCCACCGACCTCGACCGCGAGTTCTTCAAGATGAACGGCGTCGAGGGCCAGCTCACGACGCCCTTCCACCGCGCCGCGGGGCCCAACGCCTCCAAGAAGCACAACAAGAAGAACAAGAAGGGCAAGAAGAAGGCCCTGATGGCCCTGGACTAGCCCCCCTACCTACATATCCTGTACAATACGCAAGAATCCACATATCTATCTAGCCCTAACGCATATCCCAGGCGTTACCCGCACATCACCAAATTTTTATCGCGCTGAATATAAAAGGCGGTAGAACTTGTAGAACTTCGACCAAAACGCCTTTGTACTTCTTTGTATTCAGGTTTAAAAGCACCACGACCCCCGTATTACTACGCCTGTGCTGCTAGCGCGGTGCTCCAGCGGGTGTGGGCGTGTGGTCTCCTGGCGGGCGCGCAGAGTTCTTCTGTGCGTCCGCAAAGGGGCCGGACGCCCGCACCAACATCGCTGGTGTGCTTGCGGACTCGCAGCCTGGGCCCACGGGGGTCGCAGATCAGACCTCGGTCACGCCCTTTTCGCTAACAATGGCTCAGTGCCCACAGCCATATAGTTTGATAGTAGGTGGGCGGAAATGTACGTATTATTGTAGATGCTTCTGGTAGTGTTCTAGTATACAGTGTGTAGGCGCTTACTGGACATCCAGCATCATGCCGTCGTCGTTCGTAGGCTCGACGAACTCCCTGGCGTGGCCAGCGAGCAGCTCTCTCCTGACCTCGGGCCCGATGTCCTTGTGGCCGCGCTGGCGGACGGTCTCGAGCAGGAAGTCGCGCTGGTCCTGCGTGATATCGTTCTTGTAGCGCTGGGCAAAGGCCAGGAAGGCCTTGTGCCAGACGACAGGGAGCACACGGGTGGAGTCCTCGCCCGTGGAGCCGTCGTCCACGACGCGGAAGCGCATGAAGTAGTAGACACACTCGTCGACGGTCTGGTAGGGCAGCGCGTACTTCTTGTCGAGCAGGATGCGGATGAACACGGTGGTGGCCGGGGAGAAGGGCAGTCTCAGCAGGTAGCTGAGCGCCGCGGAGGAGTGCAGCGCCGGGACAGAGACCTTGGTGAGCACACTGCCCGCGATGGTCGCCTCGCGGATGTTGCAGCCCATCTCGCACAGCGGGAAGAGGAAGCCCTTGAAGAAGGCGCTGGGCTTGTAGATGGACTTCTTCAGCGCGCGGTAGATGTGGTAGTTGAGCGAGTGGTCCTCGCTGGTCTCGATGTTCTCGCGGAAACGCTCCAGCAGCACGCTGCTGATGAACTTTTGGGCTTCCTTCGCGGGAAGGTTGGACACAAACAGCTTCGTCGCCTCGTACACGACGTGGGGAGACCACTCCTCGGGGTTGGTCACGTACAGCACATCCTGCCAGTTGCGCAGCGAGGGGATCACCTTGAACAGCTTGGGCAGCTTACCGTGCGTCCACGTCTTGAGCACGGAGCCGACAGTGGTGTACGCGCGGATAACCTTCTCGGGGAGGGCCACACCCTCAGTGGGTCTGCGCTGGGCAGTCTCCTCAGATGCAACCTCGCCATCCTCACCCATGTCCATCGCACTCTCCTGCAGCGCCATCTCCTTCTCCCTCACGGACGCCATGATCTTGTCCGCAAGGTTGTAGCTGCCGTTGGCGGAGTTGAAGTCGTCAGCGCGCTTGAAGTACTGCTCAAACATCGCAGCGTCCTCCTCGTCGATCTCCACAACCTCCTCCTCCTCGAAATCACCTTCTTCCTCCCCCTCGGGAGCAAAGTCGGAGAACTCGCCCTCCTGGGCACTCTCGCCCTCCTCATCGGCCTCGTCGTCCTCGTAGCTGATGTGCTGGAACCTGGCGCGGTCCTGGGCGTCCCGCTGCAGCTGCACGCTCTCCTCCGCAGCGATCTCGTCCTGCTGGTCGCGGGCCAGCTGCAGAATCCGGCGCGACTGCTTGGCGTCGATGAACTCCTCGTCCTGCTCGTCCTCGTCGTCCTGCGCGCGCTGGTTCTTCGCCCGCTTCAGCGCGCCCGATGCGGAGTCGATGTCCTTCAGCAGCGGGTCGTGTCTCTGCTTCTTAGCTCTGGAACTGCCTGCTCTAGCCATGGTGCTTGGTGGTTTGTGCTTTGTGGTTGTTGGTGTCGTTCATGAGATCGATGAGTGAAAAATATTTTGACCTCATCGCATCGCTGAAAAATTTTTCAGTCAGCGATGAGCTTGATGGCGATGGCGGTGAAGAGGAGAGGAAGTGGTGGGGAGGGCGTTGTGGTGCTGGTGTGGGTGGTTTGATGCGGTGGAGGGCAGTGGGCGGGCTGGTGCGGGCGAGTTGTGCGAAGAAACGGTTGCGATTGCTGCTCTGGGCGCGACGGGAGCTGCGTTGGCGTGCGTCAGCGGGCTGCAGGATGGCGAGATCTAGGTTAGATTGTTGTGTTGTTGTTCTGGAGATGGATATGCAGGGTGTGTTGAATGTCTAGGCATTTTGGTGGTTCCAGATCTTGAGGGAGCCGCACTGTCCCAGCAGCAAGATAATATACTTGTGGCAAGTGCGTAATAGTTGAATGAATAGATGTATCTGTAGAGGAGAATGGAACATTCATCACTTCAACGTAAAGTAGAGTATCTAGAATCGCGGTAGATGGCGCTTCCTTGAACATTTCTTATTTCTAGCGGTTCTTGCACAAGGATATTACAGTGTCATTCTCACTGGGACGGAGTATATTTAACAGAATGTAATGTTCACTTAATGCAGTATTGTTATCAGTATGTGCAACATTAAACGAGGAGAGTATAAGTAAATTCTTATCATATCTGAGCATACTTTCGCAAATATGTAGCCGCTAATTATGCTCTTATGAATATTTAATAGTTGATTACCCTTTAAAAATATTTAATGGTCGACCATACTCTAACACAAATATAATCGTTGAACACACCCTAACGAATATATAGTGGCTGATTACAGTTTAACAAATTTGTAACCAACTTGCTCTAAGGAATACATATCAGTTAATTATGCTCTAATGAGCATTTAGGGCTTAAAAACTGTTCCACAAATATTTAATGGTTGATCATACTCTAGCCAAAATATATATAATGGTCGCTTATACATCAAAAGATCACTGGCTGTATATCCTGGGGGTATACACTCACCGCAGATCAGTATACTTCCGCATGGTGCGGGAGTGAGGAATCGACCAATGTCTATAAACCAGAGGTCGTAGCAGAGGCCGGACCCAAGTCTCCTCGTTCAATATCCGACGTGTTAACGACTCAGCCAACAGTGTCTCAACCGAACGTAATAGCAATAACCGTCACACGATCACACCACTCGAACCTGACATCGACCCTACAACTCGACAACAATGCAATCGAGGCAGTGTCACATCCACACTCTCCCCTACGGCCCGCACTACGTAATATTCATGATATCAATTCATCGACACAACTATACACGCCTACTCCTTGTCCATGCGGACCTTCAGACCGTGCTCGAGCAGATACTGCTTCACCTGGCCGACGGTGTAGTCCTCCCTGTGGAAGAGCCCCGCGCCAAGGCAGGCGTCAGCTCCCGTCTCCGTGAACCCCTCCTCGAAGTGCTCAGGTGTGCCGGCACCACTGGAAGCGATCACAGGGATGGACACCGCTTCCTTGACGTGTCTCACGAGCTCGAGGTCGTAACCGGCGTTGGAGCCGTCGCGGTCGATGCAGTTGAGGAGCACCTCGCCGGCGCCGAGCGCCTCGCAGGCCCGCGTGAGCTCCCAGACGCCCAGGTCGCGGGACTCGCGCCCGCCCTTGATCGTGCACTGGTACCAGCACCACTCGCGGCCGCTGGCGTCGGGATACTGCGTCTTGATGCACTTGTTGTGGGTCTGCTCGGGAGAGTCGACGTAGACACGCTTGGGGTCGACGGAGATGACCACGGCCTGCGCACCGTAGGCCTTGGAGATGGTCTCGATCGGCGTGGAGCCGTCACCCTTGCCACCCCTGGCGTAGTACTGCTCGGCGGCGTACACTGCGTCCGTGCCGATGCTCACCTTGTCTGCACCGGAGCGGAAGTAGAGCGCTGCGACCTCGAGTGCTGGAACCACGGTTCCATCGGTGTCTGTGACGTCCTTGATGCCACCACCCACGGTCAGTGGCACGAATATGGTGCGGGCAGCAAGCTTCAGCACGTCCAGCATCGGGGTGTCGCGCAGGGGACAGTCTCTGAAGGACGTGATGTTGAGGAACGTGACCTCGTCGGCGCCTTGCTCGTAGTAGCGCTGTGCCAGCTCGACAGGCTTGCCCAGGTTGCGCACGTCCGCGCCGTCGCCCTTGTCCCTGACGTCGTACTGGTCGCCCTTGGTCACGACGAGGTCGCCGCGGTCGTTGGCACGCACGTCGAGACAGGCGATGATCCTGCGGGTCAGCCCGAAGTTGCTGTAGTCGTTGCCGAGCTGCTTCTGCTGCTCGGGAGTGTACTGTGGAATCGCAGTGTTTCTGTCCTGCTTGAGGAAGCAGTCGATGACGTGCAGCCCGGCGTGGCCGGACTTCTCAGGATGGAACTGCGTGGCGAAGACGTTGTCCTTGCAGACACTCGCGACGAACTCCTCAGAGCCATAGCGGGCCCTGGCGACGGTCCAACCCTGTTTCTCGAACACCTCCGAGGCCTCCTGGTCCCACAGCATCGCGTAGGAGTGGACGAAGTAGTAGCGCTTGAAGGGGTCTAGGCCGTAGAAGTGGTTTCCGCCCTGGAGGACGCTGTTCCAGCCGATCTGGGGCACAGGCTTGCCCATGTCGCTGTTGTGGAAGCGGGAGAGCTTCAGGGGCAGCAGGCCCAGCCCCCGGGACTCGGGACTCTCCTCTGAGCCGGAGAAGAGCGCCTGGAGACCGACACAGATGCCCATCAGGGGCTTTCCGGACGCAATATACTGCTTCACGGGCTCCTCGAAGCCGCAGTCGAACAGGGCGTCGACGAAGTGACCGTAGTTACCGACACCTGGCAGGATAAGGCGCTCAGGAGAGGCATCAACGAGCTCCTGGGGCGTCTTTACCAGCTGGACCTCGTACCCGAGGTGCTCTATCGCATTGCGCAGGGACTGGAGGTTCCCGCTCTCGACATCTATAACGTGCACTAGCATTGGAATGATTTGGCGGTTGTACAGCGTTGGGGGAGTGTATTGTTGTGCTGTTGCGGTGCGTTGAGCGTCCTGTTTATATATACGGGCGTTGACTCGGGCCGCGCGGTGACTAATTAGCGGTGATTAGATGGAAGTTAGAGTCAGTGTGACTAATACGCAGTGGTAAACGGGATTGGACGTGGGTGTTGGTGGTGGATATTGGAGTTGGTGATGTGTGGTGATGGTGTTGGTATGTGTTTGCGGAGAGGGTCCTGATTCCATTGTGGCGGGAGGGATGGGCGAGATGAAGCGGGCCTTCATCGCATCGTGTAGAGGTCTATGTCTAGGCTGTCTCGTTGGGTGAGAATGTACAGGATGGTGTGTGATTGTGGATGTGTAGTGTAGATTGGCGTGGTCGTGAGGCGTGTTACTGAGCGTAATATGCAGTTTCAGCACAATGATGGTGCTTTGCCGTGTTGTACTGGTGAACCAATACAAATACATGATGTATTAGCTATAGCGTTGCATGACGATGCCCCAATTGTTAATACATCCCTCTTGATAGTGTTCGAACGGTACTAGTCTAGCACAGAAGTAATTACCTCGCGAAATAGTATACTCTTGCACGAGTAATAGTGAATTCACATTTGCATGCATGGTAAACTATGCATAGATTCATGTAATATAGCATGTATAATATAGCTAATTCAGGCATTTATACTGTATTCTGAATCAGTTCAAAACGCATCCTCACTCAAACACAGTCATACTTATTAGACTGCAGTCATCTGCATTCCACGTGTATTCTTACGCATTAGATAATATATGATTACCCTTTTAGCGTATATTCTGACATCTTCATACCGTATTCTCATTCATATTTAAATATTCCAGGAGTGGTCGACCTACATATGTAGTGTGTTGTATATTTTACACATTTGTGCACTGTTTTCATGTATTATATGGCTTATTCTCATGTATTTTGTGATACGCCCTCACACAATTTACAGTGCATTCTCCCATTTCTCAGTATACTACAACGAACTTATAATATATGTACAAGAATATATTATAAAGTACTGTTACCCCTATCTTAACCTATCGCCACAAATTTTATAGCCCACCCTCATGCCTACTAAATTTATTCTAAAGTATTTGATAATAGAGCCTCACACATTTCATAGTCTCATCACCCTTTAATTGTGTACTCTTCCGCAGTTTTTAAATATTCCCATATATTTATAATGTATCCTCCAGCAATTCGTAGTATACTCTACCTGTTTTATCCCGTATTCTCCCAACTCGTAGTATATACCTAGGTGTTTTAGAGTAATGTCACGTATTTAATAGTATATCACATCCAAGTTTTAGAATATACTACCACTTTTAGAGTATATGCCACGAATATGATAGTGCAACGTCATGTATTTCACAGTTCACCCACTCATTCTGTCGTGCATCATCTGCTTTTATAATATATTCTGATGTATTTACAACATATGTGTATGTATTTCCTGACGCATTCTCATGCGTACTACGACATATCCGTATGTATTACCGAAGTATTCACATCAATTTTATAGCGAATCCACCAATTGCATAATATGTCCACCCGTTTATTATACTCCCCCCTTCGCTGTATAATCTTCTAATACTTACATATCGTATTCATCTTATAGCGTATTACATCGTAGTACCTACCGTCCACACCACACTCTGGCACACAACACGGCCACTAATGCGTCAGCATCAGGGCACACTATAACACGCCTCTGTCTTGCGGCGCCTGCCGCTTCTATTTACTAATACCACTTGCACTACGCAATACATAATCATTATACCGGGCGGGGCCCTGCGCACAGCGCGTCACGATACCGCTTACTGCTTGTTGAGCGCTCTTCTGGCCTTGACGGCGTCGGCGAGCTGTCTGAGGACCTTGTCGGTGGTCTCCCAGGAGATGCAGGCGTCGGTGATGGAGACACCGTACTTGAGGCCGGCCTTGCCCTCGGCAGGGACGTCCTGTCTGCCCTCGTTGATGTTGGACTCGATCATGACACCGACGATGGACTTCTCACCCGCGGCGATCTGCTCACACACAGCGTCGTTGACCTTTGGCTGGTTGCGGAAGTCCTTGCTGGAGTTGCCGTGGGAGTAGTCGATCATGATGCCATTGGAGCCGGCTGGGAGCGCGGCCTTGGCCTCGGCGACGGACTTGGCGTCGTAGTTGGTGCCCTTCTTACCACCGCGGAGAATGACGAAACAGTTGTCGTTACCCTTGGTGGAGGTGATGGCGGCGACACCGTGCTTGGTGACACCCATGAAGTGGTGTGGGTGGGAAGCGGACTGGCACGCGGCGACAGCAACGTCCAGGGTACCGTCGGTACCGTTCTTGAAACCGATTGGGAAGGACAGACCGGAGGCGAGCTCACGGTGCAGCTGGGACTCGGTGGTACGGGCACCAATGGCACCGAAGGAGAGCAGGTCAGCGAGGAACTGAGGAGAGATGGTGTCGAGCATCTCGGAGCCGATTGGCAGACCGATGCTGGTGAGGTTCACGAACAGCTGACGGGCGGCCTGGAGACCCTTGTTGATGTTGAAGGTGTTGTTCACATCTGGGTCGTTGATGAGACCCTTCCAGCCGACAGTAGTACGTGGCTTCTCAAGGTAAGCGCGCATGACGACGCACAGCTCGCCCTTGAGCTCGTCGCTCAGCTTCTTCAGACGCAGAGCGTACTCCTGCGCAGCGTCCAGGTCGTGGATGGAGCAAGGACCAACGATGACCAGGACACGGTCGTCACGGCCAGAGATGATCTCAATGGACTCCTTGCGGCCGCGCTGGGCGGTAGCAAGACACTCCTTGGTGGCTGGGATCTGCACCTGCAGCAGCGCAGGGGAAACCAGAGGGTCGTAGCCGAGGATACGGACGTCCTCGGACTGGGTGGCAACATCGTCGGCGTTGAACATGGGGCTGGGGCTGGACATGGCGATGCCCTCTTGTGCAAGGAAGGGACAGAATATAATTTCCACATAATAGAGGCCACGCCTTATATACGCGGGTGAAAAATTTTCGCGATGAGTAATCGTGCATGAACTGATGACTGACGTGAAGAGGGACGTGGGATGTTGTGTACAAGTGTGGTGGTGTGCGGTACCGCTGTGTGGTTGTGGTGGTTGTGTTGTTGTGTGGTGGTTGTGCGGTGGTTGTGTGCGGATCTTGCGGGGCAGCGTCAGCGGCGGTAGTGACGACAGCGCAGATCGCCAGGTACAGTGTCCGGTTGTGCTGGATGTGGGATGTGGGTGTGGGGCTCAGACAATGGCGTAGTGGTGGTGTGGTGGTGTATCGGCTGTATTATATCTGTCGTATTCGCTTGCTATTGATGTGTCATATTCGCTTGCATAGATCTGTGATATCCAGCTGCCTAGATCTGTCATATCCAGCTGCCTAGATCTGTCATATTAAGTTGCATAGATCTGCCATTCCAGCTGCATTGGCAATTGAGATGGTAGCTGTGTTTCCAGTTGCATTGGTAACTGTATGTTCCAATTTCATATACCACTTGAAATGTCTACGCCAATATACTATTTGTATTCTCCCCTGCAATGGTAGTTGAAATATATCGGTTGAATGGTGTTGCACAATATACTAACAATACCAATTGCTTACCACTTATATTCGCAATTGCACACCTGTGATACACCAATTGTATATTCTGCTTGCATATTCTGCTTGCATATTCCACTATGTTCCTGTTGCGTGCGGTTGTATTAGCACTGGCAACAGAGTTGTGTTGCCAATTGTAGTATACCAGGTGATAATTCTACTTGAATACCAATTGCAATATCCAGTTGCAATGGAGGTTGTATATTCCAGTTGCAGTACACTAGTTGCCAAGGTTATAACAATGCCGGTAGCAATGACAACAACATTGCCAGTAGCCATAGTAGTGAAGTATTCCTTTGGCAATACCAGGTGTAGTGGTAGTTGCTATACTCCACGTTCAATGCACCTTAGAATATCTAGGTCTAACATTCGTTTGCATTGTCAATTGCTTATTCCGCTTGTAATACTGGTTACCTTGTCTACCTGCAATATCCACTTGCAATATCCACTGTTATACCAATAGCAATAGAAATGGTAATGATAGTTGTAATAATGGCATTGTAATTGCGATGACAGTAGCAATAGTAGTTGTATCTTACACTTCAAACATCCCCGTTGCAATGGTAGTGGGCACATATCAGCCACATTGACAACTACATATTCCACTTACAGCACAGGTTGCTATATATCACCTGCAATAGTAGTCTCTTGTTTCAGTTGTCACGGTAGTTGACTATTCCAGTCCAACTGGCAGTGCCATGTTTCCAAAATCATGGTGACAACTTCTGGTTAGAGTGACTATCACAGGCAAAGATATCACTTCTCGATAGGCAACAGGAACAAACCCACGTCTTGCTCTTATCATGAACAGCCTTATCGCGGACGACAGGACGACGCGCAGCGTGGCAATGACCAATATATAAAAGAACTATGGCAAATTAAAGCACTGTAACTGCTTATAATCATTACATGAAGTGGCCAGTGTTTACTCTAATTAAATATGAATGTTCATATCACGTCTGTGCATCTTGACGCACGGCACTGATTCGTTATTGTGATAATAAAGTTACACAAACTTTAGAGCTCAACAAAGGGAGTAGCACTTTTGCAGTTGCATATTCCAATCGTAGTGGTAATGCTATTATCAACTTCCATTCCTATTGCGATATTCCGCATGCAATGCCAATCATAATGTCAGTTGCAATGAAAGTCTTGACGCCACTTGCATGGCGGTATGCAATAATGCACTGCAACGTGAGGGTATACTCCCCCGCGCTCTTCAATAATCATGACTGTATTATGCTATGTACATATACACGGTAGCTAACACCAGATGGTCTTCATCTTGTAGAGCCAGGTGCCGTTCCTGAAGCGCTCGCGCTGCTCGTCGTCCTCCTGCTTGAGGACGTCCGGGTCGTAGACACGCCTGTGCGCGTCGAGGTCGATGTCCTCGAGCTTGTTGAGGAAGGTGTAGTCCTTGTTGTAGAGCATGTAGCCGAAGTAGGACACGATCCAGATGGGGAAGGCGAGGTAGGACTCGAAGAAGGACTCCGCGGAGACCTTGCCGCCGGAGCCCGGCGGCGATAAGGCGACCCAGAACTGTGCGATGAACACGAGGAAAGTGAAGAAGACACCGTACACGGAGCCGTAGACGCCCGTGTTGGCCTTGTACCCCAGCTCGCCGAGGTCCTTGCCCTGCTTGCGCATGGCGAGGCGGAAGCGCCAGTGGGAGAGCATGATGCCGCCCCATGTGAAGAGCTCCGAGAGGCCGGAGATGGCTGCAAGCCAGGTGAAGACCTGCTCCTCCTTGTCAGAGGAGGAGCAGAAGCCGATGACACCGAAGAGGATGGAGATGAGCAGCGCGTAGAGCGGTCTGCCCTTGCGGTCGATGTAAGCCATGAAGCGGGGGCCGTAGCCCTGTTCAGCGAGGGAAGCGAGCAAGCGGGGACCCGCGTACAGGGAGGAGTTGGCTACAGAGATCATGGAGATGAGGATGACTGCGTTGATGAAGTGGGGGACGACACGGACACCGTGGATAGACGCAGCGAGGACGTATGGGGATGCGTGTGTCGCGGAGCCGCCAGAACTTCCCATAAGCTCGGGGGAGTTGCGGGGCACGTTGAAGCCGATGAGGATCATGGTGAGGAGGTAGATGACGACGATACGGTAGATACTCTGCTTGGCGGCGATGGGGGTGGACCTGCGGGGGTTCTCCTGCTCAGCGACACTCAGAACAAAGAGCTCGGTGCCTCCGTAGGAGAAGTAGCCCGTGACGAGGGTGTAGCAGACGGACTTGAGGCGCTGGGCGCCGGAGTCGCTGGCGAAGGCACCCGGGTCGTGCCAGTACTTGCCGCCGATGTACCCGTCGTTGCCGGCACCGCCACAGTTGATGACGATGGAGAGAATAATGAATCCGGCGATCATGAGGATCTTGCAGAGGTTGAAGATGAACTCGGTCTCTCCGTACGCGGCGACACCAAACATGTGGATGAAGATGAGCACGACGTAGATGATGACGACGAAGACGTCTGGGTCCACTTTCGTGGTCCAGTACTTGATGGTGAGAGTGGCTGAGATGAGTTCCAGGGGCAGCACGGTGAGCCACTGGACGGAGTAGAGCCAGACGGTGGCGAAACCGTAAGGTTTGGAGATGAAGATGGACTGGTAGGCGTTGAAGTTACCGGGGAGGGTCGGGTAGGCCACGGCCATCTCACCCGCGGCCTGGATGACGAAGTAAGTGACGAAGGAGACGAGGCCGTAGCCGATGACGAGCGACGCGGGCCCGCCGAAGTAGAGCCCCTTGGCGTTCGCGATGAGCAGACCGGTACCGATACCGGTTCCCAGGGTCATCATGACGATGTGGCGGGACTTCATAGTCTTCTTTAGCTTCTGCTGCTGCATCTCCTTGCCGACGCTGGCGCTGTCGGCGTAGTCGAGGCCCTGGGAGGAGATGATGTCGTCGCTGGCATCGTTGTCCTCGGGGGGCTTGAAGGAGTCGATGAAGCGGTGCACGAGCCTGTGGCGGGGCCCACTCCTGCTGGGGGTGTTGTTATTGTTAGCGGCGCTGCTGCTGTCCACACTGGCTGCGGACGACGCCTGGTAGAGCTTGTTCTCCTGCGTGACGATGCGCTCTAGGGAGACTTTCTCGCTCATGCTGGGGTGTGTAGGGATACTGTGGTGGGGATAATACAAACGCAAGAACAAGAACAACGCAATAACACAACAATGCAATAACGCAATAACGCAATAACGCAGTATAATATATTGTGAACACATGAACACATCACAACATCACGACGTACTTGCCCAACCACAATAGCCAATGGCATCGACGCGGGTGAAAAATTTGCGAGCGGCGCTGCGCCCGTCACGCGGCGCGACTGCGGCTGCGCCGGGGCGTTAGGGCTGCGCTAGGGCTTGGCGGCGGGCGTTAGGGCCGCGGGCGAGGGGCAGGGGGCGGGACAATGTGCGCCGGGCGAGCGGGACAATGTGCGTTGAGTGTCTGCGCGCTGTCCGCATGGGACATGTCCGCGGGCATTATGCGCGGTGACAAATTGCGCGGTGCGCTGTGACATTATGCGCTGTGCGTTGGGACACTGCGCCGTGACGCTGCGGGTACGACAAACTGCGTCACAGCGCGGCCGGGCACCCGGACGCCCGGCCGCTGCTTATATACGGGCGGGTGCCGGTTGCCGGCGGAGGGCGGGCGCAAACTGTGGCGGCCGGTACCGCTGCAAACTGTGGGCGTGGGCGTGGGGGTTGCCGCCGAGGTGTGCGTGCACGTGCGGTGCGTACTTGCAGTGTCTATTTGTGGTGTGTATGCACACACATATGAGGTGTTGTACTTGAGGTTCTTGTTGGGTGTTTGTGTCATTGCATGGGTGGTTCCTGCAGGGCTCTGTTATCAGGTACCGTTGGTTGCGGCTGTGTATTGCTGTAGGGGTGTAACAGATGTGTATATTGTGTTCTTTCGTCTCTGTAGAGGTGATGGTGTGGTGGGTATGTATTTAGATTGTAGTGGCCAAGATGCAGGCTGGACTGTCCCCCTTTATCGTACTAGTGACACTTGCAGGGTATTATCAGGCAAGTGGTGGTATGTGTAGGCACCAACTGCTCTCAAGACAACGTATATTCTTCTATATAAACCTGGGAGACTTAGGCAGGTACCACCCTCTTTCAGTGTCAAGCTATTTTAGTGATACTGTCCCCAAGACAGCGGTCTGCGCTATGTAATACAACTACTGTGTAAAAGGAGCGGAAATTAAAATACGTACATTGCACTCTGCGCTGAGTACTTCTTCACGTAGACTTCAAGTATTGCCTGTCTCATGCATTCTCATATACAATACTGCCGTGGTTTCCTTGCCTCGCCCCGCGACAACCTGGGCGGCTATTTTCTTCCGTGAATGAACTTCACACGGTGGAGAATAGCACAACGCTTAATCATACGATGTGCTTAGCACTGTGTTGTCCAAACAGCACATGGCTTCGGTGCGTTCATTGGTAATGTTGGTATAGGCGCTGTTCAAATGGTGGTTCGAAGTGGCATTGTTTACCGAATGGCGATTGGGGAGGCCTGTCAATGGGAAGGTGATACTCTCAGTCCACATGTCGTGGGAATATTAACTCTTCCATGGACTCGACGGTATGAGAACATCACTTCCTACTCTCTATCATGGTATTTCCATGTCGTGGATATATCTGGACGAGCGCCCAATGCATATTCAACTATAGACGCAAGCGTGAAAGAAATCTCGTGGGAACGACAGTTCGTTCCTGATAAACGGCAAGCTCAAACAATAGCTGTGGTGCATCTTCGGTATGTTTCATTTTCTTTTAAACCAACTGTGAAGTGCAGAGAACATACAGATCCAACGGAATAACAAGGGCGTTACTAAAAACAGCAGGAGTGATGGTCTGACGTCACTCTCACGACTACGAGAAGGTAGCAGTACAACGCTGCTCTGCCATACACACAGTATTGGGAGTTCTCGTGTCATCGACAGTTATATCATTCACTTGATATTACACAACGAACAATCAGGCATTCAGCCTTTACATCCACTAGTTGTCAAGAAACAAGCATTAGATGAGCAATGGTCCTGCGGGAGAAATTCAATTCGTTTACATGTTATGTGTGGCTGCGACTCCCCAGTTTCAACAGTTAAACGTGGAATGCACTCACATTCGCAGTGACTGGGATAGAGGTCAGGCACTGCGATTGTGAAATGGTTTCTACCTGGACCGACCACCCTAACATCTCTATCTGAACCTAATACCCGAGGAAAGGTGCACTATCCATGTACAGCCTTCCATGATAGCACTGCTTCCAAATACACAACCGCATTGCAATGATCGCCCCAATCATAGCATAGTTGACTAGAGCGCTTACTTCTAAGATGTCGCTGGACTAAACAATGTGTTTGCGTACCACAAAGAGTGCTGCCAGGTTCCCCTTGCCTGGTGCAATAGTTGACTACATGGGTGCATATTTTGGTGCAGTAAACGACACCCAGCGCACAATGGTATTGCCCATTGAAACACGCCCTTCACATACGCAACAGGCCCACCTGCCTCCTTGCACCTCCCTGCACCCTGTTATCAACAATCCACGTGACCCTGTCTTCTCCTCCTGCCATTGGCCAGAACGCCCTGCGTCCCCTGCACAAAACAGGTGCGACACCTAGTCACGGTGGTACGAGGCTGCCGCACGCCAGGCAAATCCTCCACTTGCAACACTGACCTACATCACCACTGCAGCACCTTATACAGCAGCTCGTACAGCGCCAGGCGCACCTCACGCAGTTACCGGCAGGCACCGCTGCCGGGTGCAGTTCCGCCGCACTGCACCTCGAACGGCTGCGTGTTACCGCATTCGCGCACGCTGTCGCGCGACGCACAGGAGAACCTGAGGCATGGGAAGGGAAAGGAGATACAGCTCACCGGTCGGATGGGTCGGTATGTTGAAGATAGGCAATCCTGGTTTATTATTAGGGTGCAGTTTTCCAGGGTACATTTTTCCCAAGGCAATTGGGGCGGCTATGCCTGCAATGGCTGCTTATATAAGGGCCCCTGGAGGGGACCCTTCTCCCTTGGGTAATTGTTCTGAAGTTTCCATAAGCGAGAAGGCCAGTATACAATGCTTCCCTCGCTGCTTCTACAACTCGTTTTCGTAGCACACTGCCTGGCCAAGACCGTGGAGTATCACTGGACCACCGGCTGGGGCTCCGCGGACGTTGACGGTCAGGGTGAACGGCCCGTGATTACTTGCAACGGCGAGTTCCCATGGCCCGATATCCGTGTCACCAAGGGCGACACGATGCTGATATACCTCACGAACGGTTTCAACGATTCCGCAGGCACCACCACGTCCCTGCACATGCACGGTCTGTTCCAGGAGGGCTCTGCCCAGATGGACGGGCCTCCCATGGTCGTCCAGTGTCCTATACAACAAGGCGACACACTGCTCTACAACTTTACCGTGTCTTCCAATGTCGGTCTGTACTGGTACCACTCGCACACCGAGGGCCAGTACGAGGACGGTTTCAGAGCGCTGCTCGTGGTGGATGACGGTGAGGACAACGAGAACTTCCCATACGACTACGACGAGGAGATGGTGATGAGCATGGGCGAGTGGTATGAGGAGACCGTTGCCGAGTTAACCCCCAAGTTCATGTCGCTGTTCAACCCTACCGGTGCCGAGCCCATCCCCCGTAACCTCATTCTCAACAACACCATGAACCTGACCTGGGAGGTGCAGCCCGACACGACGTACCTGCTCAGACTCGGCAACTTTGGCGGTTTCGTCTCCCAGTACTTCTGGATCGAGGACCACGAGATGACCGTAGTTGAGGTCGACGGTGTGTACACCGAGCAGAACACCACCAACATGCTGTACATCACGGTGGGCCAGCGCTACTCTGTGCTTGTCCACACCAAGAGTGATGCCTCGACGAACTTCGCCATCATGCAGAAGTTCGACGACACAATGCTGGATGTGATTCCCGGCGACCTGCAGCTTAACACAACCTCGTACATGGTGTACAACACCTCGGCGGCTATGCCCGAGCAGAACACGGTCGACGAACTCGACTTCCTCGACGATTTCTACCTGGTGCCCTACAACAAGGTACCGCTGTACGACGACCCAGACTACACCATCACCCTCGACGTGGTCATGGACAACCTCGACGACGGTATCAACTACGCCTTCTTCAACAACATCACATACACCGCGCCCAAGGTGCCAACGCTCATGACCGCCATGAGTGCGGGTGACGACGCCACAAACCCTGATATCTACGGTTCCAACACGAACACTTTCGTCTTGCAGCGCGACGAGATCGTGGAGATCGTTCTGAACAACCACGACACGGGTACCCACCCCTTCCACCTCCACGGCCACGTCTTCCAGACGCTCATCAGAGACAAGGAGTACGATGCGGACGAGGGCCTCGACCCAGTCGCCTACGACCCGGACAACCATGACGACTTCCCGGAGTACCCCATGCTCCGCGACACCATCTACCTGCGTGGCCAGTCCAACTTCGTCATCAGGTTCAAGGCCGACAACCCCGGTGTGTGGTTCTTCCACTGCCACATCGAGTGGCACTTGCTTCAGGGCCTGAGTATTGTGCTGGTTGAGGACCCGCTGTCCCTCCAGAGCAACTCCAGCCAGCAGCTGACCGCCAACATGCTTGAGATGTGCACCAACTCGAACATCAGCAGCAAGGGTAACGCTGCGGGCAACTACGAGAACTTCCTCGACCTCACGGGCGAGAACGTCCAGCAAAAGAACATCCCCGACGGGTTCACCAAGAAGGGAATCATCGCCATGGTGTTTTCGTGTATCGCTGGTATCCTGGGGCTGGTCACGATTGCCATCTACGGTATGCAGGACATGACTCCGGAGCAGGAGGCGGAGGACATACGGGAGCTGCTCCCAGAGGAGGATATCCTCGAGAGCTCGCCCTCGAAGGAGGAAACGACGGTAAAGGAGAACGTGCTGGTCAACCAGAGAACCGCGGAGGATTAGTTTTGCTGTTTCCCCTGCATTGCAATATTGTATATACATGTTTATTATCACTATATCTTGAAAGAAAGTATTACAGGTACGCGGCGCCCTTGTGCACCAGGGACATTATGATGTTGCCTTGCTCGGAGAATAGCGGTTGCCTTGAGGGGAGAGTAGACTCCCCGTCCTTCAATTGGTCGATTGCAGCTGTTATCTCAGCCAGTTTCTCAGCACCGAGGTCCCTTGTGAGCTGTTCCCTCACCTTGTTTCCTGCTGGCAGTTCCAGCTGGATGTAGATATTGGCCCACAGCAAAACATCCGCAGGGATAACAGTGTCCCTTGGCAGCTCCTCGTAGCGTATACTGTACCACTCACGCAGCGCCTCGCTGAGTTTCGTCAGGTACTGCATGTTGTGTTTCGCCTCGTGCAGCTCGTCCTTCTTCCCGAGCAGACTCTTCGCCTTCAGCTTGAACGTCTTGGACTGCGCCAAATCCGCAGCAGTGGTCACCGGCTCATCCTTGCCCTCTGGCGTGTAGTCTGGGTCCTCCTCGACCAGGGCATACTGCAGATTCAGCTGCTTATCGCACTGCTCTCGCACCGCTGCCCGGTAGTTCACGGGCACGTTGTACCACATCGGCCAGTAAAGCAGCTTGGAAAACTGCTTGCGAGTGAAATGCGTGTAGTTCTTCTTGTTCAGGAACAGCTGGTACATCGTCAGCGGCACGAGGTCGTGCATAACGAACTCCAGTAGCGCATTTTGGTGCAGCTGCGCAACGCTCGAGGACCCAGCGTCCTGGAAGTAGCGCACAATGCTGTCAAAACCGGATACCTTGACCTCGGGCGACACCACGAGCAGCGGCAGGTGTCCATCGGGCGACAGATCCGTGTTGTTGGAGAACACCAGCTCGATATCGGACGTCTCCCCGGACAGCCATCCCGTACTGGCGTCGTTTATCAGCCAGAAGAGCGCTACGCTCTCAGGCGATATCTCGCTGGGTCTCCCATTGGCACCCCATAGATGCAGAGTCTTCATACCGGTGTAGATGTGTGGCTGAGTGCTCTTTCCACCGTTTGTGCTGTTCAAAAGTGTCGAAGAGCTGTTCATCACTGAGATTTGTATTTGCACCTCGGGCGACAGCACAGAAAATCCGCAGAAGCGTGGAATATATATACGTGAAATAGACCGGTAGAGAGTGTTGTACAGGGTTTTGGAATGTATGACAATTATTGTGATAATTTGCAATAGCCCCTGTCTCTTCTCCCCCTCTCCCAGGCCAATTGGCAGTTTTCAATTAATTAATTGTGACAGAACAAAATGCGCAGTATAAACCCTGGCAAAGTAGGGGGAAAGCGTCGCAAACTGGCCCAAAATTTCCAAGTAGTATCACATACATCTACTACGTCCACCACCGCCATCAGGACTCTCCACGACCTCCCCTTTGCCTCTCTGTCGTTACTTTACGCCCATCACGAACTGCTGTCCCATCACGCATCCCTCGGAAAATTTTGGCTGGAAATTGTTCAACACTTTTACACACAGAAATAACGACTTCTGCAACGAAGTATGGTTTATTACAACTGCACAAGGGCCTTATCCACTCTGAGATCAGTGCAGAGTTGTGTATATCAACGTATCAGTGCATATACCCCCCTTTCCCCCGCCAATTATGTCTAATTCCGCCACACCAGAGGGAACCAGCGAGCCCGTGGCCGTTGCCCAGCCTCCCGCCGACGACCAGGTCGCCTCCCTGCGCGCTAACATGGCCCAGGACCCCTCAGACATCCTCTCCGCCATCGATCTCATCAAGTACTACGAGAACAAGGAGGATTCCGAGAGCATCAGGGGCGTATACGAGGAATTGCACTCCCGTTTCCCCTTCTACTCGCCTCTGTGGGCCATCCACCTCAGGGAGGACCTCCAGCGGGACGAGTTCGAGACAGTGGAGAAGCTGCTGGCCCAGTGTCTCACCGGGGAGATCGAGAACAACGAGCTCTCCCTCTGGACAACGTACCTCGACTACGTCCGCCGCAAGAACAACCTCATCACGGGCGGTCAGGAAGCCCGTGCCATCGTCATCCAGGCGTTCGATCTCGTTCTAGAGAAGTGCGGAGTGTTCGAGCCCAACTCTGGCCAGTTCTGGAGCGACTACCTGTCCTTCCTGGAGCAATGGAAACCCGTCAACAAGTGGGAGGAGCAGCAGAAGGTGGACATGATCCGCGCTTTGTACAAACGCATGCTGCGCGTCCCATTCAACACCCTTGAGCAGATGTGGGGGAAGTACACGCAGTGGGAGCAAGATATAAACTCCCTCACTGCAAGAAAGTTCATCGGTGAGCTCTCCGGAGACTACATGAAGGCGCGTTCGCTGTACCAGGAGTGGTCCAACGTCACAAAGGGACTGAGGAGGGTGGCTCCTATCAGCATACGCTCCGTGAACAAGAACAATCTGCCACACGGGATGGAAGACGACGAGGCAGTCGCACAGATAGCCATCTGGAAGAAGTGGATCGAGTGGGAGAAGGAGAACAAACTGGTCCAGCCGGAAGACACGTTGAACGCCCGCATCAACTACGTCTACAAGCAGAGCATCATATATATGCTATTTAGCCCGGAGATATGGTACAACTACGCCATGTACCACGACGACAGCAATGCGGCTGCCCGCCAGCAGATCCTTGCGAACGGCCTCAAGGCGAACCCAGAGTCCATCTCGCTCACCGTGAAGCTCTCTGAGTCCTTCGAACTGGAAAACAACACAGAGATGATCAAGACAACGTTTGACGGCACTGTGAAGACGATATACAGCCAATACAAGAGATGTCTCGAGGAGGGCAGCACGGAGCGTGCCGCCCAGCTCAAGGAGAAGCTGTCGTATGTCTACTGCACCTACATGAACACAGTCAAGAAGGTGTCCGGGCTCTCGGCCGCGAGATCCATCTTTGGCAAGTGCAGGAAGCTCAAGGACAACATCACGCACCACGTCTACATCGAGAACGCGTTCCTCGAGTACCACAACCAGGCCGACGGCTACAAGACGGCGCTGAAGGTGCTGGAACTCGGCCTCAAGTACTTCCAAGCCGACGGCGAGTACATCAACAAGTACATCGATTTCCTGATCATGCTCAACAAGGACGCGCAGATCAAGACGCTGTTCGAGAGCTCGATAGACAAGATCGACGAGCGTGCGCACGCCCGCGCCATGTTCAAGAAGGTCATTGCGTATGAGACTAAGTACGGCAACCTGGCCAACGTCTACCTCCTGGAAAAGAGGTTCCAAAAGAAGTACCCCAAGGAGGCGAGTGTGGAACTCTTCTCCGACAGGTACGCCATCCAGAGTGAGAACCTCATGGAGAGGCTGGAGTTCCCATACCTGGAGGGTAGCGGGAGCAGCTCGTCATCGAGCGGGTCCAAGAAGCGCAAGAGATCGCGCAAGCACGGCGACCACAGCTCGTCGAGCTCCAGCAAGAAGGCGCGTACCGGTGACAAGGTGGAGGTGCCGGCTCCGATTGTGGACATGCTCAAGATCCTGCCCAAGCGCCAGTATTTCAAGAATGCGATCCTGAACCCAGCGAGCTTGGTGGATTTCCTCGTGAACCAGATCGAGATTCCCGCAGAGTCTGAAGCAGCGAATGAAAGCTAATGCCCCTGTATCTTTGCACCACTGGTAATGTCGCCTCCCCACCCTCTGTAACTATATACGTACATACGTTTCAGCTTGCTCTGAAATAATCACCCATGCATATTATCAGTAATGGCATAATAGTGTATAAACTTGTATAACGCTACAGAGAAGTAATAAACGTATCTCCGCAAGTTCAAAAGGGCAATGGACGCAGTGGACACTCGGCTCACGAACGGTAGTCACCGTTGATGGTGACGTACTCGTGGGAGAGGTCGCAAGTCCAGAACTGTGCCTGCTCGGAACCGGTGCCGAGGTCGACGAGGACCTCTAGGTCGTCGAGGGCGAGGATCTCGGCGGCCCTGGCCTCGTCGACGTCGAGGTTTGGCACACCGTTGACGACGAGCTTGAGCTCGCGAGGCTCGGAGTTGTCGGTGGTGACGAAGCTGACGTTGATCTTGTTGACGTCGAGGGACTTGAGGTCGTTGAGCTTGGCGTAGCCGATGGCGCAGAGGATTCTGCCCCAGTTTGCGTCCTGGCCGTAGAGCGCTGTCTTGACGAGCATGGAGTTGGAGATGGACTCGGCGATGATCTTGGCGTCGTCGAACTTGAGGGCGTGCTGGACGTTGACGGTGACGAACTTGGTGGAGCCCTCGCCGTCGCGGACGACGAGCTGGGCGAGGCGCTGGGCGAACTCGGTGACCTGCTGCTGGACCTGCTGGAACTCCGGGGAGGCCTCGTTGATCACGGGGGTGTCGACGGCACCGTTGGCGATCATGCAGATGGTGTCGTTGGTGCTCATGTCGCCGTCGACGGAGATGCAGTTGAAGGAGCGGCTGGTGGAGAATCTGAGCATCTTCTGCAAGGTGGCGGCCTCAATGGGCAGGTCAGTGAGGACGAAACCGAGCAGCGTGGCCATGTTGGGGCAGATCATGCCGGCACCCTTGGCAATACCGGTCAGCGTGTACTCCTTGCCGTTAGGCAGGGTGAACTTCGAAGTGACGAGCTTAGGGAAGGTGTCGGTAGTGTTGATGGACTTGGCGAGTCCCAACCAGGAGGCGAAGTCCGAGCCGAACTTGTTGTTCTTGAAGACATCGTTGATACCGGCCTGGATCTTGTCCAGCTTGAGTCTCTGGCCGATGACACCGGTGGACATGACGAGGGTGGAATTGTCCTTGCCGATGTGCTGGTTGACCATCTCTAGCATGGACTTACCGTCCGCAAGACCGACGTCACCGGTCACGGAGTTGGCACAGCCGGAGTTGACAACGATAGCGTTGACGCCCTTGCCGTGGGAGGCCTCGAGGACGCCGCGGGAGAGCAGGACGGGCGCGGCCTTGAACTTGTTGGTGGTGAAGACGGCGGCGGCGGTGGAGGGGCGGGACTCGTTCACGTTGAGGATGACACCCAGGTCCAGGGCACCGTTCTTCTTGACTCCGGAAGCGGTGGAGGCGACCTTGAAGCCCTGGGGGAACACACCGGTCTTGGGCACGTACAGGCTGTACTTGTCGACGGTCTTGGCAGCGCGCTGCAGCATGGCGGGGGAGACTCTCATAGTGGAAGTGGTAGAGGCTGGTGCAGATCTGGGAAACGTAAAGTAGCAGTAAACACAACTCAACAAGGAGATAAGCACGCTGAGATAAGCGATCTACGTGATCTTCGATGACTTCGTTCAAAATTTTTCACTGTGACTAATGTTAGGGCTCGGGCCGGAAGTTAGGGCTTCGCCAGATGCAGGGGGGGTGAGGGAGAGGTGGGAGCACTCTATGAATTGGGGCAAGTTGGAATACCACTGTGCTTAATATACTGAGTACTCGTAGCTATTTTGGAGTACATCACCCTCTTCCCCGTGTGTCCAGCCCACCCCTCAATATACCTCTCATATCCCTGCGGCGATTGTCTGGGGCCATCGCCCCAAACCCTAATTTCCGCCCAGAAACCCTAACAACCCAGCGCACGTGACACCTCTCGAGAACTGACTGATATACATATATACATACATATATATATACATATGGGATATATAGAAGATATATAAGATATATAAGATACTAATGAAATACATATAGGATATATAAAATATATAGAGAAGATATATATAGAGAGAGAGCTAAGATACATATAAGATATATATATGCATATAAGATATATATAGAGAAAGATAGGATATATATATAGAAGATATATAGAAGATATATAGAAGGTACATATATATATGAGGTAAAAGATATATAGAGATAAGTTACATATAAGATACAAATGAAATGCATATAGGATATATAAAAGATATACAGAAGATATATATAAGATATATATAGGATATATAGAAGATGTAGACAAGATATGTATATAATATATATATATGATATATATAGAGAGAGAGAGAGCTACAATACATATAAGAGATATATATGCATATAAGAGATATATATATAGAGAGAGAGGTAAGACACATATAGGATATATTGAAGATATATAGAAGATATAGAAGATATATAGAAGATACATACATGATAAATATATCTAGATGATTCATATACGACGTATACATATATATACTGAAGATACATATAGGAGATATATACATATATACATATATATATTGGATACATAGGATATGTACATAGAAGATACATATAAGATATATACATAACATATTCAAGATACTCAAGATTCATATAAGATAGACATGATATATATAAGATATATGCATGATATACACATGATATATAGAAGAAATATGTGTATAAGATTCATATGAGATATGCATATATAAGATACATATAAGATATACATTGCAGGCTAGGAAGTAAGCTAGGTATAAAAAGAATACTTTGTAAGAGACAAGACGTTAGTATATACATTGGATATTCCGGGTTGTGGATTGTTCCAGTAGTGTGGAAAGCTAGTTCCTTCCTTTCTAACAATATTATATGTATTATCTAGATATATCATTTTCAGGTCTCTTGTGTGAGATACAAGAACCCATATTGTATCAACAGTGTAGTCAATATAGGCTATTTACAGGATATAGTCCGTGTTCTGTAGAGTTGAGAACCACGCCGTGAGATAACCTCGCAACACCGAATTACTCTTTAGTATACTGTGCATACTGCAATATACAAGGCACGCGGCGAGCTGCTTGCAGAGTGGGCTGTGTACCAGGAAGCGCAACGACGCTTGTATGCACCTGGGAGGCAGGAAACCATTTGCAGAGTGAAACCAGCCAATCCACACTACAGGGATGTGTCAAACGCCCGTGGATGTGGGAGCCTCCCTGACGTTTCACTGCACAGTTACCCGGCGTGTCACGTGCGATGCCCTGCTTATTTAAACAGGCACTTCACTACAACAAGAAGAAGACAAAGCGTACAGCGATTACTGTACTGTTCACCCCGGTATAGTGATGACTCTACTCACCACGCCCCGGCTGCTGCTGCTGATGTCCCTGGCAGTCACAGTCACGCACATCTTCCCCGTGGTGGCGACGCCCGTGACCGGGATCACGCTGGCGACGTTCATGGACTTCTCGTACGGCGTGTTCGGCTGGTGCTACACGCGGCGGCTGCCGAGCCACCTCAAGTTCTGCACCAAGCGGCGCATCGGCTACCGCAAGCTCAACACCCACGTCTACGGCGACATCCTGTACCTGCCCTCCGAGTCGAAGTACTCCATCTCGCGGCTCATGGTCGTGCACATCATCGCCTTCATCAACAGCGTGGTGCTCTCGGGGATGACCGCTGCGGTGGCGTTCACACGCTACGGCGACTCCCCGGCGTTCGTGCTGGCCACGGCGCTCGTCTCCCTCCCGCTCTTCATCTTCTCGCTGTTCTGCTTCCTCGTCGACATCCTGCTCTTCGCGACGCACCTCGACTGGCCCGGCTGGCTCATGCTAGTGGACACAATCGTCATGGCTTTCGGGTGTTCCCTGCTCTGGTCCTGGCGCAGGACCGTGTCCATCCGCGCCTACGAGGCCCTTGAGACTGGGCAGCGCTTCCAATTGCGCTCTTTCGACGGGGAAACCGGGACAACAAGTGTGGATGGAGAAGTACAACACATCCACCACCGCACAGCACCAGATAAGAGCAATCTCGCCGCTCCAGAGCGCTCTTTCACCCCAGACTACCGCTAATACTCAACATCACTGCGTACGACAGCCTTTAAGTTCCCGCCCGTCCTCAAATTGGTGAAGCTGATATAAGGATTGTATGAGAAGAGTTGTATTCTCGTGGATTTGATGAGACACTGCACTCGCCAAACGCTCAACAATGTCCCACAGAGTGTCGCTGCTGCCCCCGCTGCGGCGCAGTGCCTCCTGGAAGATCCCTGTTAACACCACAGTCCAGCACGACCGGGACCTGCGGATCGTCCGGCTCAGGCCCAGCGAGCTGAACCATCCCTTCTACAATATCGGCCCCATGGAACAGTTTCTGCTGTGCTTCAGGTACCACGGCGCCTCCCTGCTGCACGGGAAAGCCGCTTTCCCCGTCTACGACCGCCACGCGGATCTGCATGTCCCCACGGCCCTGCGTTTCGCCAGCTCCAGCGACCTCCCGGAGTGGGTAAGCCACTACAGCTTCCATGTGCATAATAATGTGTTCCGGGCCTCGCAGCAGCTGCGCCCGCTGACGTCGGTAGATGTGGCTAAGCTCTCTACACCCACTTTCATCACCCCCGAGACGTCCGCGAGCATCGGATCCATCGCGCTGCTGCTTGAGAGGAATGCTCAGGCGCTGCGGCCACTGCCGCCCCTCAAACTGACATCACTTGTCGATGCAGTGGTGCTCACCACCGAGGGTGTGTTTACAGAGGACTTGTACACATATATCCTGCAGACACAGCCCATGACCAGGGCGAATGTGGGACTCGTGCTCGCAGCTATGCTGCACCACATGCAAGAAGGAAAGCTGGACCAGTTCGGTGTTGTCGACAAGCTCGTCTCGCAGACCGTGACGGCAATGCTCGCGAGTCTCGAGAATGTCCCAAGCGCAGAGGCCCGGGCCTTCGCGGCCGACTTCGAGGAGTTCCTCGCCGCGGTAAAGGTCAGGTTCCCCGGGAATACATTCTCAAACACAACGACACTGCAGCTGCTGGCGCTGAATCTGCGCACCGACAACATCGCAAAGAGCAGGGACTGCCTCCGCAGTCTCATGTTCGTCCACAACTGCGTCCCAGAGGTGCACTACATCGAGGCCTACCTCGCACTCCTGCAAAAATGGTTCCCGGACGATAGGGCCACTAAGCTCGCCTACATCAGCCCGCTAACCTACTGTCTCGACCACCAGATGGTCCCCGCGCTCATCCGCTTCTGCATACCGCTCTGCATCGATATTATCGAGCTGCAGAGTCTGCTCAAGATGACACTGAAGAATGCGAAGGGTGCAAGGGTGCTGGACCGTAGGATCCTCGCTGCGTTCCTCGACCAGGTGCAGGCCGTTGCAGACGACGACGTGATGGCCGGAATATACATTAACGGGGTCTACAACAAGATTGACGAGAGTGGGATGGATGTGACTCCGTACGCCGACCTGTTCGTGAATGCCTACGCCCAGTGTCAGAACTTCGCCATGATCGCGCAGCTTATCGAGACAAGGAGTTTTAAGTTAGACAACGCTGAGTGCGTAGAGACACTGGTCCAAGCGATCAAGAAGAATGAGAGTTCCGAGATCCCACTCCTCGCGAGGAAGGGCGAGATGTTCCTCGCCCAGTACATCGCCCCCGTGTGCGAGCAAGTGGGACTGTCCCAGGGATCTCTGGAATACATTAGGTCCAAGCAGGCCAATTAGAAGCCACACACTGCATACCCATCACGCGCCGTCACATATCTATATTGCGTATATATTCCAAGCCATGTACATATCAACAACCATGCTTTGTATGTTTGTCGTAAGCGCTATAAGCTAAGGCGACATGTGAAACAAACTTGAAACATTGTAGTGAAGGTGAAATATTTAAGAGAGTTGAGGTGGGAAATGGAATATCCAGTACCCCTAAACAGGACCAGGTTAAATGTTGGTGTTGGTGGAGATAGTTGTTTTCTTATCATTTGAGGCGTCCCTCGTTTGTTCCGGCGGCCTGTCACTGGCGTCAGACGTCGACGCCGCGCTGGTTCAGAGGAGCCTTGAAGAGCAATTTCCCTTCCTTCGAAGAACGTGCTCTAAAGACGCAGTATCCCGGTTTATACCACTGTGCTCCAGTCCCGGGGGTGTTGAAACGATCCCTGAGATTGCCAAGGTTGAGGCGGCTATTGGTTTATCTGTGTGTGAATTCGAAAATGCAGGACTGGGTGAGCTAATTCCCAGAGAGTGTCTGCACAGCTCGTACAGAAACGTCATGGATTGCCTGATGGACAAGGATATTAGGACAGACTGGTGGACGACGTACAGTGGTTACTACCAGCGACTTGGGGAAATCTGTCACCAGTACTCATTGGTCTTCCAGAAGGAGGAAATAATAGATATGTTTGTCAATCTGACAGATATGGTTAGTCAAACAAACAACGAGTGGGCAGTCAAGCACAGTAATAATATGTACGAGGCAGATACAACTTTCCAGGAGTTTATGGACAACATTACCGTGTTTTTCAGTGAGACGTTTGATGGGTTTGTCGAGGAGGCAGCAACGTTTCGAGAGGCTGTGGTAGGTGAGAATGAGAAAGCGTTGGGACAATTGGGGAGGGATCACGCTAGCGCCTTGCAAAACATGGACCTTGTGAACTCAGAAATGGTGGCTTCCCTTGGCCAGGTTCACCACGCAATTTCCTCTGTGTCCAACATAATTGAAAGTTCGGAGTTAATCGACAATGTTCAGCGGCTAAAGGAGGTGAAAGATGAAGCCATGGAAGTATCCGCTCGCACCAGCGAAACGATGTTTCAGGCATTGGATGTTGCATCCCAACAAATCAACAGTTTCATTGAATCCATGTTTTCCCGCATGACCACGGCACAAGAGGACACGGCACTCGCTATCAGCGAATATGACAGGGCTGTCAGGGCCACGCTGAATGACGATCTGCAGTCAGACCTCATTGAAATGAAGGAGCAGATAACCAGCGACTGGCTGGTGCTCAGCGGCATCATCCTTGGCGAAATGAGCAACTGGAACAACGAAGTAATGGACCACTTTGATGCAGTGGACATGCGGTTGAACCGGACGCTGAGCACTGTGGATTCGATACAGGGCTCATTCTCGCAAATAGCCAGCGCCTTCAACACACTGTTAAGTCCGCTGAGATTTGCGTGCTACCTTCTCAAACATTTGTGGGTGCCTGCTCTGCTCTATGCATTGCATCGACTGGGTCCAGCTGTCGTTGGTCTGCCGCTCTTTGCATCCCACTGCGTGGCCATTCTCCTGCTCATACTTCTGGGCCACCAGGCCGCGCTGCTCATTACTCCTTAATTCATTGTATTTCGTGTCTGTATGTACTGAATATTACCGATACCATAGTCTACTTTGTCCTCAGCACGTTGAGCTGGAACCCCGGCTTGAGTCCGAGCGACCCGTGCGAGAGCTTCGAGTGCGCCGTGGACTCCGTGTCGCTGGTCATCGAGGATGCCGTGGAGGAGACGCTGTTCTTGTGGCTGTGTCTCCCCGGAGAGGAGAAGAGGGAAGTGGGCGAGACGATGGAGTTCGCCCTGCGGCAACTACCCGCGGCCTGGGCCTCCAGGGCCCTACTCATCTCTGCCACCTCCTTCAGCTCTATCTTGAGGTCGACGTTGCGCTGCTGCAAAGCGAGTAACTGCTCGCTCTGGCGCTTGAGCAGCCTGTCCATCTCCTTGCAGTTGTGCGTGAGCGTGTCCCTGCGTCTGTCTGCAGCCTGCTCAGCCACCCTCAACGTCTCGTTCTGAGCGGTGACGGTGAGCGTGTCGTCGAGAAGCAAGTGGTAGGCCACAGCCTTGTCGAGGTACGCAGCGAGCACGTCGCTGTTGTGGGCGTCCCCGAGGAGATGGGCAAGCTTGCCCACCTGCACCCGCATCTTGTCATTGACCTCCATGGACAATTCGAGCTTGCGCATCTGCTTGTCCTGGGCGTCCGGGCCGTATACGCCAGTGTTCACCCGCTTGTACTGCTGCACCTCGTCCTCGAGGGCGGCTGTCTCCGCGGCGTAGACGTCCTGGAGGCACCTGTGAGCGCTGCGAGTACTCTCTACCTTGCCCTCACCGTCCAGTGGGGCCACATCGTAAGTAGTACTGCCTTGCCACGCCCCCCTGAAGCGCTCAGCGGTGTCTAGAACTGCGAGCACCTCTGTCTGGTTAATCGGGGTGATGAGACAGTGCAACACAAGGTACAACTGTGCGTCTGGGCGCAAACTCTCGTGCAGGAAGTGCGCCACGGCACCCCCACCCCTATGTGTAGCGCAGATATCCTCCCCTGAGGTACTGTCGAGGGTGACGATGTTGATCTCGCCGGAAACGACCGTGTCGCTTTGCACATCGACGTAGCGGCATTGCAGACGGACACAGCGGTTGCAGGCCGTGTCTGAGCGCAGCGCCAGCACATCCTCCAATGTCTCCACGGGCACCTCTGCCTCTCCCTCGATGTACTTCACCGAGATCAGAGCTGAAGAGTCCCTGAGGGCCCCGCTGATCGCTGGGACGAGGTGCTTGAACAGCGTGGAGTCCGCCAGAGCCCTGTCCTGGCCATATAGCAGCACAGTAGACGTCACCCCGTGCGCTAGCGCATCGCACAGCGGCTGCACGAGCAACTCGAGCAGCTGGGGCCGCAGCGCCCGCTCGTCGAGGATCTTATCCGCATGGAACGTCCGTGGTTCCTCCCCCAGGACGCTCTGGAAGGTGATGGCGTTGCTGTCCATCGCAGCACCGCTGCTGGACGGCTCGTTGAGACGCATATACACTCTGCTCATTCCGTTTGTTCTCTTGCGTTGTTCAAAGTTCGTTACTCGTTGACCCCGTGAACGGGCGTTATATACAAGGGGCAGCATGCCTTCCCGTATAGGAAATGGCACAACATACATATCAAGAGGGGGCACTCTTCAGAGTTTCAATTCTCGTCACTAGCGGGTTAACCATTTTAAAACCCATTCAGACAGGGATAACTGAAAGTAAAAGTTCTCATCATATGAGTGCAAGACACAGCGGAGGGAGAGCCTTCTCCAGGCGAAGTGTAACTACCACAGCAAATAACATGTGTGCATACATGCACAAATGTATCGATACGTCCACGACTACATAGTGGACATTAGTCTCTTTAGTGAGGGAGAGAACGTTCTTGTTCTTCCACTGCATGCCCGCTATTTATACTGCCGCCCGGTGGCAAAAATTTTCGCTGCCAAAACTCGCGATATTTATTAGGGCTATGGGAATTTTAAACAGTTCTCAGGCAAAGAGGGCAGCGATGCTGGGGGTACTAGAGAGACGTGTGATGGTTGCTGGGCGTGGGAAGTGGCGGCTGGGCGTGCGGATGTACCGCCGCGGGCCGCACCTGCCCCAGCTGGGCGGTGATGCGGGTCCTGGGGCCGAGATTATGCTCGGCGGCAAGGACCCCCAGGAGGTGGAGAAGGGGCTGCGAAGGCTCGGTTTCGAGCAGGTGGAGGGTGAGAGTGCGGGTGCTGGTACTCCGTTGTTCCTAGACTACTTGAGGCACTGCAGCGCCGGGTTTAAGTCGAGTAAGAGGAACCTGGGCGCGCTGGAGCGCGCGTTCAAGGAAGGGGATCCCAAGGAGGACAAGCGGCCGCTGCTGTTCTCGTACTTCCTGCACGAGGCAGAGCTGGAGGTGCGGCGGCTGCACAGCCACTCCCCCGCTGAGATCAACGAGCGTGTCGCAGCGCAGTCTGGGGCGCTGGTTGAGGGCGCCTGGGGGTCCGAGGACGCCCTGGAGCAGTGTGTGCTCAACAGCTGGGCCGTAGAGAACCCCCAAAACAACTATATGGTCCACACGGATGCGCTATTGACGGTCCTGCACAGTCTGCTCCTGGACCCATCCTTTAAGCCGCGCGAGGACGCCGTGTCCATGGACGGGCTCGTCGAGGCGTTTGAACTCGCAAAGAGCATACCACACAGGGCCAGGCGGCTCCAGGGCATCATGAGCGCCGGGAAGCTGATATACGGCTCCGGGAAAGTGCGCATGGACCCCGTCAACGAGTCGTTTTACATCAACGCGCTGCTCGCGTTCGGCGAGCACAGGGACGCGTACGCGCTGTTCAGGTCCCGCTGCGACAAGTTCCACGAGAAGTGGTGGCACACCCTCGGGCTCAACGTGTGTCTGGCCTCTAACAACCTCCGTGGGTTTAAGCGGCTGCTGCAGGAGACCGACGCCCGGTTCCCGGACAGCGCGCCCTACCTCGACATCAAGGTCCTGCGCTTCGCCATCAAGAAGTTTTTGAAGGTGGACAACATGGCAATGACCACGGAGCTCACAAACAGGTTTCTGCAGATTGTGAAGCTGCGGGGGCTGTCCGCGGTGAACACCGAAAATGCCCGGTTCGAGATGTTCCACAACGACGACGAGGCGAACACCTACCTCAACAGGGTCGAGGTGCCCACGCAGCACGACTTCACAGCCATCATCAACTATTTCGTGCACAAGAAGAACACCGCGATGGTCGAGCGCCTGTTCAGGACGTACGTCGCCCTGCCAAACGTAAACAAGGACTACAACGACTTCATCCTCCGGACCAACCTGAACCTGCTGCGCGACTTCACTGCGCTCAGCAAGGCGCTTCAGCGCGGCAAACAGAGTGCATCCACGGAAGAAAACTCAAAGATCCTCGAAGATGAGTTCAACAGAATCGTCGCCAGCTACGACACCTCCGACCCCGTGGTCAAGGACTTGCTGTTCAAGAATATGAACGACCTCATCTCACACAGGAGCCTGTCGCATGCGATGGCGACAATTCTAAACAAGAAGGTGGCAGCCGAGACGAACAGTGGTGACACCACCGCCTCCCCCTCGACAAAGTCTGAGCAGTACAGAACACTGCTCGACAGTTTGCTCACAACGCACAGGGACGACGAGGCAATGCAGGTGCTCCATACGCTAGAGCAGAACTTTGCTGCAACTGGCGGATCCGCAGTGCCAAAGGTGAACGCTCACCACTACGCAGTGTTCATCGAGCACTACTGCAAGCGCATCAACTACTCGAGGAACAGAAAGTCGCTCACTCATGACCAGTACGTCCAGGATATTCTGCAGCGCATGAACTCCCTCAACGTGCCCTACAACGCGGTGTTCATCTCACGGTTGCTGAAGTACTATCGCAGTCGAAACAATCTCAGCAACTGCTTCAAGATCATACAATCGCTCTTCCCAGGGGAAGAAAGCGGGACCAGCGCAAAACCGGCAAGTGACACGATCCTCCCAGACATAAAGGCAGACATGTTCGCCCGCCGCGAGTTAAACAGCTTGCTGTACTCCGAGATATGGAGGGTGTACTACGACTACTACAGCAACAAGCAGCGGTCTCGTTACACCACGGCGAATACCGGCAAACAGGTCATATGGAACTCCTACTTCGCCAAGGTGAACGAGAGTGTTGACTCGATCCCCAGTTTTGACCTGCTGTGGTTGTTCAAGAGCATGACTGTTGATGACAACGTATTGCCCACAGCTGGCTTGTACAAAATCATTATCGGGACGTTCATGAAAGCGGGGAATTGGAACGCCCTTCCAGCTGTACTGACGGTCATGTCAGATGTGCATGGAATCCCAGTGGACGCCAAGATTGCGAGCTACATTCTCGTCGGATTGAAGCGTCAGTTCATTGTCAATGAAGTCCAGAGGTGCCTTGCCGCTGATCCAAAGACTGATATCGTAGATGCTAGGAGCGCGGCACAAGCCGCTTACAACCAGAGGGTGAAGGACAAGATCTTTCGGGATCCACATACGCTTGTGGCACCTCCCAAGAATGGCCAGGCACCAGAGGTCACCCTGGACATAGTTCTGAAGGAGATTCTGACCCTGCTGAAGTACCAGAACCCGTACGATGTTAACTTCTCCAGCGTCATCGAGGCATTCGGCTCCCTTGAGCAGAGTCCCGAGAGTATGGCAGAGACCATATCCCATGTAAATAAAACCGTTACAAAGTACTAAATAGCATCCCCAAAAATATTATGCATTACTTTTCAATATATATAATGTGCATTTGCAACACCCATTCAACATGTAATTAGATGCATCTATCATTTCTTGCTCAATTTGAGCCACTTTGGAACCTTCTTGAGCGTTTTCTTCTTTGGCTCGGGGACAGCACTGGGACTAGCTGGTGTTTGTGCGACGTGTGAAGGTGCCTCTGTGGGTTCCCCGAGCACTGATGCGTGGTCCAGCAGTGACTGTTTCAAGAATGGACCGGTCGTGGAGGCAGGATCTTGTTCGTACAACAACACGGTCTTTGTGGAGAAGGCGAGGTCCCTCACAAGCTCTCTCTCCGAGGAAGGCTCGACGTAGGCGTGTGGATGTGGGGCGTACAGCTTGAACGTGGCATTGTCGTTCACAAGCGAGCCCCTCACCTGGCTGTAGACGACGTCGCTTGTGTCCGTTGGTGCAAACCTGATCTCGAGGTAGGTGCGGTCGGGAAACTTCACCCTTACGAGGCACTCCCTGACAACTACATTATGTCTGCGCTTCTCCTCCATCTCCTCCCGCATCCTCTTTGTCATCAGCGGACCACCAAGTCCGCCCGTCTTTGCCGAGAGTATATTCTGGTACCTTCTTGCCTGTTCTACCGTCATTTCGAAATCGTCCTCGGACTCGATGCTTGTTATCTGTGTAGAAATGGGTACCTCGCTTGGGATGTATGCTACTGGTTCGTGTTGTGGTGCTGGTGGAATACCCTCCTTTGTGATAGTAGGCGCAGGAGCATTGGCCTCGGGCAAAGCTGATGGAGCGATATCCCTGGGCACGGCTGTAGTATCTTCCATCTCAGGAAGCGTCACACGAATCGACACTGACTCCAGGATCCCGAGGGACTGGAATGTGTGTCCCTCCAGCTCGCCGATGTCGTACCTCTTAGAAATAATCTGCAGCCCGATCTTGGATGACTGGAGGTACTTCTCGTCCCACTCCTGCGCGGCAGCGACCTTCTTGAGAACATCCATGACACTCTCCTGCACATCCACCTCCATCATCATCGTTCCGTAGTGGTTATTCACAATAAACCGTACCTTAATGCTCTGCGCTGGGGCCTTTGGAGGCTCCCCTGGTCCCTCGACGCCGCCTAGCTCCAGCAATTCGAGCTTTGCACCGGCAGGAAGGTTCAGAAACCGCCAGGGGAGGTCCAGCGCGACTGGGGTCTTGTTGTGGAACAGCACGAAGCGCGACCCCTCCCGTTTCTGCAGCCTGAAGTGAGCGATACTCGCCTGGAGGGCGCCGTTGAGCGAGTCGTTCGCGGCTACCTTCACCTTGAACGACTGGAACTTGTACTCCACGGATACAGCAGACATTGAAATTGTTGTGTGGTGATTGTAGATGGTTGTGGGGTTGTTATGGCCTGTATATGCTTCCCTTTCTTGTACAACAGGCGCTGATGAGGTGAGAGTGCTGGTTATTCAGCAGATTTGCCACCGGAAGTGCGGCGCGTTTCCACAGAAAGAGCCGCAGGAGTGGTGTGACGGGTGACAGACGCTGGTGTCGTCGTTGTGTCGGTTGTGTCGTTGTGCAGTTGTGTGTGTTGCTGTGTGTTGTGTGTGTTGCCTTGTATATTACTGTGTGAGACTGTTTATATTGTTATGTATATTACTATGTATATTGCTGTATATTACTGTGTATTGTGTATATTGTGTATATTGTGTATATTACTGTGTATATTTTATGTGTATTACTCTGTGAATTATTGAATATTAAAATAGATTGCTGTTTCTGTGTGTATAGTTGTGTATATTGCTGTGTCATTGTGTATATTGTCCTTTGTAGTTCTGTATATTTTTATATATATTATTATGTATATATTATGTAAATTGTTTTGTAATTATGCTGTATATTATGTATATTGCTGTGGGTGGGTGCGTACTTCGCAGCAAATTGCTGTATATCGCTGTATCGCATGTATGGTTGCATACAGTGCTGTGTGTATTGCTGTGTGTATTGCTGCGTATATCTCTGTGTATTGTTGTGCATGACTATATTTATTTTAATGCGTCTGTGTTCCTACAGGCAGCCCTTCTATACAAGCATTGCGAGAAGACTGTTGTGATGATTTAAGCCCAGACGCAGGTAATATATTCCGATCGATTCATTATCTAGTTGAGAGGAGGATATGATCAGTGCATCCATTATTGCATACTGATACCATTGCTCAATTTTCTCTGCATGTTGGAACTGTGTTGTTAATTAATTATTCTATTTTCACTTCCAGTGAAGTGAACTGGTGCATGATTTTGTTCTTGTATACAAAATAATATTAAATATTACCTGTTATTCTAGCTGGGTATTTGCCTTCAATACTAGCATCCACTCTTGATCGTAATCGGCTATCTCATGCGCTTGCATGTATGCCATTTAACCCATGACATCGTCCGCTTGGTGTAGAAGCCACCTCTTCCAGCACAATTTCCAGTGGAGTGCGTAATTGCGCATAACATTGTTGTGTTAATACACACCCCTTTATAACCACCTCTGTCACTTTCTTGTTTTTGTTTACTGAAGCACTTGTTCCAGAGCTTTTCCATTTCTCCTAAACATTAAAACTGTTCAACTTTCCAAAATATTTAAACTCACCTCAAACAGAAACAAAGCTCACACATTAATACGCAACATTAACAACACCACAGCACCAACCCAGACACGGTACAGCCACCCCCACCACTGCACAACCCCCAATCACCCTCACGTGGCCATCGCGTCCTCCATCAAGACCCTGAAATTCCTCGCAGATTAAGAGATCAGCGAGTTCCACACCCACAACTGCTCTACAACACCTACACAAACGCACACTCTGCATAGCAGACTCTACACTGCACTCTTCTCATCCACCTCCCCACCCCCAATGCTGTATGACCTCTCATACAGGCTCCGCAACGCCATTATATCGGGCAACCTGCTCACGGTCAAGCGGCTGCTGCGCAGGTTCCCGGAGCTGCTGACCAATATCGACCCGGAAAACGGCTGGAACTCGCTGCATTACGCTTCGTTCCACGGCCGCTACCTCATCTGCGTCTACCTCCTCCAGATGGGCCACGACAAGCACACCTACGCCAAGACTTTCAAGGGCAACACCTGCGTCCACCTCTCGCTCATGAACGGACATGAACAGACAACTCATCTGCTCCTGCAGCACTTCCCCAATTTCATCAACGAACGGGGTGAGAGGGGCCGCACTCCTCTTCACGTAGCGTGTCTGGAGGACTACTACCAGTGCCTGGCGCTGCTGCTTAGCGCCGGCGCCGACCTCACGCTCACCGACAGCAACGGGGACACTGCAGTGCACCTGTGCATGGAGTACGGCAGCGTGCAGTGCCTCCGAATACTCCTCAGGGACGGGAAACTCATCAACGACGACGTCAAGGACAGGTACAACTGGCGGCCGAGCGAGGTTGCCGTCACGTTCGACTTCGCCAAGCTCTACAACCGGCTCAGGAAGGACCAGAAGCAGACGGATGCATCCGCCAAGCGCATGGTGATGGGCCCTCCTTCTGCAACGTTGAAAACACCCGTACTCGAGACGAAAGCGGCGTTCGATACCGGGCCGTCGCCAGTGCTGACGATGAACTCGCCGTACACGTCGATATCGCTCAACTCGAGTCTGCCACCGTTGCCCACCATCTCCACCAGCAGGAAGCAGACGACGACGCCACTCGCAAAGCAGAGTTTCACTCCGCTGACCTCCATACCCCGCAAGAGCTCGGACTCCTCCAGCATGTCGTCGATGTCGCCCGTGTCCATCACTGCATCCTCGCAACGGTCCAACTCCACCTCTTCTTCCAGGATCCAGGAGCTGAACAACGTCATCGAGCAGCAGGCCTCCAACCAGGCCACGTCACCCAGAGGCCACTCTAACTCGGTCACGTCAACGCAGTCCCACGTCATTAACAACAACACCATCCGCAACAACAAGACCATCCTGAGCAACCTCGGGGAGGAGGCGCAGAAGCACCGGCTCAACTTCCCCACGCTCAACACGCATAAGGACAGCAACAGCAAGGAGCCGCTGTCCCCCACGGACCACCTGAGCCCGTCGTCGAGAAAGAAGTCGTCGTTGCTGAGCATCCCGTTCTCCAGGCTGCGCAACAGCAGCAGCCAGAGCGCCAACTCCAGCACTACTGGCGCAGGCCCGCATACATAAACATTACTAAACATCTACACATTCTTATTGGATAGGGAGTGAGTCTATTACGAGCACTACAGTATGCCGCTCTTCTTGAGGTTTTGTTGGACGATCATATCCGTCACCGCGGTCAGCACGAACTTCATCGACTCCCTGTCGGTGGCACAGGTGCGTTTCACGTACAAGGGTTTGCCCGACTTGTTCATGCTCAGGAATATGTTCTCAAAGTACTTGATGCCCGCCTCGGCGTCGCCGACCCGTCCCTGGTAGTCCGGGAAGTACTTCCTGATGGGCATGCGCTTCACCTTCTCCTCGAACAGGTCGGTCTTGTTCAGAAACAAGATGAATGGCGTGTCCTTGAACCACTTCGAGTTGAGCAGCGCGCCAAAGAGCATGATGGACTCCCGCATTCTATTTACACGCTCGTCCTCGAAGAGCATCTGGTCGTACTCGCTGAGCGCGAGGACGAAGATGACCGCCGTGATGCCCTGGAAGCTGTGGATCCACTTCTTGCGCTCTGACCGCTGGCCACCGGCGTCGAGCACCTTGAAGTTCGACGAGCCGATCTTGAAGTCCGTCTCCGTGATGCCCGTGGTCTTTATGCGGCCCTTGAGGATGTCCTCGTCGGAGCAGACGTACGAGGGGTCCGCGAACCGCTCGATGTTGTCGAAGTAGTACGCTGCGGACCCTTCGAGCTGGAACTCGTTCGACCTGCTGAAACACTGCCTGATGCCCGGGTCGTGCAGCCACAGCTGCTGCACGGCGTGGGCGAGGTCGTCCCTCGAGACCTTCTTCTCGGCGCTTGCGGCCGGCTTCTTCTCGACGAACATGTGGGCGTCGCCCGTGTCATTGAGGTCCCTGGACAGCTCCTTGAAGTCCATGCCCATCAGCGGTTGGCTAGAATCACCATCTTCTTCCTCCTCCTGCGCTTCCTCCTCCTCCTGGGAGAAGTCGAGCCCCTTCACCTGCCCTGTGCTGTGGATACGGCGCTTGGCCTCGTACCGCTCGGAGTACTTGAGGACGTAGTCGTTGAGGAACCCTGAGCCGCCAGCGACGCTGGGGTTGACGTAGCTGAGCGCCTTGGCGCTCAGCAGGAGCCGCTTGCACTCGAACAGCTGCGTGTGGTTGACGGGGTCCTCGCAGTCGAGGGCGATGCCCAGGCGGCGCGCCTGGATGATGAGGATCTTCATGGACTGGACGGCGTCTGCCCAGATGACCTGGGCGTACTGGAGGCGCTCCTGGTGGCTGAAGCCGCCGTGGTGGAGCAGCTTGAGCTGCTTGAGGACGGTGGACTTGCCGGACTCGCCGGCGCCGAGCAGCAGCAGCTTGATCTCGCCCTTCTCCTTCTGCTTCTCCTGGAGCAGCGAGCGCTCGATGGCGTCGTTGGCGCGCTGCCGCTGAATGAACGGGTCGTTCTCGTCCTCGTTCAGAGGTGTGCTGGCAGTGCAACCCATGTTGTGATGTGAGAGTTGTATTACAGTGTATTATTGCTACTCTGTTATTGCAAGATGGAGCAGGACAGACCAGTCCAGACCTGTGCTAAATACTACGCAAGGATGTATGGATACCACGATTTCAGGACGCAGGGGCGGCCTGCTGTCCTGAAACAGCAACTGGACTTTTAGTGGTTCATTCTCGCTGCGCCGTTGATGCAAATATTTACACGCGAAGAGAAGCGCAGGCAGAAACGTATGAAGAAACGAAGGAAGCCCTGGAGCAGGCTATATATACGCATTGATATACGAACGTATCGATAACTCCATGCATTGATAACTCCATGCATTGATAACTCCAGATGTGGAAACTTCCCCATATCGATGCGTTCAGGTAACACTTCCCGCATCGATGTTTGCAGCTTGGCAATTACTCAAAGTGATTAGCGTATATATTATGTACATGGTAGTGACAGAAGTGCGTGGCAACAGGAGAACAACCGTTGATGGTATTTACTCCCTCAGAACTTGCCTGCGTTGGTGAAGGTCTGGCCGAGCTGCTGCATGTTCTCGCCGACCTTGACGTTGGTCTCGAAGTACTTGGCAACACACCTGTCGAGGCAGGCGGACTCGCCCTTGCTGAGGGTGCCCTCGGCGTACTGTGTGCTGATGCACTTCTTGTAGCAGTTGTCGACGAGCTTGTTGAACATGTCTGTGACGAGGTCCAGCTCTGTCTCCGCAGCTGCGATCTTCTGCTCAGACGAGAGCTGGGGCTGGCCGTTACCGAATCCTAGGAAAGACATGGTGAGTGTGTGTTGTGGTTGTGTTGGTTGAGAGAGCGAGAGAGTGAGAGAGAGAGAGAGAGAGATGCAGATAGAGTCAACGTGAGAGGCTTCACTTTTGTATGCGCGACAGCGGAATGCGGCCGTGCGGAGTGACAATAATACGCTCGGGATATATTATACGTATATATGCATGTATATTTATGTATATTTATGTGTATGTATGTGTATGTATATGTGGATGGTATTCCTGATGATATGCGGATATTATATATATATTTATGTGTGTATGTGTACAATTCTGTAGTACATCTGATGCTATTGGTGGTGCATATATGCATATATATATATATATACATGTAGACAGTGGTATATAGGTTATGTGGAAGTAGATGTGCTTTGTGGATATTGAATATGCTATGTTGTGGTATGTGTTTGCTATGCAGCTTTGACATGCACTGGCCAAGTGGAAGTATAAGGATGTTGTGGTGTGTTTGACACTATATGGAGGTATACATGCTATATATATATGTGCTGTGTATATGTATATGTAGGTGTACTATGTGGATGTATATGTTTATATATATATATGCCATGCTATGTATATAGGTGGATGGTATTTATGATAATATGTGGGAGTACATGTAAGCTATATATATATATATATGGGTAATAATATCTTATGATGCTATGTGGAAGTGTGTATATGCTATGTAGATGGCGTATCTGATTATGTGAGGTGAATATGATGTGACGCTGTGTGGTAAATATGTAGGCAGTGTGGCGTGTGTCTGATACCATGTGGTATATTTGATGCTGTGGAGTGTATATTTGATGCTATAGAGTGTATAGGTGTGCTCTCTCTAGGTATACTATACTGACATTGATGTGTATATGCTCTGTTAATATATCCCATGCTATAAAGTGTATATGCTTTAGAAGTGTATATGCTTTAGAAGTGTATATATACCATATAGATGACGTATGAGATGTGTTGGTATATGTATTCTATGTGGATGTATATCTGATTCTATATGTAAGAAACTCTGTTGAAATGTAGATGGCAGTACGTGGGTGTTATGTGATATATGCTAAGTGGTGCATATGTATGATCTGAAGGGAATCTTCTGCAATGCTGTGTGGTGTATGCGATGCCCTGTACAGATACTCTGACGATATGTAGGTGTACAATCGTTTCCACTTCTAATGCGAGTTGTGATATGTATGTATTGGTGTATGTATTCTATGAGGTGGTGTATCTGATGCGATGAGGTGTATATGATGTAGATGCGATGGAAGTTGTTTCTATGTGGCTACGTGCTGTCCTCGTCATCTTCATCCTCCTGCTCATTGTCGTCCTCATCCTCATCCTCATCCTCATCCTCATCCTCATCCCCCTCCTCATCCTGCTGACCATCCTTTGTACGATTAACATCCCTGATGCGCAGCCGCACGACCTCGACGATATCGGACCACTCCCGCATCCCGCCCATGCCGATATCACCGCAGATCAGCACCTTCTCCACGGGCCGCAGCACCTCCACGAAGGGAAACGCCTTCTCTAACGCCGCCAGATGCCGCTTCGTCATCGGGTTGGTGTACATGAGCGTGTTCATCGCTGGCGCCACTAGCACTGGCGCCCCCGCGGCAGGCCAGTCGCGGAACACGCTCGTGAGCAAGTTGTTGCAGATACCATTAGCGAGCTTCGCGAGCGTGTTGGCCGACAGTGGCGCGACGAGCAAGAGGTCCGCCCAGCGCCGCAGCTCGTGAAACAGCAGCGTGTCCCCGGGCGTGTCTGCGTAGGCGTCCTCCTCGCGCCACACCGTGACCTTGCGGGAGAGCCGCAGCCCGTCGAGGAAGTGCTCCGCGGGCTTGGTGACGATCAGCTGTATGCTGACGTTCCCGGAGTACACCTCGAGCAGCTTGTCGACGATGAGCGGGATCTTGATGGAGGCGACGGAGCCGCTCGCGCCGAGCAGGATGTGCACCTTGCCGTCGTCCGCGGGCAGCAGCTGGGAAAGTGGACCGCGCTGCTCCTTGCACTCGCCTTTCCTGAACACGGGTTTGTCCTCTGGAGGAGAGGGAACTATTGGCGCTGCCGCCGGCTCGCTGGACATGTAGAAGAAGTCGCCGGGCATATCCACCGCGCAGTTCTTTTCCTCCACGTCTGAGCCATCTTCCTTCTCCTTCTCCTTCTCCTCCTTCTCCTTCTCTACAGGAACTGGCCTGGACACACGGCTGACTGAGAGCCTGTGGCGAGGCACGTCCGTAGACGGCGTCTCGAAGGAGATACACCTACCGGAGCTGGGTGTATCAGCAGCTGTAGCAGTGGCAGGGCCGTTTCCACAAGCCATGATAGACCGCGCACTGGGCACGGGCGAGCTCCTGCCGGTCTCAGCACCGGCACTGTTATCCATGCCTTGTGCACCTGACACAGTGGAGTCTGCACCTGTATGCATCTCTGACTTCTTCATATCCATCGCAGCCTGCACACCTGGGTTACTGGAGTCCATATCCACCACACCAGGGCTACTCTTCTCCACAGCTCTCCCCTTAACCACATCCACTTCTGCCTGCATTTCTCGCTTACTCATCTGCACAGGGTCCATACCGCTATCCGCACTGCTATCCATGCCTGTACTGCCGTATGTGAATCCGTGGAATATATACCTGGTCATTAGAATACAGCACAATGCACAAGTGCATAGCTGTTGTTACTCATCTCATAACTGTCTATGGCGGCGGTGTGACAGACGCGACGCACACCGTGCGCAGTGATGTGCACGTGAGTGTACTACTACAACGACTACTTCTACTGCTATTGCTACTGCATGCACTGCTACTATGACTGTGTGTGCTTCTACTGCTCCCTGTATGCTGCTGCACCGCTGTACTGTCTTTGTGCTTTGTTGCTGCAGCGCTGCACCGCTGCATCGCTGTGACGCTGTGACGCTGCGACGCTATACTATTATATACTAAACTATTATATGCTATATGCTATATGGTATACTGCTATACTGTTACATCCCGCTCTCTTTCCCTCTCTCTCTTGTTCTCTGCTATATTGCTATATTGCCCTATCAATATACTCCATTTTTCTATACTGCTATACTGCTATACTGCTATACTGCTATACTTTTATATTGCTATACTGCTATACTGCTACACTGACACAGTGCTATTCGCTATATACTATACACACTACTGCTATATTCTGTTCCACCGCTATTACATATTTCTATGCTGCTCTGCTGCTGCTACACCCGTCTGTCTTGCTATATCTCGTTTATCCCACCTTTTATATTATACCTCAATATTGCTATACTGCTATACAGCTATACTGCTATGTCCCACATATCCCTACACTGTTATATCTCTACACCACAGAACTGTTAAACTCCCACACTGCTATGCTGCTGTACCTCCATACTGCTACACTACCACACTGATATATTACTCTCTTGCTCTTGCTCTTGCTCTTGCTCTCTTGCTCTTGCTCTCTTGTTATACCTCTACACTGCTACACTGCTATGCCTCTACACTGCTGCAAAACTATATAACAGCACTGCTATATCTCTAAACCAGTATACTCCCACACTGCCATACGGCCCATTGCCTATTACTCATCGCAATATCCTCGTTCTACCACTGTTCTACCGTGTTGGATCTCCTGTATCCATCTGTACTGCTACATACAGGCAATCTTGTATCTCGCTACACCGCTGCACCGCTACATGCTACATTCATGTATGCACGCTCTTGCTAGACTACTATACCTCTATACTACACCTCTATATATCTATACCTCTATATATCTATACCTCTATACCTCTATACTACACTGCTACACTACAGCGCGATCGGTGATCGCCGCGCGCCTCCTATCGCGCGTGCCGCGGCATATCGTGTGTGTGATGTGATTGTTATTATTGCTGTGACTATCTCTGTCTGATAAGCATGGATATTGCCTGTCTCGTACTGTCTTGCTGCTATACACCCCATCTACCCACTGCCCACTGCCCATCTCCCCGCCACCTCCCTACCATGGCCTCCCAGAGCGAGAGCGAGAGCGGCAGCCCGCCTGCCCACAGTGCCGCCGATAAGCCCCCGCAGCAAGATAAGGCACCCCTGCAGTCACAGCCTCCCAGCAGTGCCAGTGCAGGAGGGAGTCCGCCTGCACTTCCGGCTACGGCTCCCCCTGGATCTGGCGATAATCGCCCCGGCAACGGCGAGAGTGCGGATTCGCCCGGACAGCACCTGGACCTGCTGCTGCAGCACTACCAGAACGTCCTGGGCAAGTCTCCAGGTGCTGCAGAGTCTCAAGAGAAAACAAGAGAAGACTCTTCACTCAAGAACAACGAGAACCACCCCGAGTACTACTCTTCCCTGCTGCACGCGCTCAGCGGACCCATGGCTGATCAATTGGACGGCGCTGACAGGTCTCCGGAGGAACACCCTGCCAAGAGGCCGCACTCGCAGCCTGCAGTAGATCAAGCGAAAGTATCGCTGCCACAGCACTCCGTGTCCCAGACTGCATTGAAAAAGCAGGCAGCGCAAGTGCAGTACCCCCGGTCCTCGTTCTATGTCGGCCCGACTTCCATCTTCGACATCAGCATCGTCGACCGCATCAAGCTCGACAGCATCGACCAGATACAGATATCCAAGACCCTCGCGCTCAGGAAGGTCGCCCCGCGCGTCCAGTTCCTCCTCCGCGACGACTACAACCAGAAGCTCTACGCAGAGCAGGAGCAGCAGGTCGACATCGTCGAGCGGCTAGTGCACCCGCACGGCAGGCTCCTCGTCGAGATCTTCTTCAAGCGCGTTCACCCGCAGTTCCCCATCCTCCACGAGCGCGTGTTCCTCGAAAAGTATTTGAGGTCGTACAGGGAGCTCACTACACCGCTGCTCGCGTGCATATACGCTCTCGCGCTGCAGTGGTGGGACTTCCACCCCAAGCTCATCGGGTTTCCCAAGCCCGAGGTCGGCGAGCTCCTCAACGAGATCGCCTTCAGGACGTTCTTCGAGCGCATCGAGCGGCCTAAGCTCAGCATGATACAGACGGGGTTGCTGTTGCTGCAGTGCCGCAGCGAGTCGCCTAATAACTGGGTGCTCTGCTCCAATATCGTTGCCCTCGCGGAGGAGTTGGGACTCGGTGTCAGCTGCCAGGACTGGAAGCTGCCAAAGTGGGAGAAGGATCTGCGCAAGAGGCTCGCGTGGGCGGTGTGGGCTACGGATAAGTGGACCGCGCTAATTGAGGGACGTCACTCGCACCTCATTCTCGGCAGGAACTGGATGGTCAACGTCCTGCGTAGGAGCGATTTCCCCCCAGTGTCACCCATCATACAGGGCTTCGGCAACCTGGACTCCGGAAACACGGCAGCACAAGCGCCCACTGCGCTCAACGCGGCCAACATCGGGCTCTACGACATGTCCCTCAGCGAGGACGAGTGCCTCAACGGCAACATCATGTTCCAGCAGATGGTCGCCCTCAGCATCATCGTCGGCGAGATCATGGACACTTTCTACACGCAGGGCGCCATACACGTAAACACAAACATCGAGCAGGTGCTCAAGCTCGCTAAGCCACTGCAGCTGAAACTCAGGGAGTGGTACCACTCCCTGCCCCCGCAGCTGTCCATGAACGCATTCACACCCAAGAAGTTCAACTGCAACGCAACGCTCACACTGATATACTTCGCCGCGGAGATCACTCTCCACCGCAAGATCATATCCTCGCTCAAGTCAAACACGCCAAAGGAGCTCGTCCAGGTGTGCCGCACAGCGGCCAAGACACGGCTCATCGCCGCCATCGAGTTCGTCGGCGACTTGAAGACTGAGCACATCAACGCATTCTGGTACAGCTGCGCCACGGGCGACCTGATGCTCATCGGGACCTTCGCCGCGCTGCTCTACGTCACCGCGCCAACCCCCGAGGAAGCGACAACGTTCCGCGATCTCATGCGCAACTACATCTGGGTCCTGAGAGTCCGCTCCAAGAGCTTCGACAAGCTCCGCAACGCCCTCGACAACATACACATGCTCCTGGCACAGATCCCCGGGCTGCTGACCGACGACGAGCCAGCCAGCACAAACCCAGTGTTCCGCACCCCATCCGTCTCGGCAACGCCAAAGATCGGCGGCACCGCAAGGCCGCCGCTCAACGCCAACCACCCGATCTCCCAGGACATATTCAACGGACTCGGCAACCTCGTCGACAGCACCACGCAGCTCAACAACTTTGGCAACGATATCGACATGGAAAATATCGCGCTGAGGGAGGGGAACTTCCACCACGGCTCCCCTTCGTCCTACGCGTCCACGCCCACCATCGAGAACGAGCTCATGATGAACATGGTGAACGAGCACCGCGCAAGACTCAACAACAACAACCGCTCCAACCCAACGCTGTTCGAGGACAACCAGTCGCCGAAGTCAGACTTGCAGGGAGCACAGGGGTCACCATCGTTCGTGAACCAGAAGAAGCCCCAGTTCTCCCCAAAGCACCCCGGGAACTCTCCCAGCCCCAGGGTAACAAAGCCGGGGCAGAGAAGTCCGTCCAGGGCGGACTCTGTAGATTCGCATACGCAGTCGCAGGGCAAAAGACACTCTGTTGACAATGGCGGAGCGTCTCATGAGAACCAGGCTGCGAGAAGCGCCTCGACGTCCCAGTTGAACTCCAACCAAGCGAAGTAAATGGCGTTGGCGGGTGACTTGTACACGATTCCAGTATCTATAGAAGTCGGGAATGAACAAGGTACGTCATCCAATACAGGAAAGTATAGCATTTCTCTGCACTGATCGTGGTGTATAGAGCGTTCTGTGCGGGGGACTGTACCACAACCTGGAGGATGTTTCAGAGAGTGTATTTGTCTTGGTTGTGTCCCTGGACGATAAAGAACCAGCGGCTATTGTCGCGTGGTTATGTAACTATCTATATGTAGTAATTTCTGAGCTTGACGCTTACGAAGTTGTCTACTTAAACATTATATTATTTATACAGTGCATTGTGCGGTGGTGGATCTGTAGTGTGAGCAAGGTTGTTGCTAGATATTTGCAGTAGTATAAATGTCCTGAGCACTGTTCTTAGTCTTTCGTATTGCTCTGAGAATATAATATGAAACCTATTCCGGCATTCCAGCTAATCTAATGACATGTAAGAGAGGAATACATAATCTAATCAGGTTCAACACTCCCCAAGCATATGTTTCGCCCCGTTGTATAGCCATCAGCTATCCTGACATGAGTATAAACCGTCTCGCTTTACTCTTTGTAATTCCTTGCCATTCTTACTCTAATGAGTTATCCTGGTCTGACACAGCACACCTAAGCGCCTATATACGAGCGTATATAAGCCTGGGATCACAGCGTCTATCAAGCATATAATAATAGTAGGCGACATTACACTAACACGTGCGTTACTGCCAGTCATTCGTATATTGCATCGAGACCAGAGAACATTCCACTCTAAGTGTCTTGCCAGCCTACCCATATATTACTTATAATTTACATAAATGGTATGTATATTTGAGCACCTTCTAAACTCACTAGAGCAGCCTGCAGACAGGGATTAAGTCGTTACCACACCAGAATGGATATTCCCTGATACTCCTTGCACCTCTACCGCCATCGGGAGTATAAACGCCCACCCTCAAAGGTTCAGAATATTCGTCATTACATAGCTATATACATGTTTAATGCCCGGAGGAGTCGCAGGTGAAATCGTACATTCACGCTCCCAGCTATAGGAACCTGGCCGATGAGCTGAGGTCTCCAGGATTCTCTACTATCAGGTGCTGGTCTGTGCTCTGGGCGAAGTCCTTGTCCTCGTCCTGCTCGGCCTCGCGCAGCCTCCTGAGCGCAGCCCTATCCAGCACGATATCGTCGTGAGATGACACATCCACTGGCGCATCCACCTCCTGTACGTCCACCTGCTCAACCTCCGCCTGGGCGTCCTCGAGTATACCCTTCCAGACCTCCTCGAGCGACGCCTCGGAGTCGTCGGGCAGCGCAGGCTGACCACGGGGCGCAACACCGACCTTGGCCAGCGCTGCCTCGACCTCCCGGGCCCCCAGACTCTTGTCGCTCACGAACATCCTGTTGACCAGCGCCAGCTCCCGCTCCACGAGCTGCTCCGTGACCTGGGCGTCGCCCTGCCTTGCGCGCGCAATAAGACCCTCTAGAATCTCTGTCTTGAGCGCATACCGCTTCTCCATGTCGGCAAACTCCTGCCGCCGCCCCAGTACATGTGTCACCAGCGACCCAAACACAATAACCCACACCAGCGGCCGCACCATGCTCCTGTCGAGGCCGGTTGCTGGCTTTACCTGCGCTCTCGGCGCCCCCTGGGCGTAGAAACGCGCTCCTGGCGCCCTGAAAACGGGCAGCCGCACTCCACACTTGAATACACGCAACATAATCGCAATAGCAGCTCGATAATGGTCTCTTAAGCCTCTTAATACGCTCCAAACAGCATTATAACCACCCTCTTCATACACTTCTTGACCACGTGAGGTCGCGGCACACGGAAATTCGGCGGTGGAAAATTTGCAGCGATGAGCATCGAGAGTTATAAAGAGGCTGGCGGCTGCGACAGCGGGAGTTGCTGGTTGAATAGAAGGGTATTATACAGTCTCTCGACGATGAATAGCAGCGGCTGGAAGTACTCAGGCGCGGCTGCGCAGCGCAGCGGCGCGAAGGAGCAGAGAGCAGAGGGCAAGAAGGGAGCGGCGAAGTTTGCCGCCGGGAACGAGGTGGACAACGGCGTCCTGGACGCGCTGGAGAACATCCTGAAGGACATGGCGGCGCAGGGAGACTCCCGCGACTACCAGGCGATGGTGCAGTTCTTCCGCAAGGGTTTCGGCAGCCAGGTCGTGCAGACGTGGTCGTACTACGTGCAGACGAACAACCACGCCAAGACGTCGCACTCGACCAGTCTCGTGGCGCGGACGCTGACTGTGCTGGCGGGACACCCCGACACCGTGCAGTTCGGCTCCACGCTCATCCAGCTCATTCTGACGAGCTATGCCAAGGTGATATACCGGTGTCTGAACAACCTGCGCGCGCAGGTCACCAACCCGGTCCTGCGGCTCATGAAGGCGATGGTCAGCTTTGACGGGTCCCGGCACCTCGAGGAGTTCCTGGCGTACTTCGACTTCTCGCTCGCGAGTCTCCCCAGACTCCTAACGCCCTCCAAGAGCGAGCTAGAGGGCAAGACGCCCGCTGGTTCCGGCTCCGCGCAGAAGCCGCACCAGCGGCCCATGCGCGAGACTTTCCTCGACTTCTGGATCCTGCTCGTCGCCAGGACCCCCGCCATCCTCCGCAGGGACCTCCTCACCGACAACGCAAAGATCATGGGCGCCTGGTTCAAGTACATGGACAAGGTCGACTCCGACGCGCTCGTCGACAGCGCAGTCACCATGTTCACCCACAGCATCCTCGAGGAGCCCTTCTTCAAGCGCACCACCAAGTGCAAGGTGCTCAACGAGCTCACCATCTCCAAGCTGCACTCCTTCTACCACTCCCAGAACAAGGACCTCGTCAAGAAGATCAACCACTTCTTCGTCGTCTACGGCAGCTCCCCGGAGTTCAGCATCGCCTATCCGGACAACTGTGTCTGGTTCAGCGAGTCACCCGTGACAGGAATCAACACCGGCGCACCCGTCACTGTCCAACAGCGTGAGTTCAAACTTCACAACAAGCTGCTCTTCAACCTCCTCAGAATATTCAAGCCATGGGAGGACGACATGCAGTCTGCAACAGTGGTAAAGATCCTCCAGCACACTCCCGAACTCGTCCCGCCATACTGCGCATACATTGCGTCCCTGGGCTCCCACGACCCCAAGATGACGTCCTACTGGTTCGGCATGACCTTGCTGCTGGGGAGGATGATCAGACTGCCCATCCCACAGTTCGTTCTCGACATTGAGACAGACGCCACGCCAAACCAGGGCTTCGTCCTCGACAACATCCTGCCCTCGCCACTGACAAAGGTCGCCCTGACAAAGGCCCTGCAGGACGACAACAAGGTCATCTGCCAGCTCGCCTGCCAGCTGATTGTGTTCGCGTTCCAAAAGCTCGACAGCGTCCTCAACATGTACTCCAGCAAGGGCTGGGGCTCCGAGAGGGCCGTCATCAGCTCCATGTTCCTCAACAGCATGCCAGACCTCGGCATCTTCACCTCGGTTCTCGCCAATGCGTACGCGAGCAACCCATCCAACCAGATCCTGCCCTTGTCCGTATCGACCATCCTCGGATACTACAGCAGGACGTTCCCCAACTTCTTCTCGGTGTCGCTGCCCACCCCAAACATCTTCACGGACATCATGAAGAAGACGTCGTTCACAGGCATGGAGGTCACCATCATTGACAAGTTCCTGCAGTTCCAGAAGTTCAACGGTACACAGATGAAGTGGTGGAATGCTACCAAGGAGCAGAACTCCTTATTCACCTCGCTCTTGCGTCTTGCGTCTTCCAAGAACTCGACCAATATCATGACACACAAGATCGACATCCTGCTGGCTGATCTGCTGCACGGCACAGTCATATTCAACACCGACCTCCTGGCCTCCCCCATGCTGGCCTTAATCAACAGTCTGCAGGTCGTGGCTCTCGCAGAGCCCGCGACCGAGGACATGAGCAAGATCTGGAAGTTACTGGACGAGTGTGTGTCGCGTTGTGTCAAGACCGTTTACAAGTACGTCGACATGTCTCAGAAATACCACTACATCTCGCCATTCCTGATGGCCCTAGCGGAACAGTGGAAGTACGTCGACAAGACCCAGCACTACGACATTATCTCTAAATGGTTCGGCATGCTGCTCAGATCATTCATCTACATCGGCGAGTCCCAGAGCGGTATCCAAGACATGGCCAACGAGCTATTAACCGATATCCCAGAGGACCTAAGAAGTGCATACCTAACATTCTCCAAGGACAACACTGCCAAGATACAATCCAATGAGTACTTTATGAAGCTGACTGCGGACTCCTCTTTTGCCCAATACCTTTCTATCTCTACCCCATCAGAGATCGAAAACAGTCAGAGAGTACCAATTAACGATCTGGATGCTGCCACGATTTTGGTTAAATTGAAGCAGTACATATCAGACGAGGAGCTTACATTTGACGATCAGTTCAGGAGCTATGTTATCGACTTGTGCTCAAGTCTAGCAAATTATTGCGCGGCAAACAGCGACTTCAAGATCCTGGACAAGAGGGTGTACGTCGATATCCTTGAGGCAATCACTTCCACTCAGACGTCTGAAGTTACCAAGAACAAAGCTATTATGGTTATCCAGACCCTAGTGAAGGTAAGTGTTGATGTCTCCCCTGACAGTATCAAGGCGGACGGTGATTTCCAAAACTACATCTTCCAGTGGCTACTAAAGAATAAGTCGACATCTCAAGATGAGGAGGAAAGTTCAATGAGAGATACTATTCAGACCTTTATCAGTGTTTTGTCCAATGAGCAGCTTGTAGAGTTGATTTCCGAGACGGCCAACGAATCCAAGCTTACGACCAGTCTGGCCGTTAAGCAACTGTGTGGCGCTGATTATACCATCGAGTACAGTCTATTGTCCACCCTGATTTCTTTCAACATCTCCGAATGCGAAGACTCTATCTGCGATTTCATAAGGACAGGTAGGGTGTCTTCTGTTGTTAGCAATGAGCTACTAGACACTTTGATGTCTGATGCCAGTTATTCCAATATTTTGAGGACCTTTATCGGTTCCTCATATTTCAACGCATCCGAGATGAGAGAGAGATACGCCCAACTTCGCGATAGAAACAGTGAGATTGCTGTTGCTATTGCGTTGTCGAATGAGGAGTCATTGACTACCGAAGACGAGGAATTCGTCAAGAAGGTCGTGGGTGCTTGCTTCTCCGAATACAGAGCAATCACATCTGAGAACTTCAGGAGTTATTTCCAGCTGTTCGCACTTTATGGCAAGAAGTACCTGAGTGAATCTGACGCTTTGGAGATTGTCAAATTCGCGACCACTGAGTTCTCTCACAAGTTCAGCGATGCTGCGATCGAAATGGTCTGCGCGTTCGATCTGTTGTCGGACGAGTGTATCACCAAGTGGCTGGGCAAGATGACGCTCTACATCACAAAGGTTCTAACCGAGCGTTCTGAGTTGTCTGAGAAGTACCAGTCGGTCATCAAGAGTTTCACTAAACTTGTCAAGCTAACCAACTTGTGGGATAACGTCAATTCCAACGTCATCAACGCCCAGCTGGAAGCAATTTTCGACAACCAATGGCTGGGCAACGCCGAGGTCATGGAGTATGCGACGCTTGTTGTCCTTTCTTCAAAGAAGAAGTTCGTCGAGTCTGCTAGAAACGTTCAATTCATCCTAAACAACGAGGTTAATCCTCTTGCCAAGCAGAAATCTGAAGACGACAAGTTGCCTCTGCTTGTTGCCACTGTTCTCTACAAGTTGTTCACCCAGGATCCAGCGGCCAACTCCAACGTCACCGTTCAGAAGAAGCTGCTCACCTTTTACTCTGGCAGCATTTCGTGCGAGGACAGAATCATCCTCGCTATTCTGGAGCTGATCGAGTCAACCTCGTCAATTGTTTGGACGAACGACATCATCACCTGGGACTTCTTGGAAGATGAGGACGCGGACTCTCTAAATGCTGGCAGCAGCATCCCATTGATCGAGGAGAAGAAGGAGGGACTAATCCTGACGCTCAACAAGGCTGACATTGCATTCTCGACAGACCACTACGTGGTTGCGAGACCCGCTGTGCCAACCTTCGGCGACAACGAGACCAATGCCAAGTCCTTCGAGAAAATCATGCAGTTCCACCACCGCACTCAACTCATCGCACCAGCGACCCCCCACCGTGTCGTTTACGACCCGGTCTTCCTCCTCCTGGTGTCGATCCAGAACACGGAGCTCGTCACCGAGAAGGTCAGCACGGAGGACGGCACCTCGAAGCAGATTGCGTTCTCTGTGCAGAAGTACCTGTCTGCCGGCCTTCTGCAGTTTGTTATCGGCTGCCTGGGCGATTCCGACAAGGACATCGTCCAGGTGTCCACGACCATGCTGACGCAGATGATGTACTCACTGGAGCAGAGCCAGCAGTTCAAGGAGGGAAACATCTTCAAGGTCCTGCTCAAGAAGATCGTGTACTCGCTCGTCCAGCAGAACCAGGACGAGAACGCGCACAAGGTCATCCCGCTGATCTGGTACTCGTGCAGCAGACTGTGCGAGCTGCTCTCCCACCCCACGTCGCAGCTGTACGAGAAGGCGTACAAATGGGTCCTCAACGGGCCCACGGTGCGCAACAACGACGTGCCGCTGCTGTACGAGCTGATCGCGCCGTCCAAGCCGGACATCGACTTCGACCACTACTTCGCGCAGCTCGCGTGGGTGCTCAAGACGCTGGAGAACGGTGTCAGGACCAAGGAGGACGTCGAGTTCCTGAAGAGACGCTCCGCCATCGAGTGGCTCTCGAACACGCAGAACATCCCCTACCTCAACGCCAACATGCACTCGATGATCAACGCCATTGTGTTCCGCATCCAGCGCATCGACGACGGCGGTTCGGCCATGATCACAAGGTTCGCGGGCATCTCCGACGCGGAGCTCAAGAGCATATCGCTGGAGTCGCGTCTAAACACCATCCTCGCGGCCGGCGAGACCAAGAAGACCTCCAAGAAGGAGCTGATCCTCCGGGAGCAGCTGCTGAACAACGCCGAGATCCTCGAGAGCTACGTCGCGGTCGCCGACTCCCAGAAGAGGGTGCGCGCCTGGACCAACGGCGACGCCCCCAACATCCTCAAGAGGGTGTGCCGCAGGTAACCGCCACCATCAACAAACCACGGACACAGCGTCCATCTGTATATTACAAGCATCGACTATTTATGTATTAGAGCATTACCTTCACGGTCACGTGCCGCAACAGCTGCGCGATGCGAACTACAAAAGCCCACGCAGTAAACATATGTGTTTGGGCGGTAAATGGGATATTATAGAGGAATATACGCACAATTACACGGAATATACACACAATACAACGAAATATGGGTGATGGAAGGTCTTTAGGTGATCTGCCGCTGTTCAGAGCGCTGCGAGAGCTGCAGGAGCGCCGGGTTGGTGGTGATTCGTCGGCTAAGAGCCGTTCGAGGGGCGATGTTTACAACCCTCTGACGATGAAAGGGGATTCTCGGGGCATACGGCGTGGTTCTAGGACATCTACGTATGGCGGTATGCATTTATTTGACGCCAAGAGCGGCGATATATCCCACAACGGGAGGATGCCGCTGACCCGGCATGGCCGCCCAGACCATCTGGCGCTCTATATCATGCGTGAGAACGCCAGTCGACAGAGTATGCACACTCTTGGCGAGGGAGTATTCCACACAGTCGGCCTGGCTACCAGGGATAGGAAGCCCACGGCACTGGAGTCGAAGAAACGGGCCATCGTGGACTCCATATACAACACGATATGGAACAACACCAACATGTCGCACAGCGACAACATGGCAGCGACCCGGCTGACAGCCGGGCCGTCGCCCTTTCTGCTGCAGGGGTGCGTGTCCTACTCCCACATGGACGTGAACGACGAGAATGTGGGCGGCGGGGGCAGCAACGGTGCCGCGGGCCAGTTCCAGTTCCACGAGTCTTTCCAGGCATCCAACATCGACAACACTAATATCCTGGGTCTGTCGCTACAGGACGCTGCGCCAGAGGGTGAAGTGTCCCAGGAGGCGGAGGATGCGTTCTATGGCGATGACAGCTGGGAGGAAAACGCCATGTACATCGAGTAGCGTTTTCAAAAGTCATGCCTATCGAGTAGCGTTGCCATTGCATATCACGAGGAAACAACACACATGCATATCACGATGAAACATCTCCCTGCATATCTTGAGGAGACAGCAACTGTATATCACATATTATTATATAGTATTAATGTACACGGCAGGGCTAATCCCTCGCCTTGAAGTTGACGATGTTGGGCAGGGCGATCTTGTTCAGCGGGAACTGGTCGACCCTGTTCGTCTGCAGGTGGATGGCAGGGATGACCCACTTGCCACAGCTGCAGCGGGAACCCTTCCAGTTGTACGCGCCGACCTTCATCTCGCAGTTGGGACAGGCGAGCTTACCCTCGAGCTCCTGCTTGCTGAGCTCCGGCTCCATCCAGCGCAGCGGCTCCATGAAGTAGTGCGAGCACGTCGACTGGGACTCCTGGATGTCGATGACTCTGTTGGAATTCGCTGCCTTCCTGATGAAGTGCGACTCGGAGGAGTCCCTGCTGGGCGGCGTGTGCGGGATGAAGCTCGTGGAGAGCGCCAGCCTGTGGCGGCACTTCTTGCACCGCACCACGGTGACGTCGTCCCGCGCGTCCTTGCCCAGCTGCTGCAGCTCGTTGTCCTCGTCGGCGTCGCCCTTGTAGAACTTGTCGCCGATCTCGAAGTCGTCCTGCAGCGACATGTTCTCCAGCTTCCAGACCTTGTACAGCTTGTCGTTGGCGCAGTCCACCGCGCGGGGCGCTCCCATCTGCTCGTACAGTCTCAGCTGCGCCATGAAGTTGTCGTTGGGCTGGGTGCCGGCTCTGCGGCGTGAGATGGCGTGCAGCGCCTGGTCCAGCGACAGACCGTAGCGGTACATCAGGTACGCCGCGACGACGCTGGTGGACCGCGAGATGCCCGCCTGGCAGTGGCACAGGATGCCGCCGCGCTGCGGCTTCTTGCGGAAGTCCACCTTCTTGGGGTCGTACTCGAGCTCGTTAGGGAACAGCGCCTCGTCGAAGAACTTGTTGGTCTCGCCGAGGTGCTCCAGCAGGTCTGTGGTCTCTGTGTCGTCGATGCCGATGTTCTTGAGCGTGTAGCCCTTGCGCACAAGGTACTCCGGGATGATGTTGAGGCGCAGCACCGACAGGATGTGCGTGATGCCGTACTGGGCCTTCAGTGGGGCATGGTCAACGATCGGCTGGACACCGCTGATGTAGATGTTTCCGAGAATCCTGCTCACATCTGGGTGAGGGGGGAACTTTGGGGCGGCTGGGGCAGCGGGGACCGTGGCAGATTCTTCTGGGGCAGACATTGGGGTGGCGTGGAGGGGTGATGTGATCGTAGCGGCGTGTCCTGCGTGGTGGTGGCTGACGATGGGAGCTCATCTCATCGCAGCTTATATAAACTGAAAAATTTTCGATGGGCGGTGTTCTGCGGGCATTTCTGGGCGACAGGTAGAGGTGACAGGGAGAAGGGTATAGCACATATGGTATGGAGAGGAAATGGACGGTGAAATTGCGACTGGATAATTATGCAGGAATATTTGTTGTTCTGTTGAAGTGCCTTGTTTGGTATTGAGGGGCCTCCTTTATAGAATAATTCACGGCTGAATGATTGGAAAATTGACAGCTCAGCAGCAATTTCATTATCAATTATGGAAGATCATCATCATGTTCTGTCTCTTGTAATGCAGAAAGTGAGATAATTGCTGTTTTCTACGATGCCGTTAGCCGCGCCATAACACATCAGCCACACCCAGTATCTGATGCAATATAATACACGCCCCTGAACGGCCCTGCGGGATGTTCTGAGGGATTCTCACCGCGAAAGTCTGCTCGTTTGTATTATACAAGACGGAGGGCCTGACGCTTCTGGGTAGTCTCTGTAATTGTTCCGATTTGTAGGAGGAGCTGAGGTAGCCACTGTTACCCGGTGTCTAGACTGATAGTGCAGGAACAGGCCCCGAGATATAACCCGAAACCAATGTGCGTTGTCCGGTGGAACCCTATCAAGCCCATAAGTAATCTACCCCAGAACGTTGAGTTCAAAACAAAGGCTCCACATTCAAATGGAAAACTGTCCAGAATTTACCCAGGGGAACCTTAGAGCTGCTAAAAGAACTGTACGGTTAATATATCGCTGACAGACTCGCCCTGCTGCGTAGCTGTATAACTATATTGGATCATGGGATGTAGGGAATGCACACTAAAACGGTCTGCTCATATGCCCAAGCCACGTGGTAAGGCAATAAGGGCATATTGAATATAATTTATATTCTCACCAATATTTTACTAACGGTGTACCACATACTTAGACGCAAGAGTACCTGCATCACGCGGAAACTTTCGCATATGCCAGAGGTGAACTACCCAAGGTTACAGATCCGGCAATAAAGTACAGTGCTGTTGGACCAACCAAAATAGCAACCGTTGAAAATCAAGAGGTTGCAAAACTTATTCACATAACATTACCGCGTACAGTACAGATCGTGCCGTCTACCTATTTTGCACCACAGCAGCGACACAACAACAACAAAAAACGCACAATGTAATGTTGTGTAGTCCGTGAATAGTGGGTTGTCCAACACATAGAGCATTTTCGCACAGTACTGTGTGTTACAGTGGGGTAATGTGCAGTGTAGAATAATACAATAATACATACTACAATACGGTCTATTACACTAAAACGTACAATAATTCAGCTTAGCACGCAATAGCATAAAACATTGCATTTTAGCATGGAATGCTGTAGCAGAGTGTAGTATAGCATAGTAGCATGATATGGGAAAATAGTACAGAGCACTATAGTATAATATACCAAAGTATGGTGTGGTATAGAGTACTGTACTAAAATATACTAGAATACAGCACAGTGCACCACAGCGTTGTATATTTCAGTATGGTCTAGTCCAGGCAAGTCTAGTCCAGGCAAGTCTAGTACACTATAGCATATTACGGCATAGTACAGTAGAGTGCAGTATACTACAGTACAGTATACTACAGTACAGTAGAGTATAGTAGAGTACAGTAGAGTACTGCACTGCACAGCACAGCATGTGCACAGTGTGGCATGTGCACTGTACAGCGGCACAGCGGTGCATCGCTGCTCAGAAACGGCCGCACGGCACGGGGCGGCAGTGTGCAGCCCCGCCCTAGACAGGCCCGCAGCGCGGTTTGTTGAGCGGGGTTCCCCGCTCTCTGCGGCCGTTTCTGTGGGCGGGCGCGCCCGCTGCTCAACAAACGCGTCTTCCCGCCCTATATATATAGCGGTGCGGTGGCGTGGGCTCGGCGGTTATTTTATTCTTCTGCTGATGTCCCCAACGATGGACGCTCTGATGTACCTGGACCTAGGCGGTCCCGCCGCAGAGTGTGCGGAAAGCATAGACATTTACAATGATGATATCGACGGCGTCTCTTCCCAGCAGTATATCGACAGCCGCGTGGTGTTTGGCCGCACGGAGCCGCTAGACGCACCCGATAACAACATTACTACACCAGAGCAGGTCGCTGCGTACATTGCGATGGACCCGGCGAGTCTCCCGCTAGCTATTTCTCTCTCTGAGCTGCCCGCAGTGACGAGAGTGGAGAACCAGATCAAGTTGCGCATGCAGCTCTCTCCACACCCTGTACGGCCCAGTCTGCTCACTCTCCCTGCCAACACTGTATCCAGGGGCAAGTTCTACCTAGCCCCGGGGCAGAATATCGCTCCGTCCCTGTACTTACGTCCCTATCTTCTAGTGGACGACGACAGTCTGTACTCCGAGTCTCCCCGCCTCGTGGACGTGTGTCCCAAGTGTGTTCAAAGAGAGCAGCGCCGTGCGGCTCGCAGGAAGTCCGGTATCGCTGACAACTTGCTCTGGTGCAACAATCCGCACCGCAGTGCGCTGCTGTTCAATAATAGACAGCTCGTAGCAATATCCCCTGATGGGTCCTGTGATCTCGTGGCGCGGATTGTGTGCTATGCTAGGCACCATGCGGCTGAGCGCGGGTTCAGGATATTGTGTGTCGTCGTGGATGCGCAGGGTGTGATTATGGGTAGTGCGATGTCATCCGCAGTTGTGGTTACTGATAGGAAGGCTAATGCAGGTGCAGTTGCAACTGCACCCGCACCAGTGCAAAACTTCCCCGAGTTCTCCCTGGACAACGTCAAGCTGGAACTGGGCAACAGTTTCGTGCCGCCCGATGCCAGCGACGGATCATCGTTTACTTCCGAGTACGTCAGCGCGAACTACCTCGACTACTCATCCTCCGCGACAACTGCTGACATCATACCCCCGGCTCTCAGCTACAACAGCAACAGCAACAGCAACAACAACACACCCGGGTTCTCTCCCAACCCCCGCAAGAGGTCACACCTCAACATATCCACATCGCTCTTACTGCAACCGCAGCAGCAAGTGCCCCCCGGGCCCTCCCTGCAGCGCGTCATACCCGCCCGCGGACCGACTTCGGGCGGCATAGAGGTCACTCTCCTAGGAGCGAACTTCAAGGACGGACTCACAGTGCGCTTCGGCGACAACCTCGCGCTCTCAACACAGTGCTGGAACGAGTCCACAATGGTCACCTACCTCCCGCCCACGGCGCAGCCCGGGCAGGTCATCGTCACTGTCGAGGAGCCCCTGTCGCCCCAGGGGATCGAGCACAACCCGTGGCAGATGCAGCAGTACAACGGCACCGCGACAACGGTGTTCACGTACACTGACGAGACCGACCGGCAGTTGATCGAGCTCGCGCTGCAGATCGTCGGGCTCAAGATGAACGGAAAGCTCGAGGACGCACGCAATATCGCAAAGAAGATCGTCGGCAGCGACACGGGGGGGCCAACCTCTACAACTTCCTCCACGAACCCCTCGCCACTGAACAGCTACGCCGCAGCGCCCTCCGACGAGCAGCTCATCCTAAGCGTGCTCAAGTCCATGAACAAGGCTACGACACACCTCGCAATGTGCGACGCTCACGGCCGCACACTACTCCACCTCGCGGCGCTAATGGGGTACTACACACTCGCATCCTACCTCGTCACAGCCAACGTCCGCACAGACGCACCCGACGCATTCGGGTTCACCCCAATGCACTTCGCCGCGGTGAACGGCAGCGCCAAAATTATAGACTTGCTGCTCTCCACGGGCGCCAGCGCAACCCACACCCGCGCCAGGGCCGCTAACGCAGCGACGCCCTCGCAGCTCTACGCCGCCAACAACACGCCGCGTGTAGCCGCGACGCTCGACATGCTGCACAGGTACGAGGGCGCGCGCACACACACACGGGACCTCTCGCGCATGTCCTCCCGCTCAAGCATCGACTCACACATCTTCAACGACGAACTGAACGACGCGGCGGGGAGATTGGGAGCGCAGCCCGATGCACAGCCAGACGCCCACGCCGTGTTCGAGGGACTGTACTCCGACTCCGACAGCGCCTCGGACTGCGACTTCGAAGACAATGCCTCTTTCTCCGACAGCGGGCCCGAGGACAACGCGGAGGAGCAGGCCGCAGCACCACAAGAACCTGAAGTGGGGCCCGCTCCCGCTCACCCCAGCAGCATTGCCGACCCCAAACGCCTGTCGCTGTGGAACAGGATGCTGACACACCTCCCCGACGACCTCCCAAAGTACGACGACCTCTTCCCGCGTCTCAACAGTGGAAACAAGGCTGGAGACACCAAGGACACGGCCGCTCCAGCAGAATTGTCCTCGCAGGATGCATCGGCACAGGCATCCACCTCCGACGAGGCCGACGACGACAGCGACGAGGACGTGCTCCAGTGGCGCCTCAACCGCTTCTTCGCCAAGCAGAAGAAGGCCTTCCGCAACGACAGCATGCTCCTCTTCTTCTGGATCCCGCTGACATTGCTGCTGCTCACTTTCGCCATTATTAACAGCCTCTACGGCAACGTCGAGTCCAGCCGGGTCTCCCGCTTCACAGACAGGGTCAAGAGCTACCTCGTGCTCGGCCTCGGCAAGATATGGCTCGGAAACCAGCGCATGAAGAACTACGTCACGGAGAACCTCAACGGCTTCCCGCGGGCCCGCAAGCTCAACGACCTGGTGGTCGGGTGATAGCTGTGTGTATTTGCACTGATGCAGTGCACTTTGTAGTCATACGGTGTGTAAGTTATGAATATACGTGTTTTACTTTCCCTGTTTAACGATTTGTGATTAATTTGAGAGTTTGGCAAAGTCCGTGAAAAGAGTGCAACAACCTCTTCACGTAAACAAATATACTGTGCAACACGAATAATGACATCTGAATAATTAAATTGCAAGTATACATGACTAAAGGAGGGTATATAACAGAAACTCCCATGCGAAACACGTCCGCAATCCCCTACAACTTGGAGGATCTGTAGACGCGGGCGCAGTGTCTCTCAAACAGCTTCTCGGCCTTGACCCAGACAGGGGCGACCTGTCTCTCTGGCAGCTGCTCCAGCGAGGGCAGCAGGTCCCTGGCGAAGAACTCAGAGGACTCTCTGGGCAGCAGGGAGGGCAGGTGGTCGATGGAGATGACCGAGAGCTTTGGACCGGCAGTGGTCTCTACGGGCACCGTGGGCTTGTTGAACACGGTGGCGATGCTGTAGATAGGGATTGGGTTGTGGGGGTTGGTGGTGTCGGCGGAGACGTCGACGACGGTTCTCAGTCTTCTCTTGTTGCTGTTGAGCAGCTTGGCGTTGACGAAAGGTGGGATTGGCTTGGACAGGTATATGCAGTTGATGAAGATGTCCGCCTGGGCGATCTCTGGGAATGGGCCGCCGCGGGCAGTCTCCTTCATGTCCCACTTGATGATGTTGGCGTCTGGGACACCGGCCTTGTGCAGGAAGTCAATGGCACCGGAGCCACATCTGCCAAGGGCACCGATGATCAGCACGGTGGGCTTCTTGGCGCCGGTCTTGAGGGCGGCCTGGTAGTCGCGCTTGATGTCCTTGATCAGGGAGTTCTCGTTGGGGTAGGGAGTCACACCGCCAAGGTCCTCGCTGTCAGCGTGGGTCTGCTTGAAGGCCCAGTCCTTGAGACCGAGCGCGGCACCGGCGAAACCGGCGTAGAAACCGAAGGCAGCGACTCTGCGGCCCTCGTCGTTCTCGAGGAACTCCAGGTCGTACAGGGTACCGTTACCGTTGATGAAGCGCTTCAGAACATCCTTCCAGCCCTCCTGGTTCTTGTAGCAGTGGGCAAACTGGATGTGCTCGTGGACCAGAGGGAACTTGTCCTCCTCGGGCATCTCCTTCAGACCGATGATAATGCGGTCGCGAGGGGCGGAAATCCAGTCTCCCTTGGGGACAATGATGGCGCCGGCACGCTTGTACTCGGCGATGTCAAAGATGGACTGGGGGGACTCCTCGACGTAGATCTTGAAGCCCTTGCCGATCAGCTGCTTGACAGTGGTGGGCGTAAGGGCAGCACGGGCCTCCAGGGGCTTGGTCTCGGCTCTCAGGTGAAGTGTTACAGACATTGTAGCGTTGCTAGGGGGGTGTAAAAGTGTATAAAGGTGTACAATGCTCTTCTACACTCTCCAGAACAGCCAGAGTGAACAAAACATCTGCAAAAGTGGCCACGAGGGCCTTGCTTATATACGCTGGTGAAAAATTCTGTGCGTCATTCCACGGACGGGAAATTCCGGAAATTCCGCGGGAAAAGGCGCCGGAATTTGAGTCATCGCACGGTGCAAAATTCCGGTGGAATTTCGAATGTGTCACGTGGCTGTGACACTTCCGGCGGATGAGTCAGCCTGCTAGTCGTGCAGATCGTGGAGCTGCGGGTCGTTGTAGCGGAGGTACTGACCGTTGAGGGCTGCGGGGATGCCACGAGTGGCTAGGGAGGCGTAGACTCTGCCCGGGACGCGCGGGTCCAGCAGCTCGTGGTTGCGCTGGAGGTCCGTGAAGCGCTGGAGCGCCTGCGGGGCCATTCCGCGGGGACCCGCGACGTCGCGGATTTCTACCTGCATCTGGGTGTCGACGACGCCCGGGGCGACGGCGATGGCGCGGCACTCCGGGATGTCCGTTGCTAGGGAGCGCGCGAAGCTGTTTAGGGCAGCCTTGGCAGCGCAGTAGCATGCCCAGCCGTTGTAGGACTTGACGCTGGCGCCGCTGGACACCAGGACCACAGAGCCGTGGGACTGCTGCAGTAGCGGAAGCAGAGTTGTCACGAGTGTGACAACACTGAAGAAATTGACGTCGAAATGCGCCTTCCACTGCGCGACGTTGTACGCTGCGGTGTCCGAGAGCTGGTGCACGGGCTCCAACACGCCCGCATTGGCCACCACTGCGTCTAGCCGGCCGTGGTCGCGCTGCACCCTCTCGAGCAGCTCACTGGGGAGTTTCTCGTCGCAGACATCGCGGCAGACTCCGAAGAAACGACCCGAGTATCGCTCCTCGAGCTGCGCAAGGGGCTCCTGCGAGCGCGCGACGCCGTAGATAACGCTCTCGGGGTCGAGGGAAAGACACTCCTCCACGGTGGCGTAGCCAATGCCGCGGGACGCTCCTGTAACAACAATAACCTTCATGTTGGCGGTTGTTGTTTTGTGAGAGACTGCTTGAAGTTGTTTGTGGTTGTTTGTTTGTGTGTTATATAAGCGGGCGTTTTCGGCCGAGAGCCGGAGATGTTCGGCCGATGGCCTGTTCGCAGATGCGTAGCGTGGGATGGTAGGTGGGAGTATTGGCCCTGTTGCAAGCAGCCCCTGTACCTTAGCCTACTGCAATTGGCCCAGCACCGTTGGCTGTTGCAAGCGGCCGGTCCATTGTGAGCTGTGTGCTGCGGCTCGCCTATGCACTCAGCGCCCAATGCGACGCTACAACACACAATGAGAGGGGAGGGACAGCAACAACACAGAAGTGGCCAGACAGGACGCAATTGCCCAGACAGGGCCACACACCTGCAAGACCCTCACACATTCGCCTTGCACAGAACCGCCCGCACGACGCCCACCCCCACGCGAAACTCGGCCGATTATTGTTCGCCGAAATTTCAGCAGCTCGAAGCCTCAACCAGCTACTTACATAAGGGCCACAGGAAAGCCTGTATCTGGCAACACAGCCTTCCCTCTCAACCCTTCATTGCAGACAATCGGGTAACTGAACATGTCTCCTATCTACGAGCTATCTCCAAAGGACGCTAACGGCGAACCATACCCTCTCTCGGGGCTCCAGGGTGACGTCGTCCTCATCGTCAACGTGGCATCGAAGTGCGGCTACACGCCGCAGTACACAGAGCTCGAACAGCTGTACCAGAAGTACAGTGCGCGCGGGTTCCAGGTGCTCGGGTTTCCCTGCAACCAGTTTGGGCACCAGGAGCCGGGGTCCGATGCGCAGATACAGCAGTTTTGCTCGCGGACATACGGCGTGAGCTTCCCGGTACTCGGGAAGTGCATAGTGAATGGGCCCAGGCGGGACCCCGTGTTTGCGTTTCTGGAAGAGGCAAGGACGGGGTCCCTTGGGCTGCATGGAGTGCAGTGGAATTTTGAAAAGTTTCTGCTGAACCGTAACGGCGAGGTCGTCCAGCGCTACAGCACTTTTGTGAACCCCAGCGATATTGCGCAGGATATCGAGAAGCTGCTGTAGCAGCCCTGTAATAATAGTGCTAGTAATAGTAAATGGGAAAAATGTATTTTAAATGTTTTAATTAGGGATATGTATATATGTGTATAGAATGTATATCAGGAGCCGCGCAGAGCTAGCTGCTCACAACTCCGAAGTGCAATAACCATATGAAAGAAAAGAACAAAATGGCAAATGAATGAATAAATGCATTAATGCGGAAAATAAATGAGTGCATCAATGTGACGTTTACTGGCACTCAGCATCGATACCACCGTAGGTGTTCAGGTAGATCTCACCGAACAGCTTGGCAGAGTTAGAAACAGTGACGTTGACGATCTGAGAAGATGGGGATAGACAGAACTTCCAGGCACCGTTGTTCTTGATAAAGTTGTCGATCTCAGAGGCAAACTGGGACATGTCGGCACCGCCTAGGGAGTTGATGATGTCCTTTAGACCATCCTCAGCATTCTCGATGTTGTAAGTCATCCAGTCGATGACCTTCTCGCCCTCGTTCTTGGCAGCGGCCTCAACAGTCTGCTCGGCCAGAGTGGTTAGGTTGGAGAAGGTTGGAACACCTGGGACAGCCTTGGCGATCTGCTCGGCTAGCTGGGTCAGGTTGGTCTCACCAATCTGAGCAGCGATGTGCTGACCGAGAGAGGTGTCGAAGTGGATGATACTGCTGACAGCGTTAGAAGCGGCAGAAGAGATGTTGTAGACACCAAGGAGGTTGACACCAGCCTTGGCTAGGATAGACTCGATCTCCTTTGGAGCGTTCTCGATAGTAGAGACAACGTTACCTAGCAGGTTGTTGCCGGCAGCGGAGGCAGCGGCAGAAGAAGTAGCAGCGGCAGCGATGGCAGTGCTGGTGGCAGCAGCCTCCTCAGCGGCAGTGGTGACAACAGTAGCTGGCTCCTCAGTGTTGGCATTGGAGTTGGAGTTAGAGTTGCTGTTAGAAGTGGTGGAGCCGGTGTTACCGATGGCCATGATACCAGTCAGAACAGTGGCGACAACAGTCTCACCGGCGCAAACACCGATGTTACCGGAGGCACAGACAGTGGAGACTGCACCGGCCCAGGCAGAGGTGTCAGCGGCAGTAAGGTCGAAGTACCAGCCCTTGTTACCGATCTTGATGGTGTCTCTCTTGACCACAGGAAGGGCAATCGAGGCAGTTAGAAGAGCAGCAACGGAAAGAAGGGCAGTCTTAGAAAACAGAGTGGTTTGAGCCATTGTGTGTTGAGTGTAGGAGGTGATGGTTATTGTTGAAGTATTGGAATATACTTTGTTGGGTGATGGTGTATTATTATATAATTATAAAGAGACATTATAAACCACAAACAATTACTCAAACGTTGCAATATTCCACTTCCTTATATATCTTTTTTTCTGATGTAATTAACTAACCAAGTGTGGCATTGCAAGTGTAGTTTCTTTTCACCACCCCCACATAGCCCACGCATGTTGTGGCGGCGGGTGTTTCACATCAGACGTACCCCGCCATTCTATTCCCAGCTGAGACAATGCCCAAGCCACACGTTCTCTGTGCTTTTTCCTTCTGGAACTGCCGATCTGAAACACGCACCCAAACCTGAAACATCCCTCCTCAGAACCGGCCGCAGAAGCGCGCCCTGTCAGATCTCAAAATCGTGCATTGGTGGGGCTTAAAAAAGCAATGCTCCTTGAATGTGCGTTTCACAGTGGGAGAATGCCGGATAGCACGGGCTGCCGCTGCTGCCCCTGTGGTACTCGCAGGGCGCACTAGGAGTACCTGGGTTTTACAGTTGACGCTAGGGTCCGGTCTAGGAGACCCCTGCCGGTTCCTTGAGGTTCCGGAAGGTTCTAAGAAAGCAAGATGCATGTTATGTAACATGATTGGGAATGTCGTGTGGATACAGAGTGGATGTCGTAGAAACGGGGTTAAGCCCAATAATCGTTGTGAATACCTAATCAACGCATGCGTTGCTATTTCCTGAAGAAAACCGTGGGCGTGGTAGATTCCTCTGGAGGAAAGGTAAACTACGGCTTCCAGAGCTTGCAGGATATATGATTTTAGGTTACCACATATTCCTTGACAAGTTGCACGGGAGGCGCGCAACGGGAAACGCATGTGCTGTTTCATCCCACGGATACGCGGAACTTTTGAAGAAATAGTGTGCAATTGTGCCGTTCTTTCCTTTTGCCTTGGAAAATGTCCCCAAGTAAGTAATTGCTTTTTACTAGTGACTGATGGATTGCCTCAGGCTCCACTGCACGAGTCCAACATTTCTTTTCTCACTTATCTTGACCTTCATCCCTTTCTATTGGGTGACGATCCATTTGTCGGAGCCAGGGCATTGTTTCCGGAGCCTGTCCGTTCAATATACCGCGGATTTCTCGCAAACCGACTCCTTTAGCAGAGTCGTCCCACATACGTCTTTCCACGTTATCTCTATACATCGACACTCCAGCCAGCCGTGCATGACCCGTTTCCCTTCTCTCGCTCGAGAATGCACAGGCGGAGGAAGATGAAACACACAGCCACGTGAATATTTCCAGCGCCTCGGCAATATCCCGCGGTTCTACACCTTGTTTCAGACACTGGGTATTCTTGCAGTGTCTCAGATCTGAAACACCGACCTATCAGCTGACCTTTGTCCAGGTCACGGGAACCTCCCAACTGTGGCGTCGCTTATCATGGCAACCCCGTGTGCGTTATTTGAGGCAGCCACGACCGTTCGGCTAAGCCGGAACCGGAACCGGTTCGGCCCCGGCCCGGTCGGTTTTCGGTGGCAAACCCGATCGGCCGAACGTTCCCGAGAGCAAACAACAACATACACTAACGGCCATACATCAGCAGTGCAGGAGCGTTCCATCGGGAGTAAAGTATAGGGGTTTCTTGACATATGTCGGGGGAGATAGACGTAAATCAAAAGATCTCTCGAGACCCTGACTGAAAGTCACTGTTTTATCGATCTTTTTCAGTATCGCAAGTAATCCAGCACACCTCATTTCTACATCAAAGGCGTCTTGCGAGACAATGCAACCGAAAACTACAAGAAAGACGAGACCATCGCTCGTCTGCAACCATTGCAAGGCACAGAAGCTAAGATGCGATCGGGTTCATCCGAAATGTGGCAGGTGCAAGAGGATAGGAAAGGACTGCTCATACGGAAATACCCCAGAGAGGGTCCCGGAAATACTCATGGCATTGTCATCGTCGTCCGATGGACAGTCTGGCGACACACAGCCAGTCGTTCCGAATATTGCAGACGCAAACATCAAAGCTAGTGCTCCACAAGAAGATTCTTCTCCATCTTCCTCCGTACCACAACAGAAAATCGCAATGGCCGGTCACTCATCTGTAATGACCACTGTGCCACCTCGCACGACCTCAAATCCGACAGATGTTCAGTCAGTCCAGTCCAGTACAGGAGCGAGTGTATATTCGATGAGTCCGAATGTACATTCTTCGGTGATCTCACCGGAATCAGCAGATTACCGCAAGGACTCCAATCTCATCACTTACTCATTTGACGAGAAGCTCGATATCTGGGATATCAACAAACAGTTCCTCAGCCATGGCTACCACACTCACCTTGACTTACCATATGCGACACATAGCATAGCACAGCACGACCCGTACTTGAGGTTCTTTTGTCCCTCAGTTCATGGAACAACACTTACCGACTTGCAGAGCAGGCTAGAGTTCATTAAAAACAGCAGTGCTTCCGGTCCAGCAAACAATGAGGTTCTCAAGACTCTTCATGAAATCAGTCCACTAATGTTCATCGAAGATGCGGTTGTGAAGTGGGTCACCCAGACCAACGACAACGTCAACAATCAACTGCCATGGGAGTACTTTAACACCATATTCACCATTGAAGACAGAATGCACCCAACTTTAGTGGCAACTATCAATAAATTGGTTGTCGAGTTAGAAATGTTGCTGCCACAGAAGGGCGAGATACACAACTTGTTGCGCCACTTTTACAGTAACATTTACCCGTTCTACCCGCTTTTGGAAATACCCCTATTCGAAGAGGCACTGACCAAAATACTCATCGATGACGGATCTAGCATGTCCTACCGCATACAAGTGTTCCAGGAAAACATCAGAGTTCAGTTGGAGAACCTCACCTTGTTTTTGATTATTATTTCGATTTCTATGAGAGACCCGAATATCGCTGCGCAGAAACGCGACATGGGATCTACTCATGGAGGTGAAACATCAAAGAGGCTGCTATTATTGTCGCAGAAACTTCTCTCTCTTCTCAACGGCTTCAAGTATACCACCGAAAATGTTCTATGCTGCTCACTCTACCTTTTGATTGCTGAAATACTGAATCCAGGAAATGCCGATGAGCACATTTGCCATAACACTGTCTTAACTCTAAAGTGCTTGACTGATATGGCATACACACTTGGATTACACGAAGAACCCTCTCAGTTTACAAGATATCACAATAGAACACAGAGATGTGGCCCATTCTTCCAGTATCGCAGAAAATTATGGATTGGCCTGCAATCTCTTCGTCTTGAGATCATAACAGCTGACGGAGGATGCCAAGAGTCCGATTATGAGTATCTCGAGACATTCATCAACAATGGTCAAAGCTCAATTCCATCGTTCATTGAACACTTCAACTCTTCCACGGCTGTTGATAGAAAGATATTTTCGATCCAGGATAGCATGTACCAGTTTCACATGCTTCTTAACAGGGTAATGATAACATGCGGTCCAAAATGCAAGAACCCAGATTTAAACCACATGATGCAGTCGATAGAAAGACTGAAGGAATTTACATTCCGCAAATTTCCGTTGTCCAAATTAAGCCAGCAGACAAGTTCGCGTATTCTCAATATAGAGGAGTGGAGAAACGCATCCTTTGATCTATGTTCGATTGAAAGGCTTGTAATCTTCCGTGTTAACATTATATTCTTTTCAAGTATGATGAACATCTTCTACATGATAGCTCTCTACTTCGAAAGAAAGTGTTGCCAGGAATTAGAAATTTACGAGGCTCCATGCCACGCCTTTTTCATGCACAGTTTTGACACATACCTCGAGCTAACAACTCTAATCAAAAAATATTTGGATAACGAGTATAAAATGTCCATTCTACCAATCCACGAGTATAGCATCAACAAATCTGTGGCTTACATTGTCATCAAAATCCAGAGTGTTCAACTTGGAATCATTCTTAGATTATGTTACAAGTCATCAATTCTCCAGAGTAAGGATGTACCCAACAAATATTCCTACCTTCTGAGGAGTGATACGATCGAGCACAGCACAATAGAAAGTTTAGCAATGGTGACGAATCAGATAAAAAAGCATACTGGTGGTTTAATTCAGAGTATGCTAACCAGGTACGGAGATACATATTTTGGTTGCTACCAGGTTATGCTCATGGGAAAATACATTCTGTATATGCTGGACAACAACATGCTCACAAAAATCACTGACGAATACTGGGAGAAAGCTAGTGAAACAAATGATATCCCATCCAAAATTATGGATATGATGAAGCTGAAATGGGGACTGGGTCCCTTGGATATCAACATCATATCATATTACGCTACAAATCCAATCGCTCTGGCAGGTTTCAATAAGAGTTTGCTAGATTCAATGCTTAATGCGCTTGAACATGCCAACATTTATGATAATCTGACGGTAGCTCCTGGTATTCCAGAAATATCATCTGGAGAACAAGAGGTTCTGCAGCAATTAATGCAGACAAACTTCGAATTATTCTCCGGCATTATCGGTGACAGTTTGGGGACATTGCCAGTTATATAAGAATCTTGTTGCGATGGGGAATATTTATCGTAATCATTTTAGGATATTAAGTTTTATATAGATAGTATATTATTAACAATGCTAGAATCGTGCTAGAACGGTTTTCAAGATATGATCACTGTCAAAGTTCTCAAAAGCGTCGTTGAGGACATGCCGTGATTCATCATATGAGGTAAGATGCACATTCTTTTTCGCAATGCTCCAAGAAGAGTAGAATACATTCTCCAACAGCGCAATGGACACAAAAATACCAGAGTGTTTCAGATGCCCCTTTAGACTTGGATATTTATCGTGGAATAGACCCTCGAATAACATATGCATCTCCTCGACGTTGGATTCGATTTCTTCTGAGTCGAAAACCGCAACCATATCTTGCGATGTACCGGTCTGTATCCACCACCCATCGAACGCATATTTGTAGAGATGTGTTAATGACCTAATAAGAAATTCATGTCCAACAACGATTGACAATTGCAGATGCGGCGTCACACTATCGGTACGTTGGAATAGCTTTGGGTAGGAATGTTCGTCCTGGTTATGTGACACAATGATGTTGTTTAATGCAAGTTCGCCCAGAACGCTAGCAAACTTTACAATATCTTTATTAATACACTCACTTTTATCGTTGAAGTACAGTTGTCGAGTATGTGACAATACCAACGAAATCTCCAGCACAGTTCCAAGTACAATAAAATCAAACATATCAAAGAGAAGACCTTCCTGAACTTCCAGGTAGAATCTTATTGGCAAGAGGTTCGATTTCATAAACTCAGATAACATATCTAAGGAAGTGACCACCTGACTTAGTCTCATACCACCTATCCTATTAAATGATGAGATTATCGATCTGGAAAGCTTCAGAAACCTTTTCATCAAATTGCTTCTCCGTGTGTTGACATTGTTTAGGGGTGATGGAACATCTCTAAATATCGAATCTACATCTAAATTATCATCCGTGATAGTAATTGGAGCTCCAAATTTCAGGGATGCTCGAACATCTAGCAACAATGTCCAGTAAAATGTCTGTTTTAACGCATCACGTTCGAAGGACGAGTATCCTTCGAGATAGATCGAATCAACGTTCTGCAGGTCTAGGATAACACAGCAATTGCACAGATGATTAACTAGTAGTCTCGTATCATCATAATTGTTGCAACTGGTACTGGGATCGCACAGTTTACCAATTATAGCCAGAATCAAGAACTGCGATCGTTCTACATATCTGGTTGCAAGAAGGCAGATGCTTGTAATATACTGAATACAATTTTGCAGTCCAGGATAAATGTCCGATTCTCCGGGTGATAGCAAAACTGTCATTAGGACGATACCCACGGAGAATATGTTATTCCCTTCTAAATTGATTCCCACAATCCCCCTTGACTTGTTACCATCCTCATTGTTGCTGTCAATTAGAAACATTTGATGGAGATCACGTAACGTTCTCTTTTCATCAATAACACCAATTATTTCATAAAGTGAACTGTTAAAGAACGCAGCCACCCTCCTTTCGATCCATTCTACACAAGGGACGTCAGCACAAAGCATAGCTTCAACATCCTTGGGAAGACCTCTGTCATAACCAGCAATATGAGAGACAGGAGCGTACTGATGAGATACACAAGTTCGTTCGTACTTTTGCATTACCTTCTGGGATAATTTCATCGAGAAATCCTGTCTCGAGCCAACCTTTGTGTTCGATATGCATTTCAATGAGGACGGTCCGTAGATCGAGCCCGTGCCAGAGTCAAAATAACGCTTCAAACGAGGAGGCGAGTCTACCGTATCAGTGGAATATGACAACTCTCTCAGTCTAGCCTCTGTCTCCAACTGAGAAACACGCTGAGCGAGTTTTAGGTTGGGAAACTTACTGTAAAGTTCTTCAGAGGGGATTGGGAGCGGGGTATCCCGTGGGTAGACACACAATTGGAGTCCCCTCTTTTTGCACTGCCCACATACTGGTCTGGTCTGGTTGCATTTCAACTTTCTCTTCTTACAGAAGGTGCACGACAACTGCCCACGTCGCCTTGATCGTTTCACCCCCACGTTACGCGTTCCTTTCTCCGCCATTTCTTATCCAGAGTCAACAGATGTTGTTATCGTAAACCAGTCACCATGAGCCCCGTAGAGTCCAGAAGTGTACGATACCTGACAGCCTCCCCCCTAACTCCTCTTTTACAACAGCGAAAACGCTGAGACAGATCGAGGGGAATTCTTGTAGTGTAGTCTGGTCTTCGCTCAATCCCCGCGCTGTGACGGGCACGTAAATATTTTTGCCACCATTTAGCAATAACAATAACAACAACAGGGGTAGAACAGTGAGAAATAACAACCACCCACACACTTACAGTGGTCAGTTGGATGTCGTCATCAACCAAATGCAGTTTTGACAAGAAAGACTCCTGAAGGAACATTAACAACAAAATGAATAATGAAAGAAACTAGCCCTGTTACGCAACAGGCACCCTACACTAGAAAGGGAAATGAGAGGGGGGCAGGAGAGAGGAGAGAAGGGGGGGCCCACAGAATATTGACCATTAATCAAATGTGGTGTGATGAATGAAAACATCGATTCCCCTGGAAAGACGTCGGTTGTAACAGTAACTACCAGCCCCTTGCCACGAAGCTGCATCGAATGGCGTAATTTGAGCTTTTACGTTGATGTAACGCGAAACATTCCAACCTGCATGCCTTCTATGAAGCTAGAGTACGCAACATTTACGCACTCGTCTTCTGTCGTCAAGGTAACAAAAAATCGGAATATGCAATACTCATCCAGAACAGACAGTCGTCCCCCTCCTCAACGCAGCAGGAGGCCAACACGGACCACATCAAGCCGACGGCGAGGAAAATAGGAAAGGAACAAGAAATTGATGGTGAAAACGAAGTGGCGATTGTGGCCCAGTATACTGTTTCTCATAATCCAGGCAAGACGGAACAGGGTCCTATCGGTGCCAGAGAAGTTGCCGGAGAACACGCACACTACAAATTTACCCAGCGAATAAAACACAGCCTCTTTCTTTTGTTTGTGCCCTGTACCACGCAATTATGTGTACCAGGTACACGCTAATGATCGTTTACGTCCAAAATACATCCACATAAACACACTGCAGAATATGCCAGTGAAAACGACATACCAAGAGCGGAAACCCAGCCAACAATAGACGTACATATTGAATTGCCGCTTGGTCCAACAATAGAGGAAAAAAAATACACAATGCAAACATACAACAGATTTAGCAGAAAACTCAGCCACCACCCTCAAAGAAACGTCAATCTATTGTTCAGGTCGTAGTGCAGAATTTCGCAGTGCTACGTTTCCTCCGCTCGTCGAAAACAATGAAAATGACTCTCGTCCGATGCACTAGAAAAATGAAATGACAATAGACAAATTACTGCTCATGCATAACCGGTATTCTCGACCCGCGATTGTTGTCACCATTCAACTAAAGGAGTAGGACAAGGTTATCCAAAACTAGGCATGGAGTAGTTTGATGCTAGTCGTATGCTGTGTCGAAGATGCTTATTATTTGCCGTTCTAAGCACTGTCACCTCTGGATTTCTGGTATGCGTTTCCAGACAACTTTGATCACATAGTCAATGAACAAATCGATCTACCCTCTCCTATTGAAGAAAGTGACGTATATGGGAAAAAAAGGATTGGCATAATGTTGCTACAGATTGACCCTTGTTTGATCATTGTCATTGGATGTAAGGCATAAAATTACAATGACGAACAAAAGACAAAACTTTTATTGTTATCCACAATTGTAACTTAGCAACGCTACTCTCATCCGTAAAGTAATAACCACGATTTGTAACGCAAGCAATGTGTTGCAAAATTTACAAGTATTTTGATTGATCGTTTTCATCTGAAAGATAGTTATAAAATGAGTCTCATTTCAGACATAACATCTCAAGTCATTCCCAATGTCTCATTCTAATTTTTTAAAGCTTCCTTTTGAAGTTCAATATAAGCATCTAAGAAAGTTAATTAGAAGGTCCAAAAAACATGAAAGTTTCTACCCTTACAACTTTAGCCGCGCTTTCCAATCTGGCTTCGCTATCCGGTGTCTTTGCCGAGAAGTATGAGATCGCAGGTGCGGAAGCAGAGAGAATCACGATTATGATCAACAACAAGAGAGCCCGTCACGAGCTCACTCCAGCAGTTGTCTACGAGAACAAACTTTCCGAGGCCTGTGAGAGCATCATGCGCAACCTGGACTGTAACACCATGAATCTTTCTCCAAGTCCAAAGTATGGTGGCACCATTAGCATCGGCAAGGACATCGATGCTGCAATCAACGATTGGTACTCTGGTGTTGGTCACTGGGACTGGGAGAACCCAACCATCAGCACTGACAACGCCAACTTTGCCCAGATGGTCTGGAAGGATGTGAAACAGATTGGCTGCTGTAAGCACTCATGTGCCAGTGAGGGTAAGATCTATCTCTGTCACTACGACAGCAGACCAGACCCAGCCAGATTAAAGTTAAAGGTGGGTGCTCTCGTCATGGACTCGATCACAGTCATGGACACTACCACTGCGTTCCAGACTATCACTGATGCTACCACTGTTACCCAGTACACCACCAACACTGACATCCACACGCTTACTCTGACCGGTGAGGCTTCCACCGAGACCACCACTCTAATTGTTAGTGGTGAGGGTGTTACCGAGACCACCACCCAGGTTGTCACTGAGAGTGCTGCGCCCAACACCGAGACCATCACGAACTTCGTCACTCAGACTGAGACTGTCTCTGGTGAGGGTGTCACCAAGACGGAGATGATCACCAACGTCGAGACAGAGACCAAGACTGAGACCCAAACTGTCACGGCTTCCGCTGAGAAGGTTACCGAGACCACCACCATCACGGCTTCTGATGTCACCAAGACTGAGACTGTCACCGACGCTTCAGCTGCTACCAAGACTGAGACCCTGACAGTTACTGCCAGTGGTGAGACTAAGACCGAGACTCAGACCGAGACAAAGGTGGAGACCAGCACCCAGACCCAGACCGAGGTGAGCACTGTGACTGCTACTGAGACCGAGACGGTCACATCGACTGTTTCTGTCCCACTTAGTTTAACTAAATCCCAAACCAATGACCTTAGTTTAACTGCCCCTGTCTCTTCTGAGACCGTCACTTCTGCTGCCTCGTCTGGAGCGTTCGGCAACTCCACTTTGACATCGTCCGACAACCTCGGTGACGAGCAGGCCACAGGTGCCTCATCGGTTGCTACCTCGATGGTCACCTCTACTGCTCCTTCCAGCGGTGCCTCCGATGGCTCTACCGCTCCTTCCAACGGTGCCTCCACTTCGACTGGCAGTGAGAACATCACCTCCACCTCTGACAATGCTAAGCCATCCACTACCGGCGACGGCTCCAACAGCGGTTCTGGTGACGGTTCTAACAACGGCTCTGGTGACGGTTCTAACAACGGCTCTGGTGACGGTTCTAACAACGGCTCCGGCGATGGTTCTAACAACGGTTCCGGCGACGCCTCCAACAACGGCTCCAACAACGGTTCTGGTGACGGTTCCAACAACGGCTCCGGCGATGGTTCTAACAACGGTTCTGGTGACGGTTCCAACAACGGCTCCGGCGACAATTCTAACAACGGCTCCGGCGACAATTCTAATAATGGTTCTGGTGACGGCTCCAACAACGGTTCTGGTGACGGTTCCAACAACGGCTCCGGCGACAATTCTAACAATAGTTCCGGCGACGGCTCCAACAACGGTTCTGGTGACGGTTCTAACAACGGCTCTGGTGACGGTTCTAACAACGGCTCCGGCGATGGTTCTAACAACGGTTCCGGCGACGCCTCCAACAACGGCTCCAACAACGGTTCTGGTGACGGTTCTAACAACGGCTCCGGCGATGGTTCTAACAACGGTTCCGGCGACGCCTCCAACAACGGCTCCAACAACGGTTCTGGTGAAGGTTCTAACAACGGCTCCGGCGACGCCTCCAACAACGGCTCCAACAACGGTTCTGGTGACGGCTCCAGCAACGGTTCCGGCGACGCCTCCAACAACGGCTCCAACAACGGTTCTGGTGACGGCTCCAACAACGGCTCCGGCGATGGTTCTAACAACGGTTCCGGCGATGGTTCTAACAATGGTTCTGGTGACGGTTCCAACAATGGCTCCAACAACGGTTCTAACAATGGTTCTGGTGAGAACTCCAACACTGGTTCTGGTGAGAACTCCAACAACGGTTCTAACAACGGTTCTGGTAACAACTCCAACAATGGTTCCAACAACGGTTCTGGCGACAATTCCAACAGTGGTTCCAACAATGGGTCTGGTGACAATTCGAACAACGGGTCCAATGGTTCCGGTGACAGTTCCAACAACGGTAATGACAACGATTCCGTTAGCAATTCGAACAATGGTTCTAACGGTGACTCTACGGACGTTACGAACAACGGCTCTACCAGTGGTTCCAATGGTGGATCCGACAACGGTTCTAACAATGGTGCTGAGAATGACTCTGACCAGGACTATGACGATGGGTACGATGATGGTTACAACGACGGTTTCAATGCCGGTTTCAATGATGGTTCCAACAGTGGTTCTAACAATGGTGGTTCGAACGGTGGTTCCAGTGGCGCGAACAGCGGTTCCAGCAACGGTTCTAACAACGGTTCTAACAACGGTTCTAACAACGGTTCTAACAACGGTTCTAACAACGGTTCTAACAACGGTTCTAACAACGGTTCCAACGACGGTTCTGGTAACAGTTCTAACGACGGTTCTGACAACGGGTCCAACGACGGTTCTGGTAACGGTTTCAACAGCGGTTCCAACAATGGTGGTTCCAACGGTGGTTCCAACGGTGCGAACAACGGTTCCAGCAACGGCTCTGGCAACGGTTCCAACGATGGTTCTGCTAACGGCTCTAACAACGGCTCTACCAGCAGCTCTAACAACGGCTCCGGCGATGGTTCTAACAACGGTTCCGGCGACGCCTCCAACAACGACTCTGGTAGTGGTTCCAGCAATGGATCTGGTAACGCTTCTGGTAACGCGCTCAACAATGGCTCTGGTAACGGTTCCGGTAACGCTTCCAACAACGGTTCCGGTAACGCTTCCAACAACGGTTCCGGCCACAACTCTGCTGGTGGCTCTAACGGTAGCTCTAACAATACTCCTGGTGGCAGTTCTAACAGCTCCTACGACGAAGGGTACAGCAAGGGTTACGCTAGTGGCTACAATGATGGTTTCAACAAAGGTTCTAACGGTGTTTCAGGGGGTACTTCTGCTGATAGTGCTACCGAGGGTAATGGCAACGATGCCGTTGACGGTTCCTCCAACGGTTCCGCCAACGGTTCCTCCAATGGCTCCTCTGACGGCTCCTCTGACGGCTCCTCTGACGGCTCCTCCAATGGCTCCTCTAACGGTTCCTCCAACGGTTCCTCCAACAGTTCTGGCAATGGTTCCTCCAACAGTTCTAGTGACGGTTCCTCCAACGGTTCCACCGATGGTTCCGATGGTTCTGCTTCTGCTGCTAACAGCGCATCCAGTGGTAATGAGTCCGGTGCCCAAGGACAGACCGGTGAGTCTGCTGCCTCTTCGGCTGACGGCCATGGCTTGGAGGACAAGGAGGATTCTTACGGAGTCAATGGCTACCCAGGCATCTCATCGCCAAATGATGACGGCTCGTTTGCACAGGCCAATGATGCCAAGGCTCTAGCCGCCAACAAGTGGACAGTCTCCATGTGTCTACTTACGCTCTCTATGATCCTGGTTTGAAGGTCAGATAATACATTATTTTGCTTTTCTTTTACTTTCGTATTTATTTTAGTTCGTTTCTACATGTTTATTTTAATTATATGCCATGCTTTGTAAAAAGAAGAGGATAATGTTTTCCTATTTAAGTTGGAATCATGGATCACTTTATGTTTTAAATCTCTTGTTCCTTTGATATTCAAAACTGTTTCTTTAAACATACTTATTTTTTTTAACGTTGATTGTAAAGGAATCTAAAATTTCAATTCTATACAATATTGGAACTTGAAAAAATATAATAGACCACAACAATAAGAAGAAACGGAATACCAACTATTGTTCACATCTACATTGATGTAATAATCTTTTTTCTCTATTTAGATATAACCGATACATTATTTAAAATTAATTTATCTTTTCTTCACCTCCACAGGAAGTTAATGGTCGCACTCATTTTGTTCTTATAGATAACTTTGAATGTGGCACCGCATCCTCGTCTCAGAATCCGGGTGGAGGAAGTTCGACTCATCAAACTTGATTTCTAATTGCTTTAATCATAGCCGAGTTAAACTATACAATTATATACTCTGTATATTCTACGCGGACAGTGACCCAGTCTGCTTGGATTAAGCTATATATACGTGGAAGAGAAATACCGGCCGACAAACACCAATGTATGATCAGTCACGCAATAAGGTTGTAGTGAAAGGCTGTAAAGGAGTCATACCCCATCTAGCAAGCATGTTCTTATCCTCCTCCCACCCGTTACATGGTGTAGTAAGCATATCCTTACCAGTGAAGATACTGTTACATCCAGCCATAAAACATATGAATTGCTCATGCTCTTTCATCGTGTATCTTCCAGCAGCCAGTCTGATCATGCTTCTTGGCATAATGATACGTGCGGTGGCGATTGTGCGAACAATGTCATCAATGTGCAGCTTCTTGTTAGCAGATTTCTTCAGATCCTCCACAATTTTGGTGCCTGGTACCGGAACTAATCTGTTAATGGGGACCGATTCTGGGTGAGGTTGCATAGTTGAGAGGGTTGAAAGGAACCCAATTCTATCCTGCTGTGACTCTCCAAGACCGAGGATACCGCCAGTGCAAACTTTAATACCGGAGTTTCGAACAGATTCAATTGTTTGTAGCCTGTCATCATAGGTTCTAGAAGAGACGATGTTTTCGTAATGCTCCCTGGAGGTATCGATGTTGCAATTGTAGGCGGAGAGGCCTGCCTTATTCAAATCACTGGCATGGGAATCATCCAACATCCCCAAGGTGACACAACTTTCTAGGCCCAGGTCATTTACAGTCTTGATCATCTCCGAGATCCGTTTCATTGCGCTTTTGCGACCTTCCATGCCTCTCCAAGCAGCGCCAAGACAAAACCTGGTAGAGCCATTTTCCTTTGCCTCGAGTGCGTTCTTCTTAACAGACTCAACCGTGACGAGTTTCTCGGCCTTTACGTCAGTCTTATTATTCGAGGACTGGGAGCAATAGGAGCAGTTCTCGGTGCAGCCACCTGACTTAATGTTCATGAGGGTGCACAGCTGCACTTTGGTTGGGTCATGAAACTTCCTGTGTTGAGCTTGGGCAGCTGAAACCAAAGTCAAAAGTGGTGTCTCGTATATCGAGCGGATTTCTTCCTTTGTCCAAGAAGATTTGGGCTCAGAGAGGTTAAGAGCAAAGGTCAAAACGTCCTTCTGGGCTCCAGCCGATAGTCGTCTAACGAGGCGTGCTGACGGTAACATGAATCCGATGGAACGTTGTGGTAACATCGTTGACCAGGTGTTATATTTAGGTGCTTATGAATATACTAACATAAAATGAGATTACATTAATCAAAAAGAAAATAAAGTCATTAGGAGTTGTCAACTGATCTGAATATTTCTGGAAATTCCTGCCTTTTATAATCAGATCCGGCATGTGAAGGTCAATAAGTGGGACGTGACTGATGACAGCAACGCATAACAGCAACGCATGACCACGTACACGTATGCTGTGTCGAACATTTATTGCCTTTAGAACAGCCTGCATTACCATGCCTGCGACTAAGGCGGTATATTTTATGTGAGCTTCTGGAGTCATCCATACATGACTCCAAAAATATTAGACTCACAACCATGTCATAAAAATCATCGGAACAAGGCTAAAACGGCACAAAATAGTAGTTTCAACTTGTGTATGACGTTTTCACATTCCAATAAAAAAGAAATACACACTGAAAGTGTAGGTTGGTCCTTATGACAGCGAGATAACAGTATCACCACACTCACGCACTCCAATGACATATATATGAAAATAAAACACCCACAAAACTTGATGGTGTCTGAAAAGCTGTGAACAGTTCTCGAAAATTATTTTGTAACATATTGGGTTTTCAATCAATGTGTGTTTCTTAAGGTTATTACTAAAATTATTTACGACAGCTACTGTCCGACGAAGGGCTGATGATTTTTGAATATTGGTAAACAGCGTTCGCTGCCCTCGCTGATCTGTCGAGCGACGACCGAGAAATAGAGTTCTTGCAGTTAGGCATCCCTAATTATAGAATAATGCAGGTCTGGCCTTGGCCATTATTTCCAAGACATACTAATATTCATGGTTAGATTGTTCTTCGTGCTGAGGGGTTGCTTTAAATATTAGCTATTGTTCAAGCGGGGCACAGAAAACACCGTAGTACGTAAGCCGACAATTGTGCCGACAAGAGGAGGAGCTACGGCGTGCTGCTTCCCAACGCACAACAGACGAAAGTAACAATACTTCGCTGTACTACTCAGGGGCTACACCTGCTTTCTCCTTTCTCTGGTGAAAATTGAAGCCAGATGTTTGCACAAAACTGTCGCTTACTGGCATCGTAACACCAGGGGTTCTCTTCATAAAGCCGCCTTCTCGCATTCAAGGCAGAAGCTCCCGATATAATTCACACCAGTACCAAGAATAGTAGGAGCGCTAAATACACCGGTTTTCCATTCGTCCGGTTTTTGCAACACGTGTAATGACGTAACAGTAGCTCTGATGGGCCAGACTCCTCTATTGTAATAGTAATGCCTCTCTGCAGTAAAGCACAATCTAACACACACACACCAAAGGTAGACAATCCCCCCTGGCCATTTTCGGAGCAATTTTGTACCTACTGTGATCAAGCTGTGGGCCAGAACGTCTCTTGTATCGCCGTTTCTGTGCGCAGCAGCCAAAACAAGACATCTGGTCACGTGCCCGCTGTGTTCGGCTGTCCGCGAAACGGCGCGCAGTCTCTCGAGCCGCATAACTGGAGCCGTCGCGATAATACACATGAACACAGTGGCGATCCAGAAGCGTATACGAAGGAATCACCGACACACAGTACCATGTTGCTTGAGAGAAGGTGAAATTGTAACCCTTATCGGATATAGGAATTATTGCAGTTCTGACGAGGTGACACAACACAAGAGGACGATGAAAACAAGAAGTTGAAGAGAGTCTCCGGTAAGCTGGAGAGATGGCACGCGCGTTGTAATATATCACATTCTAGAAGAGATGGATGACGTAGGATGGGCCGTTGTCTTGAAGCTGAGCAATTGTTAAACCACCCAGACTGTTTTGCCATACCCCCATGCCATATGCTAGAGTGCAGCATGTGAAACTTTATCAATCAGGGACAGCCATGTGCAAGTGAAAAAAGAAAATCCCGACATGCCAATCGAAGTGTTAGGCAGCCAAGAAACACCTGTATTGATGTATCCTTTGCCGGGGTACTGTTGAGCCGCATCAAATGGTCGAATATGCGTAAAGCGGCTAACGAACAATGCATTACATTATTCTAGGGAACGAGAAAAGCGGAGTAAATGGAAGGATTGGAAACTACTCTGAAATTGGCTACGATGATTTAATGAACAAGGAAATGCGCAGAAATCGGAATTACGCTTACTGCCCATGCTGTTTAGCGGAATTTTGGTAAGCAGAGGGACAGCATGCCGAAATAACGGAGAATGCTTGGCAGTCTGAACAAAAAAGCGAAAAAAGGCAAATAGCAAGCCCTATTACCACGGTAATTTATTACTAGAATGAACCCTCGATGATTTGTAATAGTTGAAACTACGGGATACATCGCATTACTAATCGCAAATACATGAATGAAGAAACCCACTTCCTTCTAAATTTGGCTCGAAGCCCCCCTGAACCCCCCTGACAATACGAAACATTCAATAAGCAGGGCCATGGCTGTATTGATGAGCACATCACATAGTGATGATGCTGTTAACGCCGACAAGATTTCTAACTTCCACCCTCAGCTACAGGCCGGCCTATTGTCTTGAGAACAATGGGAAACCCCGCACCACAAATTGTCACAGAATGTCCGTAGGAGCAAAATTAACAGGAAGTAATGCACGAGCGTACCTTCTTTTGCAGCTCTCAGCGGTAGAAATAGTGCTTCAGAGACACACAGAGAAGGGGTACAATAGAGGACATGCATCCACAGAGGACGAGGAAGAAAGATTCATGCAGCCTATCGGGTGGCCTAATTTTTCAATAACCTATCGGCTATAAGAGTTATACGGAACTTTACAAGTGTGCATAACCAGCGGTCGGAGCAGAATTTCCCTGACGTATTCATACAATGGCTTGGAAAAGAACATATCACATCGTCAAGGCAACGCGCTACGTCGTTAAAGTGGAACGTTTAACCCCTTAAATGCTCCCCACAATCCAATAATAGATCATAACCATTGTTCCTTGGACATATGAACAACGGTTATAACAGTGAAAATTAAAATGTTAGAATACGTTATCCCTCCTTCTGCTATGAACAACTAGCAAGAAAAAAAACATTGCTGCACTCAAATGACTACCATTGAGCTTCTGAATTACGATGTTCAAATGAATAGAATTCTGAATAAGTGTTTAAAGAGTTTTCTTCCTCGAAGACATTCATTTTAAGAGATATAAAAGCAAAGGCTTTTTAATCAATTAATCACCTTTCGATGGAATCCTTATTTCTGTTTTGGTATTTCTAATGTTATAGAAGAACATCAAATAAAGAAATAACATCAGTTTCTAAATCACTTAATAAAAATGAAAGTTTCTACCCTTACAACTTTAGCCGCGCTTTCCAACCTGGCTTCGCTATCCGGTGTCTTTGCCGAGAAGTATGAGATCGCAGGTGCGGAGGCAGAGAGAATCACGATTATGATCAACAACAAGAGAGCGCGTCACGAGCTCACCCCAGCAGTTGTCTACGAGAACAGACTCTCCGAGGCCTGTGAGAATATCATGCGTAACATGGACTGTAACACCATGAATCTTTCTCCAAGTCCAAAGTATGGTGGCACCATTAGCATCGGCAAGGACATTGATGCCGCGATCGACGATTGGTACTCCGGTGTTGGTCACTGGGACTGGGAGAATCCAACCATCAGCACTGACAACGCCAACTTTGCCCAGATGGTCTGGAAGGATGTGAAGCAGATAGGTTGCTGTAAGCGCTCATGTGCCGCAGAGGGCAAGGTTTATCTATGCCACTACGACAACAGACCAGACCCAGCCAGATTAAAGTTAAAGGTGGGTGCTCTCGTCATGGACTCGATCACAGTTATGGACACTACCACTGCGTTCCAGACTATCACTGATGCTACCACTGTTACCCAGTACACCACCAACACTGACATCCACACGCTTACTCTGACCGGTGAGGCTTCCACCGAGACCACCACTCTAATTGTTAGTGGTGAGGGTGTTACCGAGACCACCACCCAGGTTGTCACTGAGAGTGCCGCGCCCAACACCGAGACCATCACGAACTTCGTCACTCAGACTGAGACTGTCTCTGGTGAGGGTGTAACCAAGACGGAGATGATCACCAACGTCGAGACTGAGACCAAGACTGAGACCCAAACTGTCACGGCTTCCGCTGAGAAGGTTACCGAGACCACCACCATCACGGCCTCTGATGTCACCAAGACTGAGACTGTCACCGACGCCTCTGCTGCTACCAAGACTGAGACCCTGACAGTTACTGCCAGTGGTGAGACTAAGACCGAGACTCAGACCGAGACAAAGGTGGAGACTAGCACCGAGACCCAGACCGAGGTGAGCACTGTGACTGCTACTGAGACGGAGACGGTCACATCGACTGTTTCTGTCCCACTTAGTTTAACTAAATCCCAAACCAATGACCTTAGTTTAACTGCCCCTGTCTCTTCTGAGACCGTCACTTCTGCTGCCTCGTCTGGTGCCTTCGGCAACTCCACTTTGACATCGTCCGACAACCTTGGTGATGAGCAGGCCACAGGTGCCTCATCGGTTGCTACCTCGATGGTCACCTCTACTGCTCCTTCCAGCGGTACCTCCGATGGCTCCACCACTCCTTCCAGCGGTGCCTCCGATGGCTCCACCACTCCTTCCAGCGGTGCCTCCGATGACTCTGCCGCTCCTTCCAACGGTGCCTCCACTTCCACTGGCAGCGAGAACATAACCTCCACCTCTGACAATGCTAAGCCATCCACAACCGGCGACGGTTCCAACAGCGGCACCAACAACAGCCCGGGTAATGGTTCCGGCGATGGTTCTAACAACGGTTCTGGTGATGGTTCCAACAACGGCTCCGGCGATGGTTCTAACAACGGTTCTAACAACGGTTCTGGTGACAACTCTAACAACGGCTCCGGCGACGGCTCCAACAGCGGTTCTAACAATGGTTCTGGTGACAACTCTAACAACGGTTCCGGCGATGGTTCTAACAATGGTTCCGGCGATGGTTCTAACAACGGTTCTAACAATGGTTCTGGTGACAACTCTAACAACGGTTCCGGCGATGGTTCTAACAATGGTTCCGGCGACGGCTCCAACAGCGGTTCTAACAACGGTTCTGGTGACGGTTCTAACAACGGCTCCGGCGATGGTTCTAACAACGGTTCTAACAACGGTTCTGGTGACAACTCTAACAACGGTTCCGGCGATGGTTCTAACAATGGTTCCGGCGACGGCTCCAACAGCGGTTCTAACAACGGTTCTGGTGACGGTTCTAACAACGGCTCCGGCGATGGTTCTAACAACGGTTCTAACAACGGTTCTGGTGACAACTCTAACAACGGCTCCGGCGACGGCTCCAACAGCGGTTCTAACAATGGTTCTGGTGACAACTCTAACAACGGTTCCGGCGATGGTTCTAACAACGGTTCTAACAACGGTTCTAACAATGGTTCTGGTGACAACTCTAACAACGGTTCCGGCGACGGCTCCAACAACGGTTCTGATGAGAACTCCAACAGCGGTTCTAACAACGGTTCTAACAACGGTTCTAACAACGGTTCTAATAACGGTTCTAACAACGGTTCCGGTGACGGCTCCAACAACGGTTCTGATGAGAACTCCAACAGCGGTTCTAACAACGGTTCCAACAACGGTTCCAACAACGGCTCCAACAACGGCTCCAACGGTTCCGGTGACAACTCCAACAATGGTTCTGATGACAACTCGAACAACGATTCTAACAACGGTTCCAACAACGGTTCCAACAACGGTTCCAACAACGGTTCCGGCGACGGCTCCAACAACGGTTCTGGGAATGGTTCCGTTAGCGATTCCAACAATGGTTCTAACAGCGATTCTTCGGAAGTTACAAACAACGGCTCTACTGGTGGTTCTACTGGTGGATCCGACAGCGGCTCTAACAATGGTGCTGAGAATGACTCTGACCAAGACTATGACGATGGATACGATGATGGTTACAATGACGGTTTCAATGCTGGTTTCAATGATGGTGCCAACAGTGGTTCCAGCAATGGTGGTTCCAATGGTGGTTCCAACGGTGCGAATAGTGGTTCCAGCAACGGTTCCAGCAACGGTTCCAGCAACGGTTCCAGCAACGGTTCCAGCAACAACTCTGGTAACGGTTCGAATAATGGTTCTGACAGCGGCTCTAACAGTGGCTCTGGTAACGGATCTGGCAACGGTTCTAGCAACGGCTCCGGCAACGGTTCCGGCAACGGTTCCGGCAACGGTTCCAACATCGGCTCTGGTAATGGTTCCAACAATGGTTCTGGTTCCAACTCCGGCTCCGGTTCTGGTAACGGCTCTGGTAACGGCTCTGGTAACGGCTCTGGTAACGGCTCTGGTAACAGCTCTGGTAACGGATCCAACAGTGGTTCTGGCAATAATGGTTCCGACGACGGCTCCAATATCGGCTCCGGTTCCGGTTCTGATAACGACGCCAACAATGACTCTGGTAATGGATCCAACAACGGTTCCGGCAACGGCTTCAACAACGGCTCTGGTAATGGTTCCAACAACGGATCCGGCAACAACTCTGCTGGTGGTTTTAACGGTAGCTCTAACGATACTCCTGATAGCAGTTCTAACAGCGCCTACGACGAAGGGTACAGCAAGGGTTACGCCAGTGGCTACAATGATGGTTTCAACAAGGGTTCTAATGGTGTTTCAGGGGGCGCTTCTGCTGATGGTACTGGCAGCGATGCTGTCGATGGTTCCTCCAATGGTTCCTCCAACGGCTCTTCCAACGGCTCTTCCAACGGCTCTTCCAACGGCTCTTCCAACGGCTCTTCCAACGGCTCTTCCAACGGCTCTTCCAACGGTTCTGCCAACGGTTCCACCGATGGTTCCGATGGTTCCGACGGTTCTACTCCTGCTGCTAACAACGCCTCCAGTGGTAATGAGTCCGGTGCCCAAGGACAGACCGGCGAGTCTTCTGCCTCTTCGGCTAATGGCCATGGCTTGGAGGACAAGGAAGATTCTTACGGAGTCAATGGCTACCCAGGCATCGCTTCTCCAAATGATGACGGCTCGTTTGCACAGGCCAATGCTGCCAATGCTCTAGCGGCCAACAAGTGGACAGTCTCCATGTGTCTACTTACGCTCTCTATGATCCTGGTTTGAAGGACATATAATACATTACTTTGCTTTTCTTTTATTCTAGTATTTATTTTAGTTCGTTTTTACATATTTCTTTTTAATAATTATAATGCCCTATTTCTAACTTCAATTAAGTATTAAAGATAATATAATTTAGAAACTCTCTGGGGAGTTGCGCTACGACGAAAGAGGAGCTCAAAATAAAGTCCTCAGTATGAGCTATCGAGAGGTGCTGTTAATTAACAATTACTGAGTTTCAACCACTTGGATACTACATTGATTTAGATGATTTTAAATGCTTTTCTAGTACTTTTGTTCATGGTTCGTCACATGTTATTGGAAAGTTGCCTTCTGTTTTTAAGATTTCAGTAAACCAATTGACACAAAATGTGAATATTCAACTTCATTATGTAAACTTTTAAATATGGCAAACGCAAAGTTCTTTTGAGAATACTCAGTATGAATTGAAGAAAGGTATATGTACTTATACCTGGTTGTCGAGAAACGTACTGTCTCAATAACTATTACCTGTATGTCAGCCGACATATACCTAATAATTAGGGATTGCTCCGTGGGTTCCCTACGCTGACTGAAAATATCTACCATCAGTGATAACATTCTCAGGACATTTTCTAATATACAATTTAAATAATAAATTGAAATCTGCTACTACCTTCCCCATTTGAGACTTGTCGAATAGATCTACTTCAGTCGTGTCATCCTGACCAGGCTGCATTGCAGGCAGCACGTAGTGAACAGCCTAACACCACATATCGTAGCCCACGGGGACGGTTCCCGCACATTTTTGCCACCGCCGAAGAGACACGGCAGCGACTTTCCTGTGCAGCACAAGTACATCTCTCCAGTAGATCTACAATAAGTTGTCTATTAGCTCAGACAGTTGCTAAGAACAGATGGTAGGGAGGAATAGTTTATTAGTTGAAATATACTTATACGATAGAATGTGTTAAATAATAAGCTTTAAGAAATATACAAAGGTTGCAAAGTCTTACTGACTTCTAGTCACATTTGGAGAGAGGACAGGGCAATGTTCTAGCGGAAAGACGCATTTAAAATCAACATATATCCATTCTTTAAACCGTTGTGAGCGAAAAAAGAAAGCTAATAGGGAGTCGAGTCTAGCGCCAGCGGAGGCAAGCGCGCTGCTCGCTACAGTCACAGATATCCCAGAGGAGAATCATGGATAATGGCCAGGGTCAGGGCCGAAGTAACCCTTTGGAAGGTCGGTAACGTTCAGACGAGGCAAACCTGTACCATCAGCACCTGCATATGGCACGTTGTTACCCCACCAGCTGAATTGGGTGTCTTTGTATTGAACCGCGAAGAAAATAATGATGGAAACAAAGACTAAACCGGCAGAGAGACCAGACTGCACCAGATAGTTGTACCTCTCCCAAATTCTGATGTGGTATCTTCTAATGTAGAACTGAGAGAAAACACCGACCAGGAAACTTGGAGTGTAGTACATCAAACCGTATGGTGGACCCAAGGAGAGCATACCAACAATGAAGACGACAGGGTCGAAGTTGCGGGGCATATACTTGCCCCCCCATCTCTTCCAGGCGCCAAAGAACACACCGAGGCAGGCACCGATCAGCCAGCACCATCTTAGAATTGGGTAGATATCGTTGAAGATACGCTTAGGACCAACGGCACCCCACACGATTGAAGAATTGAAGAAAGTTGTAATGTCGGGGCACGTGAATTTAGCAGTCTGTTTTGGTGTGCAGAAGCCCTTGATGTTACTGGCCTGCCAGTTAAGGACACCCATGTTGACGAAAATCTGCAAAAGAACGATAAAACACTGACCTCTGAACAGGGGAACAGGTGGAATCTTAGCGTAGTGGGCCAACTTCATGTTGGAAACGTAGTTGTCTGACTGTCCATCAATGTTGTAACCGAAAGCCTTGATGATCATGAGAGCAAATGGGTTACCTGGAAGCGCGTAACCGACGATCATCTCAATCAACAGGTTTAGACCAAGCGAGACACTGGCGATGGACTCCAGCAGCGTAACAGGAATCAGGAAGGCCGCGTTGAAGCCGATGGAGACAAATAAACCCCACACAGGAGTGTTGGTGTGGTAAACCTCAATAATAATAATACCGAACATCAGCGCGAGGAGTAGGATAGCAAAGTACCACCAGTCTGGAACCTCATCGTACTTCTTCATCATGTTGCAATGGATATCGTCGAAGTCTTGAAGAACACCACCGTCCTTAGAGTTCATGTTCATCCAGGTTTCCTTCTTTAGTAGAGACATGCAACTTCTGAAGAAACTCTTGAATGAGGTTGAAAGAAGCTTCGTGTGGACAAACATGGAGTAAACAATCATCAGTGGGTAACAGGCGATAAAGCAACCGTACGAGACCAAATTACCAGCAGTGTAAAATGGTGGTGAGTAAGCCTGGTATTTGGCAACATCCATCTCATTCTTCTCATTCAGGATCTCTCTAACGACGAATGGCTCACCAGTATTTGTGTACAATCCCTGGGTGAACATTGGCAGATAGCCAGTGTTTGCGTAGTTCGAGTAGTAGACGGCGATCACGATCAATGCGGCTAGAACAGCTGCCACGTATTGGTGGACTAGAGACCAGAATGGAGTAACCAGCGGACCTAGATTTCCTAGGACGTTCCAGTCAAAGCTGGCAATCGGGTTGAACCCCAGACCTGTGACACCGCCTGTAATGTTAGCCAGGTCAATATTGTTTGGTGCAATCCAAGTCATCCAGTTGAAGGTGTTCAGGATACCAATAATATAGGAGGGGAACCACTGGTAGATAAAGATGAACAGGAAACTGTAACCGAATACCTTGTACTGACGCTTGGCACGCTCAGATGTGTGGTTGCACAGCGCGTTGTTTAGGGCAAGGGTTGGAAGGATACCTGGCCACATAGCCTTAACAGGGTAGACAACAAATCTTCTCAGAATGCCTGCAAACCCGAAACCGAGGAACTGAACCGAAAGAGAAAGCAGGAACTGGTAACCGAAGTTTAGGTGAACGTGATACTTCATCTTCAAGGTAAGCAGGTTATAGTGGGTGTAGAATGTACCCATAGAGATAGAGAAAAGCAGAGTGGCAAACATTTGTTCCTTCTTGGACCAAGGGGTCTCGATGTTTAACGCAATTCTCCGTTTTCCGATGTTGAAACCCCAACATGGCATATACCTAGCCCAGAAAGTACCACAGAAGTGGAGAACAATCTGGATAACAGAGGTGGAAACGGATATAGTGATCAATCTGTGGGAAAAGAATTCGTTAAAGCCGGAACCAACAATACTCCAGACAATGGCCAGGAAGTAAGATCTAACAGTTTCGATGGGCACTTCTGTGTCATCTGTAGTCTGAGTAACAGCGCGGACCTCTAGGTATGGGGAGGAGAACTTTAACATTGCAGCGTATGCCTTGGCAAGAAAGACATCTAGTTCATCAGTGATCAGGTCATCCATAGTAGAGAGTCTGATCCAGTCCTCGTACTGGTGAGAAGGAATATTCTCATCGGCGTAATGGTCCTCCACACCTTTCTTGAGGATTTCAACGGCCTCTTCGGTGGTCAATCTCTCAGAAGACGTGATGATATATGACAATTCTTCAGGAATATCATCAAGGGTCTTCTCAGAGTAGCCGAGTTGCTTGAAGAGGACAATCAGGTATTCCGTCTTGAGGTCAGAGACCTCAATGGAGTCTGAATTGGTGAGGTCCTTCTTCAATTCATATTTTAATTCGATCTTGCTAACATCTGAATCATTCGACGAGTTATTTTCTTCCTTGTATTCCATCTTGTTAAAATGCAATACAGCGGTTGATTCTGTAGGATGAAGAAAAGAAACAGCCCAATTAATAACACAGACAGGTATATTATGGATCAAGAAAACAAGGATACACACTCGCTATTTTATATGAGAACACTTTCCTCAACTGACAACTGATGCGTTCAGACGATAGGCAGTTTTAGTCGAACTGCAGCCATCCACTCCGTTGTCATACTTGCATTAAGGCAGATTTACGAAAGGTTTACTAGGCTGTTTCTTTTGTCTCCTGAGGTGTAAAGCTGAGATAAGAACATAGCTGTAGGCCAAGTCCATTTGAAACTTTTTTACAGGGAAACTATCTGCGAGGTTGACTGTGGTATGCAGGGAAAAAAGACTCAGGGCGTAACCTACGTTTTGTGTCACTGTAGTATCAGACACATAAAGCAGATAATGCTGTGGCTCGCCAATGCTGAATCAAAACGTAAATGTGCGATAAGTAACCAAAACGACATCGGCCGATACTGCCTAAACATTTCTTCCGAAGACCCGAGGTCTCAAACAGCGCAATCATTGCCTTGAAAAAGACAACATCCCAGATAGCAAAGACAATAGGGAGACATTTTTCGAGGTGTACATGCATGTGCAGAATACACGTTCGTTACTAATGCTCTAGGGAGACGGTTTCCCTGAATACAGCCATCCCCAAGATACGTCGGCGATCTGTACAGGCCTACAAAGAAAACGCGGCACGAAATAGGTGCATACCGCGGGCTGTTATCTATCTTCAGAGTTTTGCATGGTAAACAGAAAATAACGAATCTATTGTTCTTTTGTTTTTTCATCTTTTTTGGAAAAACTACCTAAACATCCTAGGGCAATGCCGTGTAGTGACACTTTTTTTGGATGGCTGGTTATCGATGATGCTCAGAATGAACCGCACGATACGAAAACGAAGTAGAAAACAGGAAGACACAACAATTGTGTGGGCGGCGAGCTCTTGACATAAAAAAAACATGATTGCGAGAACAATGGCCTCCACACTTTTTATCGTGCAGCAACAAATAGGGGCTGTTGTGCTAGCAGCAAGGTAGCGTGCACTTGTGGTTAGGCGCGATAAGCAGACGGCCTTTTGCCGTATAGGTTTTTGTGTCATTGAGAGAGGACACATAGTTCTTGGAATGTTTCTGTGGGGAGGTTACCGAAATGCATATTTATTTCAAGTATGCATAATTATGATAAATATGGTAGCATAAGGCAAGATAAATGATAACTGTTCCGCATTATGGCATTCGTTTAATATAAATTGCATGGGTAGTGTTCACCAGAACTAGAGGGCCGTATTTATTCAATTTCCAAATTTATTGCACTGCATGATATTCTTGGACATTCTCGATCTCTATCGAAATTGTCGGTTTCTCTGTATGTGATTCGTGAGATATATAGCAGAACCTGACTTACATGGCACAACTCGGCGGCTTGACTGAAATTTTGTAATACATTATATAACCTGTCTTGTTAGTAGGGGAGTTGGATATTGATTTGTTGTTGATATCACAGACCAGTAGATGTTTATGGCTTTTGCTGGCTATTCACTTGTTCTATTGATACCACTTCTAGTAGAAAGTAAGACTTCGACAAATTGGTTTCTCTAATGTACAGGATATATATGCATGCTTTTCTGTAAGCTTCTCTTTTGACCTTTGGTTGGTACCGGTGTAGTCATCGTTACCCATTATTGAGTCTTGATCTCTTGGTTTGTTTCTCGTTGTTCTGGGTAAGATGTTTCATGTTTTCGAATTTAGGAAGGATCCTTACCAATATCATGTCTTACAATCACTTTATTCCAAAAGAAATTGCTGATTTAGTTGTTCATACGTCGATGATCAATAAATAATGTCGCACGTTGGGTTTAAAATTGAATGGAGGTGTTTTTATTTGCATATTGGGATCACTCCCCGAAGTAAAAAGCGGCGTTAGCCGCTTTTTGCGAGGGAACCTGTCGTTTGCGTTTCGCGGGGATGTCGTTTGTGTTTTGCAAAACATGTCGTTTGAGTTTTTCCCGGGTCTGTGTGCCGGGTAACTCGCTGCATTCTAGCGCCTGGCTGGGCTGCCGCGGGCCGTTTAGACGGGGCGTTCCCTGCTGGCTAGTGTGCTGGAAGGGGAATTAGGCGGCCGTCTAGAGACAGCTGGCTGTCTAGAAAATCAGCCTGGTCTGTCCAGTATGTCGGTCCGGCCTGTGTAGAATGTACTCTTGGTAGACTCTTGAAGGGAAAATTTCCCGCCTGAAGCGATAGGCATGTCCGTCTGGACAGCTATCCATGTTCCGCCTGGAGAACATTGTTCTGTCTGGAGGGGTGGCTTCCTTCTGTCTGGAGAGGTTTGTTCCCTCTGTCTGGAGCAATATGGTCCTTCCACCTAGACTATTATTCACTCTCTGGCTGGATCACTATTCAGTCTCTGCCTGGCTGCCTAAACCTCCCCCGCCTGGAGATCTTATCTCCCTCTGGACTACAGTGCACTTTCTGTCTGGGAGCATATTCATTCCCGCCTAGATGATTATTCACTCCGGTCTGGACAACGATGGGTCTCCGTCTGGAGGGCTTTGTTCTCTCTGGAGTGTTGCGTTCCTTCCGCCCGGACTACTATGTTACCTCCTTCTGGGGCCTATTCACTCCAGTCTAGACCGCAATGCTTCCTCCTTCTGGGGTGATGTCTCTGTCTGAAGCACTATTCACTCTCTGCCTGGATCACTATTCACTCTCCGTCTAGATGGCAACGCTTCCCCTGTCTGGAGAGATCGTCTCTGCCTGGAGCTTAGTCCTCAGTCTAATCCCATCTTATCTTAGGGGCAACTCAGGTAACCCAGACACTACAGAGTGGTATTAATATAGAATATTCACATCATATCCTTCTCTCTAGCTCGGCAGCATGACACAGATAACACCACGCATACACGTCTACGATGGCTGGATAGTTGACAAGACAGCACGACGTGTGATATCCAAGACTGCGGCATGCAAGTTGCTGTCGCGGCAGGAGCAGGTGCTGCTGAACGAGCAGTCATTGAGGGAGTTCAAGACTATTGTGGAGAGCGGATCTGTGCTATATGAACTGCCAAATTCCAAGGAGCTGTTCCAGAGTATTGACTGTGAGAGTCGCACCTTCCACCGCTTCCATGACGGCAGGTACGTGGAATCCACAAGCCGAGAGGCTGGCCGTAACCGCCGTCTAATACAATCATCACGAATGATCCTCTGCCACCGGGTGGCCCTCGGCAGGCGCCACACTGTCTACCTTAGCGAGGTCACATCCTCCCCCTCCAGCGAGGTCGACATGCTGCAGTTCGATCCAGGGGTGCCCAAGCAAAAGACGACGAGTGTCATGGACAGGGTTATAGGCGTGGATCAGTTTACGCTGACCCAAGCAGACTACGATGTACTGAAGCTGTTCACAAAGGAGCGAGCACTGGACTACATAGAGCTGGGACAGGCGATCCTACTGCAGAGCCACAAGCAGGCGCAGAGCAGTGCCGCCAACCACCTCGGCGATGACTACCACACCGGGTTCTCCAGCCTGATCAAGAACTACGACCCCTCCACACTACGGGTGTACGGAGCGCGTCTGGCGCCAATACTCTACGTCATGGTCAACAAGGCACGGTTGTCACCATTCGCCGACGACAGGTTCCTCAAGGCATCGAAGCTGGAGAGCATGGTCCGTGGTGACACCACCAAAACCGTCAAGCAATTGGGCCGAGCCATGCTACAAACAATCCTCACTGGAAAGTTCCACGAGTTTGTGACTCGGCTCTGCCGCTTCGCAGTGTTTGACTTTGAGCAGTGGGAGTCGTACGACAGCCAGGTGTGTCCGCTAAAGGAGCCGCACAAGCTGAGGCAGGTCCTCGATGCGATGCGCTGTCTCATGCTGTTCACGTCGTTTGCCCACAGCCCCGATGCAGGTGAGCTGAGCGCTGCCATCAAGAGCGACGACACTGCCACGTTCTACAAGGGGTTCCGCAGGCTGTACACAGCAGTCTCTGCCGAGGAAAAGACCATTGCGTCGACCTACATCAACATCGACCCGGACGAGCAGAGCGTCATGGTCAGGAACAAAGTGGTGTCCTTCAGTCTCATCGCCACGCTCAGGCGGGACATTCAGCGAGACTTCGATGCGTGTGTGGATGAGCTGGGCAAGCTCGTTACTTTTGGCAGACCCTCAGCCGTGTTTTCCTCCGTCCTGGGGAACCCCCAATGCAACATCGACAACGAGAACGAGTTTGCGTCCGAGCAGTACTCGATATTCAATGCGGTTCCCCAAGGTGCCCTCAACGGGTTCCACATAGAGTGGGTTGACCCGGAGTCTGCAGATCAGCCGGCGATGGTGCAGGCCGTGGTTGAGATAGCCGCCAAGCTGACCAAGTTACTCATGCTGTGGGTGTGGCTGTCACCTGGTCTTCCCCTGCGCTTCCCCGAGCTGTCCATCCTCTCCTTCTCAGGGAGGCACCGTAACGTATTCATCGACATCCAGGACCGGACGCTCTTCATCAAGTCCATGTACAACAAGAACCGCAAGTTTGACAACCGGTTGCTCTTCCTGGACCAGCAGGTATCAATAGCACTGTTCTGGTTCATATTTGTGCTGCGCCCGTTCACCATCGCCATCCTCGGCAACGACGTCGAGCGCATGGCCAAGGACATCATCAGGGAGCAGTACGACACGGCGGTGATGGCGGAGTGCGAGGAGGACGACGAGGAGGAGGGGGACAGGCGGCGCCTGTTTGTTGCCTCGGAGGATCTTCAAGGGGAGGTGTCGGACAAGGCCACGGGGCGGTCCACCACCGGCGCCATCGTCATGCGCATGTTCCTCTTTGTGGACATCAAGAACATGTGCCTGGTGCGGCCGAATGCGTTCAACAAGGTGCTGCTCTCGTATCCCAGCGACGTGCTGCTGCGGCAGAACCTCACCATCAGCAGCATGCGCCAGGGCCTCGCAGGCCTGTGGAAGCACTTTATTCTGCCGCGGCTTGCCCAGGAAGATCTGCGCAAGCAGGGAGTCGCGAGTGCATTCGGACACAGCGTGCGCACCAACACGGAGATGTACGGTGTGCATGGCATGGAGGACCTCGTTGTCACGGAGGGCCAGCTCGACTACTACATGATGAAGAAGCTGTGCCGCGAGTTCCAGAAGATGACAGATGGGCACTTGGAGGTGAATATGCGGAAGCGCTCCCTGAGCAGGAGCATTAGGGAGAGTGATATTGGCGACGCCGTTGACCTGGTGGCGGCTGGCGCGAGGTACTACAATGCGCCCGACTTCCAGTTTACGTCTCCCGACCAGATGGCATTCACGACTATGGTCCTGACATCGTCGCGGCCCATGCTGACGCTGCAGGCTGCCACGGGATTTGGTAAGTCGCTCAGCTTCATCCTGCCCATGATGGTGCTTCAAAAGACTCGCCCTGGGAAGTACACACACTTTGTCGGTGTACCGTACGAGGCACTGAGACTGGCCACAGAGAACAAACTGCGCAAGGCCGGGCTCGCAGTCGAGAACGTCAATGTCGTCGGAACGTTCAGCGGCAATGCCAAGGTCCAGCAGGCGGATGTCCTCGTCGGGTGCTTCGATGCGTTTGGCTCCAACGCCCTGATGTCGATGCTGGCCAACTGGGAGCGGGTGTTCAAGGGCCAGAAGGCCCGGGGATACATGGTCTTTGACGAGGCGCACGTGTTCCTGACCGAGAAATCGTTCCGGACGTCCTTCCGCCAGGTGAAAGGGTTGTACTGGGGTGAGTTCCTGAAGGTGCTGTTGGTGTCTGCCACCATACCACAGAGCTGCGTTGCGGAGTTAGCCGCTGACAGGGGGATACCCGCCGAGATCTGCAAGGACCACCACCGCTACTTCAACGCAGTGCGCAGGGTGCCCAACGACGGCGTCAAGCAGCATGTCATCCACTGCAACATGGAGCAGGCATGCGAGCACGTCGAGTCGTACACCACGAACTACGTGAGAAAGCGCGGCCATTCCGGCAAGGCGGTGTTCTTTTTCACCAGCAAGAGGCTGATGGAGGCGATGTATGGAAGTGTAAGACACCTCGCACAGGTCGAGATGGTGAGTGCCATGTCGCCCGAGGAGGACAAGCGGAGGGTGTTTGCCGAGTTTGAGAACGAGAGATCACCGGTGCGTGTTGTCTACGGTACCAAGCTTATTTCCAATGGTCTGGACTGTGCGTCAGTCGACTTTGTCTGTCTGGTCGGTTGCCAAGTCGACTGCATTGATTACCTGCAGATGGTGGGTCGAATCAGAAAAACGGGAATGATGATTTCACTGGATGTACAGGGGCCTAGGGTGCGAACACCAGACTCCTCCAAGGTGGACTGGGGCAGCTGCATTACCAAGCAAGTAGCGGCCTTCTACAATGTCGCGGACGACTCTCACAGACAGTGTTGTGGAATGAATTCGGAATGGGAAAGTGATACAATCGCGGAAGTTGAAAGAGCTATACGCCACAGTGAGGACGTAGCAGAAGAGGAGGCGGAGGAGGAGGAGACACCACCGCCAACGAACGAACTAGAAAGGATGCTGCGCGTCGACGGCTCGGTGTTCCTGGAGACGGAACTGAACCAAGTACTGGCCAGGACGTGGGCCGAAAGTGGTATTAAGGATATGTGCGTTGGGCTGTCGTATGCGGAGATGGCGCGCCTGTTTCTCGAGGTGTCCAGCAACATGTGCAGTCAATGCTTCTACCGAAAGGACCGGTGCATGTGTCGGACGCAGATTGGCAAGGCTACGGGATTGCTCGTCTGGCAGATAATGATACTGTACAGGATCGATGACAGGGAAAAGTACGCTATAAAGCTCCACTCGCTGAATGATATAGGGGGCTACAGGTTTGTTACTGAGGAGTTGCACCAAAAACATGAACTGAACTCGCTGTACAGTGCGTGCGTTGCAAAGCACAAGAAGCACGGTACCATAGATTTACCAAGATATGCGTATGTCACAACTCCGCATATGGAGTTCGGACAGCACTTGGGGAGGCTGCTCGACAGCAAGGCCAACGTATTCGATTTGGTATTTGGCAAGAAGTATACATGTTCTCCAGAATTGTACGAGCCGCTGGCCGGTATTATAGAGGCTTCGTTTGCGGACAGTGCCACTGTGAAGTCATACTCCGCAGTCTATGACACCGGCACGTTTACCACCGCTTCCAGAGAAATGATACAGAGAGTAGCCGGAACTGTGGATATACGGAAGGGCGACCCCTATCTGAAAATGTCCGTCTCCACCATCGAGCAGGCCAGGTATGTGGTGTTGCTGTTGTGGTGTTTGTTCACCGAGAAGGTGCAGCTGCTCAACGCATACCAGAGACTGGTTCCGGAGGGGAGCCCACCTTTAGATCTATTCCCTGTGTTTTTCTACGATATTTCGAGACACCGTGTCAGTCTTGCTGGAAAGCGGTTCGCACCCTTCATTGTTGTTATGAATATATGGATAAGGGGACTGGGGTTTGTACCACGGAAGTAGTTATCTTGGTGTAGAATGTAGCTTTGTAATAGGGGTAAGCATCTGCAATAATCACTTATTAGTGGTGGAGTGGATCTTTTAATGTATGTTTTGTAGAGATAATTCTGTCAAACGTGACTTTTGTATAGTTGGAATAGACAGATTAAATATTAGCCGAAGGAGTGTGGTTCTGATGATTAAAAAAATAATTGCTCTTCACCAAGATAAGGGTAACCGGTAGAAAATATTTAAGCTGTCGTAAGCAATGTTATAAGAAGAGTGGTAATGTGATGATACGTATGCAAGATTGGTATGTAGATAGTACGATGTAGTTACTGTTAATAATCAAGAAGTTATCTCTGTAAATATAGTATAGAAGGGTAGACCAGTTCAAGAGTGTAGCCAAGAAGGCAGGATAGTATTCCCGAAGTAATAATAAGAATGCGTTTTGTAGTTCAAGTACAGCATGGAGGTTTGATTGATGAAGATGTCGGTCAAAGTGATATAGGGGTAAGAAGAATAGTCCCAGGGAATGTTTGTATCGTAGAGTGAAAGCAATGTTCCAGATTGCTATGTGAAAGTTAGTCCTACAGTTCGAAATGGGGATGCGGGGTATCTCTATACTGTGCATAAAAGTAGAGGAACTGAGATCAACCCGAGGTCTAATGAGAAGACTCAGTTTTGGATCTAGTAGTCGAAAGGAAAGTTACGTTAGTGTTGAGTATTTTAATAGAAAACGCAAGAAGATCTCGCTGATCTCGTAGGGGATATAATCGAATAGTTGAGAAGTGGATAGCAAAGAGCAAACTGTCAATGAGGAAGTCCGTCTTTAGAATAGGTATATCGAGAGTAGATACTTCCAATACGGATGCTGTGGGAGGATACCATTCTCTTTCAGGATATAATCTGGTGTAAGGAAATATATTACTGGGAAAGAGACTTCGCCACGGGGTTACGAATCACTACTCCTATATGTAGTGCGTTCAAAGAAAAGTATCTAATAGTGAAGGAAATGTGACGTTTTCTATTGATTGTAATCTGCTGGCTCATGAATAGTAGAACGTTGG